>CM076254.1:10881192-11078692 GCA_038380765.1 Odontothrips loti
TGCGTGCACAAGTCGTTGGCTGCCTACCCAGCAGGCGCTATCGCGCTTGTGAACGAGTTCCGATCTGGCGGCGCTCTGTTGACACCGAAAAGGGTTGAGGACCGCAGCCGGGCGCTGGCGGCGGGGGTCTAGTGGGCTACCGGGACTCGTCCGAAGGCCTACGAGTCCCCCCCCCCCCCCCCCGTGGGGCCGCCTGATTAGAGATTAGATCTGAACTAGCCCCGGCCGGCGGCGGTTTGGGATTCTGTGTGTGTGTGTGTGTGTGTGTGTGTGTGTGTGTGCGTGTGTTTGCGTGTGTCCGCTGCTAGCTTTGAGTCCCGCTCCGCCGCCGCCGTAAGGAGCAACGCTAATGTTGTGCGGCGGCACAGAAGAAGGGGGAGAGAGAAGAGGAAGAGCAAGAATTACAAAGTTTGTTTGTTTCGCGCAGGACCGAAGAAGAGGAAAGGAGGCGGCAGAAGGATGAGGATCAGGAAAGAGGATGCGCAGGCTGCATTCATTATTCAGCGGATAGTGCCCCGCGGATACTCTATGCGATCATCATTATCATCATCATCATCATCATCATCATCATCATCATCATCATCATCATCATGAGCAGCAGCAGCAGCAGCAGCATCAACATCATCATCATCATCGAGCTGCATCAGTCTGGGATGAGCCATGGGAGCCCGTCATGAGCTTGCAGGTGGTGCGGCCGCTTCCGGCCCGCTTGTCCTCGGCGTGCTGCCTACCCGTTCGTTGCCTCGAGGAGCCTTGGGCTGGCCGCTCCGCCGCTCCAAAACAATCGTGCACTCTTCTCGCCGTGTTCGTGTCCCAAGGCGCACACGCAGCAAAAAAGATTCATCGTCATTACAAATTTGCTAGTTAGTTTCGTGACAAGCAATACGTTTGGTTCTGGGGACTAAAATGTTGTTGCGCCATCGAAAATGATGTTGCACCAGCAAAGATGTTGTTGCGCCAGCGAAAATGTTGTTGCGTGGACATAAAGCAGCCGTGCTCCTACACTGGAATTTTCGCAGACCCAACTAACACCTAGACCCACCAAAGAAATTTTGGTTCACGAAACCAAAAGTTGTGAGCTTGTCACGACCAAGAAGTTGATCGCGTGCCGCAGCTGCAGCAGCGCCGCGGGTCGGGCGGTGCGAGTGTCAGGCAAGCTATCGTCGGCCCGGCAATGAGTCGAAATTAAAGCGACATGTTGTTGGTGTCGCGAGGACCCTCTCTAGTGGGCGAGGAGGCGGCACCGTCTGGGGTCGGTCATGATAAGACAGCAAAGTGTTGGCAAACGCCGTACGACGCACTGACCATCACGTGCTTCCGGCTGGCTGAGGCCCATTCCCTTGGACTTAAAGGTTCTCAGCCCCGTTTAAATTTGTAAAGAAAATCAAAGTTCAAGTCGAAAAACGAATTTTTTTTTTTTTACATTTTTTGTGTGTTTTTGCAAACAATTTCGGCACAAGGTTTTCTTTTTCTCGGCAACTCTGATGGTCCGGCCGGGCCGGCTCATGAGCTGGGGCCCATAGCCCTCGGGCCGGGCGTATGGACCGTACGGGCCGGGCTGATAACGGGGCACGTGATAAGAGCCGGGGTGTAGCGGCGGGCGCGGGGGGCGCCGACCGGCATCGTGTGATTAGGAGGATCCCCCCGGCAGACCAAGGGAAAAAATGGGGCCAGCAGCGCACACATATATTTTAAAATATTTCACCAAAAAATTTGCATAATGTGCCATGAGCTGCCCATGCAATTTTTTTCGCCCGGGTAAATTGTTTGTGACGCGCGGTGCCTAATGCTCTCTCTCTCTCTCTCTCTCTCTCTCTCTCTCTCTCTCTCTCTGTGTGAGTGTGTGTGTTGACGGCAGGAGCCACACCCACCAGTGTCTGTCCGTCGCGGTACTTTCTCCAGCTACCCGCTGCGTTTTGCTCTCCGTACACGGTTACATCACCGGAGATATACCGAAGCGCATGGAAGGCGGGCGCCAGGTCCGTAAGTGGTGTCCCTGCCAGAGGCCCTCCCGAAGGCTCCCATTGTCCGCGGGCCTCGGCTGTCGGGCGGGCGTCTGTTCGTGTCCCAGCGTGACGTCATACCGGTCGGATGCCGAAGAAAGGTCAAGAACGGGGGGCATCATGGACGCGGCCAGGCCACACCTGACGCCGCCGGCCTCGTGGTGTCCAGCCGGCGGTGCGGTGCGGGGGAGGGAGAGAGCGCCGCGTACCCTAGATCCGTCCCCGCCGGGACCCGCCAGGACCCGCACTGCTCGTCGCGGCTTTGTTTTCTTTTTTATTTTGCGCTCGTTAACACTACCAGTGCCGCTATCTCGCGGCCAGACGCCATATACGCTCCGCGGGGATAGGATCCAGCTGAGCCAACAGAGACAGTAGCGGCGGCAGGGCAGGTGCGTCAACCGTGCGGGCGTGAGTCCGTGACCGGGGCTCGGCGGTGATAATGCACACTCACGGTTTCGGAGGTATCGGCATTGAAAGTGCAATAATCGATTTTTGCACTTTTAATGCCGATATCTTCGAAACCATAAGAGATACGACGTTTTCCTTGAAATTTCAGCCCTTTAGGGCCCTACTTTCGTCGATTTGGGTTGGGGAATTTTTTTCAAAATGTTTTGACTACATTAATTTTTCGCCTTGTAGAGGGGCATTTCGGCCCCCAACCGAGGCGAGTCGGACCCCCTAAACGGCCTCCAAATTTTTTTACCTTTTTTCCTCGGAATCAGCATGAAAAATGGCTACGATTGAGGTAACGCGTACACCGAATTTCGAAAAAAATGAAGTATGGCACACCCTAACGTTGGATGCATACGAAGAAAGTGGCAGTGTGTCTGCGAAGGGAAAAGACTAGTGGGTCCGGCTAGTGCGGCCACTGACCACTGCTCCGCTGCTCCGCTCCTCTCAGCGCCGGCCCTGCCCTGCAGTGCCCTGCAGCTGGTCTCCACACACCTGTTGTCTTGACCAGGCTGGCTGCAATGCGGCCACCGGACTGGCCTGCGCTGGGCTGCGCTGGGCTTATCAGTACTCTCCCCTGACCTCGCCCAGCCCCCTCCTCGGGGGAGCCCCCCCCCCTCCCCTTCCCCCCTCGCAGCAAGGTGAGCGGCACGTGACCAAAAGCGAAAGGGAAAGGCAAAGAGCCTCGGTGGACCCAGCGGACCCAGCGCAGCGCGAGCAGAGCCGAGCTGAGCTCCGCCTGAAAATGTGCCGCTGGTGCCTCGGGTGGGGCCGAGCCGAGGCAGCCCAGACCTACACGCACAATTTTTCGCTGTCGCAACGAATTTCTTTCGTAATTTCGTCGCAAGCAACACGGTTTTGGCTGTGGGAACTAAAATTTCGTCGGTGAAACTACACAACATCTCCAGAGATGACTGTTTGTGGTGGCGGAATGTCGCGCTGACGGTCGGGTTGCCTACCCAGGCCATCCCAGGGGCACGCTGCACTCACGTAACGTCTGATAGGTAGAACAAAGAAAAAGTGCAGACTCACTTTGAAAAAGAGAAAAAGAAACTTTAAAAAAAAGAAAGAGACAGAAAAGAAATGGTGACAGCAGTGCAAGAGATTACGAAATGATCCGTCAGCTTTCAAGGATCGCGGCCTCTCATGGGTCAGCTGGTGATTGGCGCAGGTAATCTCACTGATAACGTGTCACCTGGTGTAGCCCTGTGGCACTGTATCCCGGCACAGTCTGGCACCGAAACCTGTCTCTCAAGACTCCCATTTTTTTTTGGTTTGTTTTGCCATTGGAACCAATAAACCGGTGGCTACGCCTATGAGCCGTTTTGCTCTGACCGTCCGCCTCCGTGGGAGAGAGTGCACCGGAAGAATTTCGCGTACACAATACTGTTAAAGCTTGACGCAAACTTCCTGTTGTGTTTTGCAAACCGCGTCTCGTTCAGAGAACGGGAAAGTGTGCGCACGAGACCCCGTGTGTGTACCTTGTGAGCGTGTGTGTGAAGCCGAGAGATTGATTACGTGGAGATAGAGCTGGTTGTAAGCTGTTTGCACCCAGCGTGGTCATTTGCCTAAACATTGCAATACATCTGCCACGCGTCACCGCCACTTCACTGACCCCACAGTCTTACCAGCACAACAGTGCCACAGCGGCGGCAGTGCAAGCAGCGCTGACTGTAGCTCTGTCAGGTTGGCACCAGTAGGAAACAAACGTGGGACACAAAATTCCGCCAAATGAGGCGGGGCTGGCTACTCTGTAGTCACTTAAAGGGGGCAGAGAGAAAGAGAGACAGCCAGTGAGAGCCAGGGCCCAAAACGGTGGCGAGCTTGATTGAGAGTGACACGAACGAAGATAAGATCAAGGCGAAAACAACTAACAATCGCAAAAATAAACCAACCTAACACCTTTAAAACCTTTTAATCCTCACTCCTCATGGCGGCTGGATGTTTTTTTGCCGCTGCCAAATACGATTTACCAGCCAGTCCTGACAAGTCAGGAGTGACAAGTTCATATGCACACACACACACACACACACACACACACACACACACGAGCGAAACAAGAAAAGAGCCAAGTGAGAAGGAGATAAACGCCGCCAGCCCGGCTGGCTGGCCCAGTCCGCGCGCTTCTTTACGGCCGCAGCTCGCTGGAACGGAGGTCGCATTTACGCGGGTTCGAATTCCGACACCGGCCGACCCAATAATAACAATAATACCGAACACGATTGGGGGCCTCGGGAGCCTATTATTGGCCCCATAGCCAAGAGGGGCCCAGAGGGGCCCAGAGGGGCCCAGAGGGGCGCAGAGGGGCCCAGAGGGGCGCAGAGGGGCGCAGAGGGGCCTACAGGGGCGGCGTGTGGGAGGGAGGCGGGGAAAAATTTGCACCGACCGCTCCATGGGATCTATTTACTCAATGAGGTCTCGGCAACGCTGCGCGGCTGCGGCGGTGCGAGACAGTACGTACACTGCTCTGCGTGCGTTCTAAAACTCGTATCGAGGAACCTTTTCTAACTATTATCCCACCTTTTTTTTTTCTTCAAAGTGTCGGCGGGGGGGGGGGGGGGTACGAGATAGACAGACGTCCTATTTGCATCACACTGACTGCTGTTATCTATTCGGGCCCCTCTTTTCTCTCTCGGACACGCCGTGGTTCAACGCCAGCCGGCGGCCTTGCTGTCTGCGGACGCCTTTCGGTCGGCTGCGGCTGCGCTGCGCGCTGCGCTCTTGTCGGCGGGGGCCGCGGGGGCCCCGGGGGCAGGAAGGGTGACGTGCGACACCACACTCCTCTCTGCGCTCCGGCCAGCCCGGCCCGAACAAAGAAACGAAAGTGAAGAAAAACACAATCCGGGACACCAGGCCCTTGGGCAGGGCGGTGCGATAGAGTGGGATAGTAGAGTACTCCGGAGAAGCCCGAAACGGAAGTAAGAAGTCGTAACGAAGAAAAAGAAGAATCCCGGACAAAATATGATAAACCGTGTGATCTTTGAAGGGCAGGGGTTTTTCGGAAACTCGATTTCACGACTTCCCACTTCCGTTCTGAACTTCTCCGGAGTACTCTACTCGCACGTGGATAGATGGACGACGTTTCCCGAGAAGTGGCTGTTTGGCTCAAAGTGCGCGCGGGCTGTTCGAAGCACTGCAAATACCAGTTCCGAGAGAACGAATCCCAAACATCAGGACTTTGTAACATCGCCATCGCCCTCAGTGTTTCGGTGCGATCTCATTAGCAGTGTAGCGCGCAGAACGCTGGCACAGAGAGAGAGAGAGAGAGAGAGAGAGAGAGAGAGAGAGAGAGAGAGAGAGAGAGAGAGAGAGGGGGGGGGGGGGGGGGGGGGAACAAAGACAGCCGCGCGTAAAAAAGAAGTCACCACTTCCCGCTGGCTGCCACTTGCTCTGCTCCCTCCGCATGAACAAAGATAAAATACACGGCTCGCCACGTGACTTCGCAATCCGCGTTACAACAACAAGCGCGCTGATTGGCCGGCGTCCCATTTTTGACCGCGCGCGCGGCAAGTTTGAAAGGCGGCGGCGCGCGCGCGCGCGCGTAACAACATATTTCGATGTATCGAAACCTCTTGTCTTTTGAAAATGGGCAGCAGCGGGCGAGTTAGAGTTGCAAAGGGAAGGGAATACGTCGGTTGTACGTAATATCCTACGGCGGCGGCGGTGCTGTTCCTCCGGTGCAGCGGCGGCAGCAGCAGCAGCAGTCAGCCTATCGCAATGTGGGTCACACTGCCGCTCGGCGCCGCACCGCGCCGCCCGACGCCGCTGCGCCAAGGCGGAGCAGCGCGGACGTAACGGGACACCGCTTTTAGGTTAGGTTTGCTGAGGTTAGGTGAGCAGAGGAGCTAACTCTCGAGATATCGGGTTGCCGCGCCGTGTTTGAATGAAAGGTCACGTGTTGTGTGTGGAGTGGAACAGGTGCACGGCGGTGCGCGAGTACAATGCTGGCTGATGCGGGCCTGAATACCTGTCAGTTAAGAGGCGGCGCCGGGTCGGTGGTCGAATGTGGTCTGCGTCTTACCACGTGAGGGCGAACCAAAGACGTTGTGTGTAGCCGAGGTAAACTCGGAGGAGTGCGGACGCCCACGAGCGCTGCCCCGGGAGGAACTGCAGTCAAACTGCAGCTCAAACCGTACGGCTAAAACTGTGCGTTCTGAAACTATAGTTCCATAAACTGTAGTTTTGCTTTAGTTTGCATGCAGTTCACACGAAAAACTACAGTTTGTCCCTGACAACTGATCCTTTTTCTGCACTAAAACTACAGTTTCCCGTACAACAGTTCAACTGTAGATTCCTGGAGACCCTTCCTCCAGAGGCCCACGCTGCTGCCGCGCTCCTCCTGGAAACCCCTCCGCCCTCCAGAGGTGGGCGATACGTCATATTCCGTGCTGCGCCACCTTGTTCCCAGAAACACCTTGGACATGGCCGGGTGAGGCGTGCGTGGCCGTGGCGGCGCCGTGGCCGGGCCGTGGCTGCACTCGCAGACCTCCCTATGGTCAGGGGCGTCCGCGCTCAGCTCTTCTCACTCGGACGAAATGCCTCCGAACCGCATGTCGCAAGGCGCCCCTTCCCACTCGCCGCTGCCCCCCTCCGCCCCCCTCCGCCCCTCCTCCCCCCACCCCCTCTCCCCCGGACTCGCCCCGGACAGCAGCAAACGCAACAAGTTGCACTCCTACCCTGCGCCGCGATGTCTACAATAACAAATCTCGCGCACATCGAGAAGCACATGCCGTTCTTGGGGAGTTCGGGAACTCCCCGGCCGCCGAGCCCCGCCGTTGGCTCTACAGTCCCTGCCCGCCACCAGGCTTGCCAGCTGACCCTGATCTCGATCTCGTTTGACTGTGCGCGCGGCCCGGCCATTCGGACAGTAAAAGACGTTCCCCTTGAGGGCGCGGGTTCAAATCCTAATACGGAACAGATCCGACGGTCCTTTCCTCTTTTCTTGTTTGGTTTTTCATTTTTATAATCGGCTCCGCAGTGCCGTAAAATAGAGTCTGGTTGGATGTCGAGGTGAGAAAACCCCTCGCAGAAAACATCCATGTTTGTGCGTTTTCTCTGCAGTAGACCCCCGCAGGCGCAGCACAGCACTCTGTAGGCATAAGGACGGCGCCGCCAACGCGCGCGGACGCGCTGGCTTCGACTTTCATCTAGCTCTATCGCCTTCCATGAGCTTTCACTGCGCATGACATGAAGTCATGCGCTGCCACGCGCCGCCACGCGCCGCCACGCGCGCTACCGGCGCCATCGGGGCCCGGCGGGCACCATCGCGCGGCCGCCTATTCACGGCGTGTTGCGAATATTTACGCGCCCAGATCGGAGAGAGGGAGCGCCGCTAGCGCCGCTCTCTGACGGCGGCTTCCCTCTGCAAGTCGTCTCGGGCGTTCTTGTCTTCGAACATCACGAAATGAATTTTTGGGGAAAAAAAAAGTAAGTGCACTCCAAAGCTGCATCGTTATCTTTTGCATTTTTCGCCGCATTTTTCTCTGGCCGGTGTTGGCAGCGCCGCAGCGGTCGTTATTCGTTCCGTATCGCCGCCGGAGCGGGGAAAGTCGCCGACCGCCAGCAGGCAGCGGGCAGCAGCGGGCAGCAGGCTGGCCAACCCACCGACATGCTGAGCAGCGCTCCGGTCAAGCGAGGCAAAAGACAGCCGCAGACGCTGCGGGCTCGCTGTGCGCCGCCAGACAACATGAGGAAATCGGAACTCGAAGACTCCCAGGAGCAGCAGCGGCAGCAGCAGCAGCAGCAGCGGCAGCAGCAGCAGCAGCAGCGGCAGCAGCAGCAGCAGCAGCAGCAGCGGCAGCAGCAGCGGCAGCAGCAGCAGCAGCAGCAGCAGCAGCAGCGGCAGCGGCAGCGGCAGCGGCAGCGGCAGCGGCAGCAGCCGGCGTGGGAGGCTTAAAGCGCGAAAGCACTCCGACGATTGACTGAAAAGACCGACTGCCAAGCGAGTGTCGGTTCCCAACGCCGCAATACATACTTTGAATTGTACTTGTAGTGTACACGATTTCGACACGTCTACCAGCACTTATTGCGCACTGTGAGAAAAACGAGTCTCTTAATTATCAGCAAGTGCCACTAATCCATATGACAATGACTGAACGATTATTTCCAAACAAATGGTTTACAGTCATCTAAAAATGGTAAAACCCATTTCAAAATGGCACAAACCATTTCAGAATTGCCAATCATCATCAGTCTTACCATTTCAAAACAGCCCACAATACTGTTTATCAGATCAAAATAATAGTTATGAAAGTCATTTTAAAAGGACTTCCATCTAACAGTGTGGTTGTTGAGGGGGTTTGGGGGGGTTTGGTGGTGAGGATTCCTCCGCAGTGTACGCAGAACAGCTGACAGTGAACAGTGGGGTATATTTACCTTAGAACAGAAGCGGTTATTCCTTATTCCATTGGCAGAACTGATGCACTTGTGTTGTCACACTCACTCGCGGCACTATGCACAGTAGATTTCACTGGTTTTTCTTGTACGCAGGGAATTATTGGGGGGAGAGGGGGGGGGGGCGGTGACAGGGAAGTTCTTGAACGGGACTCACAGCCGCAACCGCACACACACACACACACACGCACACACACGCACCAGCTGTCACGCGCGTGCACTCAGCGCACGCATGGAATGCGCGCGCACACTCGCACACACTCGCACACACACACGCACACGCTCACACGCACGCACACCGCATTCACACGGATTCCGCACAATACCGCGCTCACACTCACACGCGCACGCAATCGCACTGCACAATCGTGTCGCAAACGCACGCGACGCACACACGTCCACGCACACGTACACGCACGGCCACGCGCGTCTTGCCAGGCCCGTCGGACGAGTGTCCTGAGCAGAGTCTCTCTCGCAGCCGACCCGCTGAACAGGCTAGCAGTCACTGCCCGGTCGGGCCGTCCTGCAGCCAACACAGGCCGCCTGCCAGCGGCCGGGGCGTGGCGCGGCGCGGCGTGGCGTGGCGTGGCGGCGCGGGGCGGGGCGGGGCGGGGCGGGGCGGGCTCCACCGGGGAGCGGCTGGGAGCCGGCGGAGCGGCGTATGCTGGTCCCCACCGCCAGCGTGCTGCCGGGAGCTGCATGTGCACACGCCGACCAGCGCCTGGCGGGTAGGCAAAGCGCCCGGCCTGCAACACACCCGTGCGCGGCGGGCTGGCCTACCCTGCGGGCGCCCGGAAGGTCTCTTACAGGCCGTGCTGCACACTGAACGCCTTCCTGCCCGTTGTTTTCGTTTCAAATTCTGACCCAGATGCGCGCGCGCGCGGCCCACAACACGCAATTCGCGCTCGCTGTCGGGGCCAGTGAGGAAGTGGATGTCATCATGTGGGGTGCGGCGAT
Organism: Odontothrips loti; assembly: GCA_038380765.1. Taxonomy (NCBI): domain Eukaryota; kingdom Metazoa; phylum Arthropoda; class Insecta; order Thysanoptera; family Thripidae; genus Odontothrips; species Odontothrips loti. The sequence goes on from CM076254.1 coordinate 10,890,996, forward strand.
GCCGGCGTCGATTGTGCTGCAGCGCTGTGGCACGGCTACCTGACCGGCAAACTTTGTCGGACTGGACGGAGAAAAAAATATTAGTGCTCGCAACTAAATTTTAGTTGGTGTCTAGACGAGCAGTAAATTTTGGTTCCGCGAACTAAAATTTGGTTGGGGGAACTGTTTTTTTCAGATGCATCAACAACGAGGTACTTTGCGGGCTCCGAAGCTAATTTTCCCCCAGCTATTTTGCAGCTAACCATTTGTTGGAGCAACCAATTTTGGTGCAAAGTTCCTCAAACCAAATAATAGTTCTCAAGCAGAACCAAATTTTACTGCTTGTCTGAGTTTCGACGAAAATAATTAGTTGTGACCACTGATCTTGCCGTGGGGGTCACAACAACTTCTGTAAGCGGCGGCAGGCGGCGATAGTAAGGCTCGGGGATCCAACTCTGGGGATCACCATGTCCGTTTATCATGCGCCAATAACTAATCCAACGACAATTCCGGCACCTCGAGTGTCAGAGACACTCCGCAGACAGGGCCGCTCGAATTCACCGCCACGGTCGCTGAGTGTTTTTCGTTTTCATAAGCTTCGTAGATTAAGAGAGTCCATGCGAACATCGGGTGGTCGCTCAGGAGTGGTTTCTGGCCGCCGGGCAGTAAAACCAAGTCCTCACCAGCGTCACTCATTAGGGCCCAGTATGTGGTCGGTGGCACTGTGACGCAGGGCTCAGCGGGGGGCCGAGGGCGCCGCGCGGGTAAGCTCACTTTATGACGCGACTGGGGCTCGAACCCGCGTATCTGGGGTGCGAAATTCCGTGCTGCTGATATGATGTAATCGGCACCGTAATTGATATGGTGTAATCATGGTTTGCATCCTCCCGCCCGAACTCTTAACACTCTCTTCGACTCAATTTTTTTTGGAAAATTACGCGGGGGATATGCCAATATTATTCAATTATTCAGGCCGGGATGTAGGATTTCCTGTGGAATCCGCTTCCAATTGTAGCTGAGCTCCAGTCCAGTTGTGGTGATTGTCAATGCCAACATTCTGAACCGCAGCGCGTCTGCGCAACATCTAAAAAGAATTTTTCCTTTTTGTCGCAATTTAAACGGCGGCGACTTGGAAATTAGTCTCGCTGCTGAGCCAGATACCACTTCTGAGCCTTTGGCCGCCTTTGGCCACGCAGCCTGGCCTGTAGATGCGTCGACGTAAGCACCCGCGCCCGGCCGCGCCTGGCCTCTGTCCTCCGCGCGCGCTCACACACACTCACTCACACGCACACGAGGACGCGCGCGGATATATAAATTGGCGGAGAGTCTCTGCAGAGGGACCGCACCCCGCCAAGCCCAGGCCGGGGGCGCCACGCACACACACACACGCGCGCGCACACACACACACACACACACACTCACACACACACACACACCGGTTTGTTTACGTACACGGGCTGCTTCTCCTGGCTTTGCCAGTTCGGCGCCTGCATCTGCCGCGTTGCCGTTGGCGCAGTGACAGGACGCTAGGCGGGCGGGGCCGGGTGGGGGGGGGGGGGGGGGGATGGCCGGATGAACGTATACACAGACCCCGCAAATCCGTTCGGGACGGGTAACGCTGCGAACGGCGAGGCTTGGCCAAAAAATCACCACCTTTCGCCTTTCAAAGCAGCGAGAGGCGAAGCATACATAGAAAACGAAACAAAAACAAAATAATGCACATATTTCTTCTGAAAAAAAAAACGCTCGCTCCTCGCGCGCTCCTCTCTTTGAGAGTAGGTCGCGTTCCGTATTTCGCCGTACGACATGATTCAATTTTCGCGCGTGAAAACTGAGTTTGCTGCTTGCTGCTGATCTCCATGCTGGCGCCCGGTGGCCCGCTCCAGGCCCGTTCTGTGCTCCGCTGCTCCGCTGCTCCGCACTTGGTATGCAGTCCGCAGAGCCGGGCCCAGCCGGGCCAAGACGGTATCGCAGATGCACGCCTGTGTAAGCCGGCCCCCGTCCCGCCCGAGCCGCGCCCATCGGCCGGCCCTCTTTTCGCGCGCCATCCGCGTGTAAGTTCGTTTGCGCGGGGCCGACGTGACGGGGCGTGCGCGCGGCGCGTGCCTTACCCGTGGCGGCGCGTGGCGGCGCGTGCGCGGCGCGTGCGCGTCACAAGCCGGGGGAGCCGCGCCGCTCATTTTCATACGGGACTTTGGTCGGCGTGACGTCTCCGCTACTGCCTGCCCCCTCCCCCTTCCCCCCTCTCCCCCTCCACAAAAAAAATAATTAAATTTTAGTATCATTTTTTTCTGAATTCCCTTCCGTAAAAAAAAAAATTTCGAAGGCCACAGCACACATATTCCCAAATTTCCCTGAATTCTGTCCTTTTTCCTTCCTTTTTTTTTCAGATCCCGGGTTTGGTGCTGTGTGCAGGTGGAGTCTGAGGCCCTCTCTGGGAGCTCGGGCGCCCGCACGGTAGGCAGCCAGCCCGGCGCCGGCGGTGCGCGGACAGGTAGGGAGCACGGCGCCAGCCGCGAGCCACCCGCCAGCACCAAGGAGCCACACTAAACTACATAGCTGTAGCGCCTTGTCGTTCCCGGCCACAAAACTACTGTAGTTTCACCAGAGTCAACCTACTGGATGCTTGGAACTGGCAGTTGTTGTCTTCGCTCCGGAATCAAGTGGCTCACAAGACTACTGTAGTCCCACCCGCACGGCCCTCTCGCTACGTCTACATGTACCTGCGCATCCGGGGATCCAACACTCAACCGGCAGACGAGCAGACAAAGATACTCACCTGGAAAAGAAGGAAAAATGAAGGGGGCGTGTTAGAATATTTGGGAATTTCAAGCGCGAGGCTTCGTGCACACACAAACACACAGATCACTCGTCAAAACCACAAACGATATCCATGCTGTCCGATCTCCAATAGCGGTGCGTTTTGCTCACCGGCCGATGCACCCTGCAAAATAAAGGTGGCGTTGGCGAACGGAGCCATTGCGCCTTTATGTTCTTCTCGAAGTGAAAATTTAAAACACAGCTTCATACAGAATAGTGTGAAAAAAAATATATGAAAATATTACATGAAAAGAGAGGATAAAACGTCAGAAGCAGAAGTAAATAAAATAAAGAATAAAGGATACGTACAGTAGAGTAAGTTTTAAACACACACCATGCCATCAAAAGATACAACGCAGCAAAAGCATATATATTATTTTGGCAAAAGACGGAAAACGAAAACACACTCGACACACTGAAAGTCTTATGCTACTCACTGTTCGTCCAACGATCGACGAATGTACCTGCAAGAAGACGCCAGAACAAAGTCAGTTCACTTTTACGACCGGAGGGGTGCCGGTAGGAACACGCGCACAGGAATCAGGAGAAATATAAACGGCACACTCAGTATTACTGGTGCTGTGGCTGTTTCTCAATTCTGTCCGATTCAGTGCCATTTAATTCTCATAATAGGTTTTTCATCCCGCTCACCGATTGATGCTGTATTTCTACCCTCTTCTGTGTGTGTGTGTGTGTGGGGGGGGGGGGGGGGGGTCACGGTAGTCTTTTTCCCTGTGCGCTCACTCCATGAAATAGCCTTTCTCTTTTATTGTACCCCCCCCCCCCCCCACACACACACACACACACACACATATATATATACACACACACACAGACAGATATCGTGTGATGAGCACACAACCAAACCAATCAATCAACCACGATCTGGACGTGCTGTCGTTGGGGTGGGGTGGGGCGGAGGAGAGCGTAGATCAGTGTGAGCAGGGGGAGGGGGGGGGGGAGGGTTGAACCCCGTGACTGGGGAGAGGGGGGGGAGCACGTGGCTGTGCCCTGCCGTGCCAGCATCAGCATTCAGGACACGAGCCGAGGATGCGACTGCCCATACCGGCGCAGCAACACCTCCAAGCCGTAGCGGGCTGCCATGGGCCGCCATGGGCCGCCATCCGCATATAGCGGGCCGCCCCATCCCTGGCCACCCACACTGTCATGGCCATGGCGACCAATATAATGTGGCGATAACGGACCAATCAAGAGGCTGACCTTGGGAACCCACTGCCGTCATATTTGAGAGAGACCTGACGGTCTTACGAGCCGGTCCAACTAACCATGCAGCTATTGAGCCACCCCATGGCACCACCCCAAACTGCAGTCTCTGCCCGGCCAACGCCTCTGCAGCAGGTGCCAGCTGCCAGGTGGCCGAGCTGTCACCGGCAGCCAAACTCCAGTCATCAATGTCAGTGAGGGCCGCTGCAGCTGCAGTTCCTCCGGGGTTTCTTATCCGTGCGCTGGCGGGCTCGGCGGGCGGCGGCCGCTGCAAGTGGAGCAATAAGCTTCGGCCGTGGGGACTGATCTCCCGGGCCGTGATTGCAGACATAAACCATGTTCGGATGGCCACGATACTTCATGGCCCGTCCTGTTGCTGCCCGTGCCGTGCCGTGCCGTGCCGTGCCTTATGGCGTGGCGCTCATGGCACTGCGCAAGCAGGCGTCCCATTGCCCAATCGAGGCGGGGCGCCTTCCAATCCCCAGTTATACTGCTGCATTGCGATCCCAGCCCGCACACTCTGTGCCCCGCACACTCTGTGCCCCTCATCATCCAAATTTCCCGACAATATACACTCCAACAAATTTTTCAACCTTTTGCGGGGTTTTTCTGACCGCTACGCACTCCTTTCCTCGCGGACACGATGAAGAGCACGAAGCAGATGTATTCGGACCCGGGTCACGGGGTCATGTGGGAGTGTTCTGTTAGCATCATCACCGCCACTTGGATTCCCTCTTCCCGATCCCCCCCCCCCCCCCCCCCGGGGGTGCTGTATTCTGCCTGACAAGAGGCGTTGAGGAGAGGGGGGGGGGCATGTTCTGAATAACATATCGGACAGCGCCCCACAGCTCTCTTCCTCTCTCTATCTTTTCCTTCTTATAGCGGAACCCTCCTTTGGAAGGCGGTGGCGCGCGCGCGCTCTCGGATCGCGGAAATGGCGGGCGCGCAGAGAAATGGTGCACGGGAAGATAAAATCATGTATACGGACGCAGTGCACGGGACCGGCGGAGTCATGTCGCTGTCCGTTTCACCGCCTTGTCAATCTACTGCTCGAGTCAAATTTTTTTCTTAAAAAAAAAAAAAAAAAGAGTAAAAACGATGATGCTGCTGTGGCGCGTAATGAACCGCAATCAGGAACTTTTTTCTTCTTCCCACTGTCTCGTGCCATTCCAATTAACACACACACACACACACACATACACACATACACACACACACACACACACCTAACTGGGGCAGTGGGCACGGGGACATGCGGTACGCACGCGCGCATACTCGTAGCACAGAGAGCACAGCACACACACACAGCCTTGCTGCGAGGAGCTCGTGACACGCCGCGCCTTGTCACCTTGACAGCAGCCGGCCAAGTCCGAAACGAGGAAGACGAAAGAAGAGGAAGGCGGTGTGAGGCGGGGCAGAGCCGGCAGAGCAGGAGCAGGGCGGTGTGACACTGGTGACACCAATGAGATCACCGCCCGCAGCGCCCCACCGCTCCCCTTCCGTTATCGGACCGGGGACTCTCACGACTGAATAACGTCCCCAAACAACAACGGGGTTGAGCCCGAGCGGAGCGAGGAGCTCTCTGCATCGACTTTTCGAGAATTTTTTTTTTCTCCATGCGGGACAGACCAATTGGACATCAAAAAAGCCCCGCGGAGCGCATAAAGAAAGTGTAAGCGGAAGCCCGATCAAGACACGCGAATGGAGAGAACAAGAATGTGGGATCTGTTTGAGCTGCCGCAGCTTCGCTGTGTGCGCCATATCTGTCAGTCCCGCCGCGAAGCAAACGGAGACATTGACTCGAATCAAGAATCAATTTTTAAGTAGCCGCGCGGGCGCTGCTTCGGCGAATTCATTCTTTCATTCAATCAGTTAGGAGAGAGGAAGAAGGGACAGGAAATTGGAAGATGGACGACTGCCGAATGAAGTCAAATTGTCGCGTTTGTTTGGAGAGAGAGAAAAGAGTTTGTGACCGGCGGGGACTCCGGCTAGTCGTGAAACTACAGCTCAGACCGTGAGGCTCATGCTGTAGTTTCTTGAGCTGTGGTTTCACTGTAGTTTACATGCAGTTAAAAACTTCAGTTTGTCCCATAATCAGTACTTTTACTGTACTGAAACTACAGGTTTCTTTTGTTAAAACACAACAGTTTAACTGTAGAGTCCTGGTGCTCTTTACACAGGCCGAGTGGAGAGAGCGCCTGGGAGGTAGACACCTCTGCGGGCCCGCCTCGCATTCGCGCCCGGCGGGACTGCCTACCCTGGGTTTGACAGGCGCTCTCGGATGCCCTCCAGGACGCGGCGCGCGCTTAGTGTTCTGAAGGGTCGGAATAAAACCGGTTTTCCATGTGTTTTCTTTGAATTCTTCCTGTTTTTTCCTCTTTTTAAGATGAGCAATTTTCTTTATTTTTCAGTATTATTTCATTTGTTTTGCGGTTTTTTAATATCTCTTTAAAAACATCCGCTGTGATCTGTGTTCTCTCCGTCACGCCGCGTGCACCTGTTGGCGGCCGCTGGCCGTGGGGGGCGGCTGTGTTATCGGACCCCCCGCGGTGAGGTCGGCCGGGGGGTCGTGGCGAATGACAGGGGCCACGCCTCTTTTCAAAGTCAAAATACTGGCGGCGGCGGCAGCTTTAGCCGGCCCAACATATTATTACGATTTGCATCCCATTCGCCGCATACGTTTGGCCGCCAGGAAATATTTACACGGCAAACAAATCAGCGCCCCCCCCCCTCCCCCATTTTATTTGGCGCGGCATCAGCAGTGGCAGCAGCAGCAGTGGCAGCAGCAGCAGTGGCAGCAGCAGCAGAGCAGCAGCAGCAGTGGCAGCAGCAGCAGCAGCAGCAGCAGCAGCAGCAGCAGCAGCAGCAGCAGCACGGTCCCAAGGACGGGATGCAGTTGGGCTCCGCGGCAACAGCTTTGGTCGCCATAATGCATGAGCAAACAAGCGGCTGGGGGGGAGGAGATGGGGGGATGGGGGAGGCGGTGGAGGGGGGCGTAACTTGCTCTGCGGATCGGCTGCAGATACGCTGTCTGTAGCGCCGAGCATTGATGCAGGCAGCACCAGCAGACCCCACACACCAGATAGCTTTCCACCCCTTTTATTTTTTCACCGTTTAGCGGGCAACGTTTTATGCATATCCGGGCTGCTGCTGCTGCTGCTGCTGCTGCTGCTGCTGCTGCTGCTGCTGCTGCTGCTGCTGCTGCTGCTGCGGTGGGGTCGGATAAGGAAGCCGGATCTCTGACCGCGAAAAAGGACCGCCTGACCTCCACCTGTTGGCTGCGCCTGGCTCCGCCTGGCTCCGCCCCACACTGACGCCCGGCTTGACACGCGCTCCGCCACGTCCCGCCAAGCCCCGCCACGCCGCGTCACGTACGCCCCGCGCGCCGTGTGAGTCTGTGACGAGATGTAAACGAGCACACAAGATAAACAGGCGGGGGAATAAAAAAAAAGGAAAAAGTTTGGCGCACGACGTCCTTGTCAGGCGGCGAGGAGTAAAGGCGGCGTGCGGAAGCGAAACGGGTACGCGAAAATGGGGCGCCACCGCCGGTACTCGAACCCGCGTACTGATAACACGATCACGATTGCTAATCACAGGTGAACGTTGGGGGCACCGTGTTGGACAGACGGCCTATACAGATGTAGACATTCCACTGGGGCCGCAGGGCCGACACACACAGAGTCCATCCTCTCTCCTCGTAAATTAACACTTTTCCCCCCGTAACCCGCACTGGCGCCGCCGTGGGTCAGGTACACGCGCAAATACGGGATTATTACATTAATCGGATGAGGAGCGACAGAGACAGCCTCACCCGCCCGCGCAGTTCATCTTTTTTTCATTCAATGTAACCCTCCCCGACCTGACCGCCACGCTCTCCCTCTCTAATCTCACTCTCTCTCTCTCTGTCTCTCTCTCTCTGTCTCTCTCTCTGTCTCTCTCTCTCTCTCTCTCTCTCTGTCTCTCTCTCTCTGTCTCTCTCTCTGTCTCTCTCTCTGTCTCTCTCTCTCTGTCTCTCTCTCTGTCTCTCTCTCTGTCTCTCTCTGTCTGTCTCTCTCTCTCTCTCTCATCCCTCTTCCTCTTTCAGATTAAGCCAATATGTTCATTACGTGCGTTCATTCACTCTTCCTTTTGCGGCCCCGGATCCCCAAGGCACGATGAAACTTTAATGGCGACTGCTGACGCTTCCTGGCCGACTGGCTCAGTAAGAGGTCTGCGTGACAGGATGGATGCCGCAGACTAATCGTGTTTTGCTTTTCATTTTAAGGGATGAAATGAACCGGTTCGTCCGCCCTTTGCGGACCGAAGCCGTGCCGTGTTGCCTTTCGTAGCCCCGCCGTGCCCCGTGCGCCCAGACTCTCCCAGGCTCTCCGTTCCAGACGACTTTTTGCGGGTTCCATTGCGTGCTGAAAAAGATATTGAGTGTGCAGGTCCGGGCCGGGCCGGGCCGGCAAGGGGCCAGCGCCACGACCAAAAAAAAAAAAAAAGGAAACTTCCACGAGGGTGGACTGTTTGGTCAATATCGTTGTGCAAACACGTGCCTAAGGTCCACGTGCCTGTGTGTGGCCCTGCGGGGGCTGCGGGGGCTGCGGGGGTCCCCTATGGGAGGGACTCAAATAGATCGGGGCGGCGCCTCCCGCTTCCAGGCCCCTCTGGGCCCCCCTGGGCCCCGCCGGGGGCAGCGGAATGGCAACCAACCCCGCTCTCCGTCCTTGATGTCACATATATCCGGCGCAGGTTCTTTGCTAATCTGCCCACATTAGGCCGCGCTGCGCTCTGGTGGGCTGGAAAATGGACGGAACATCCAACGTTATAATTATAAACAAGACTATTTTTTATTTTTTTATTTTTTTTCCAAATTGAAAGGAGTACGTTAATTCCGCTCAGAAAATATTGCCTCCTAGATTTATCAGCGCGGAAATTCGAAAAATCTATGTCCAAATATCTGTTTACATGTACATAAAAGTGTAAACTTTTCTGACTGGCAGAGATTCCCGTGGGGCGCTGCGGCGCACATCCCAAGTGGGTGGACGTGCATGCAGCTTGTCGGGTCCCTGCCAAGGCCCTGCCAAGGCCCAATATCTATTCCATGTCACAGCATCAGGGCGTGCCATGGGCTGCCATGGGCTGCCATGGGCCGCCAGTGCCGCCAGATGGCGCTCATGTCGACACGCACGGCGTCGTGTCTTGTCGCCTTCGAGGTTCCTTCTCCACCACCACGACACCGCGGCGCAAGGCGTCCCGTCCCATCCGTCTCACGCGTCTGTCAGCAGCCGCCTTTGTCAGACCACTTTTGTTTATTGCGGAGATACAAATTCTCTTCGGCAGATTTCTTCTATGCGGGCTCACGGGCGTTCTGAGTAACCGAAACCCGGCCGCTACCCAGAAGGCGGTAGCTAGAGGTACTCAGAGGCACCCAGAGATACCCGGAGGTACCCAGCGGTACCCAGAGTCTCTCCTAGAGTCTCAGTCCAGAGCCCGGCCAGGGGCGTCAGCCCCAGCCAGCCCGAAAGCTTATGCTCCACTTTAATTTTAAGCTTTTAATTAATTATTGTTTGTTATCAAAGTGGAGAAGTTGCGTGTACAAATATTGGAAAAGTTGCAAGAGGTGGAGGGGGCATGTGGGGGGGGGGGGGGGGGGGGCTCCCCGTGACTGCGCGTGGAATAACGCCGGAAACCACCGCTTGGAATTGCGCTGTAAATTATGTCCCATGTCCGGGGAGGGGGGGGGGGGGGGGGAGCTGTACTCGCGAGAGGGATATTGCTTACAATGAAAACGTCACACATTCAGATGTCTCTCTCTCTCTCTCTCTCTCTCTCTCTCTCTCTCTCTCTCTCTCTCTCTCTCTCTCTCTCTCTCTCTCATTCACTCTCTCCTCTCTCTCCGCCAGATTATATTGTTGTAAAATACGAGGTTTTGACTGGATTTTCTAGGCGGTGAGCACTTGGCCACCCCAACTGCTAGCGCGGGCAGCGGCGAGCGGCGGACACGCGGAGAACATTTAGGAGTACAGATCTGTGGAGTACAGGCCTGTGCATATACTACCAGAACGGTGCGGAGCTTGAGGGCGGCGGGGAGCAGGCCGGTGGGGCAGCGCCATGATCGGGCAAGGTCGTTCCTCAGAGCACACGCCGGGACATAACTCGACGTGGCGGGGCGGGGCGGGGCGGGGCGTGGCGGGGCGGAGCGCAGCGGGGCGGGGCGCGCCCACTTTCCGCGATGGGACGCACGCGAGTAGGTCGTGTAGCAAGGTGCGAGGCTGGGGAGGCTGCATCCGCCGGGGTGCCCGCCAGTAAATCGGAAGCTGAGAAGGCGTAGCATATCACTGTCATCCACACATTCACCGAGCAAAAAAACACAAAAAAAAAGAGAGAAATACAAAAATACTGCATACTCAGCGAAACCGTTTGTTGGAACAAGAAAAATTTACTTGATCCAACCCCCACTGGACATTGTTAATTAAGTCTATCAAAATGTTGGACCAACGCCAAAAATAGTCTTGGTCTAAGAGAAAAATTCTGAATCCAGCACAAAATGACTTCACGTGAGTTATTATTTTGCTTGGTTCAATCCCCAAAAGTTCAAGACATTTAATAGACTTGGAACATGAAAGCCTTCCTATGAGTGCAGGTCTGATCGATTGCGATTCCGAACGTGGGCCCTATTTGTGCGCGAATAGGAAAATTCGTGAAACGCGCATCACATCAACAGCCATGAATCGTCTTTTACGAGATCGAGTTCGGGAGAAGCACGCAAATACGCTGTGAGGCGGCGAGTCTTTTTTCCTGCTGGCCGCTGCCCTCCTGGCAATGCCGCGCGATGGACTCGTGATAATGGAAGGTCGGCCGTTGACTGACTCTGGCAGGATATCAGCACGGCCGACATGCGCGCCGTGCAGCCTCTGGCAGCCTCTGGCAGCCTCTGGCAGCCTCTGGCAGCCTCTGGCAGCCTCTGGCAGCCTCTGGCAGCCGCTCTGAACCGGTTGCACGAAATGTCTCTTTGCCCAGGCCGCCCCTCCCCGCCCCGCCCCGGCGCCTGGCTCCCACTGGTTCCTCAAACGGACCAGTGGTGATTTTGTTGTGGCAGGCGGCACAGGCGGCACGTACGGATGGCGCTCTTTGACACTGACACCGCGGCCTGGCCGGGGCACGAGGAGAATTAATTATTTGCCACCGCGAGAGGCTTGGCAAGTTTTTGTGTCTTTTCAATAGGGCGCTTTGCTTTTGTTTTTGCTTTTCCATCATCCTATGCCGCCCTTTTTCCGAAATTTTCGGACTCATTTTTTTATACTTTATTGGTTTTATTATTATTTAAAGATGTTAAGGAAAAAAATTCTCATCGTGCCCGGCAATGGATAGAAAAGCGGGAAATGGCTCCAGTCGTGTGGCCACCTACCGGGCCGCCGACTTACCACCGCCGCAGGTCCGTCGAGCAATAACATTTCATCGTCGATTCATTCATTTATTCATGCATTCATCCACTGTGCCGGGGGACACAACACGCCCGGCTGCGCTTGGGTTTATTGGTTGGTTCGGGCAAAATATTCGCCGAGAAAATTTGTTGGCGCTGCGCGAGTGTCGGGACGAATTCGAGAAAAGGCAGTAAGGTTGGTAAGGTGTTTGCGTGGCCTAACCTGACCGAATGCTCACACCTTTCACAAGTTTTTTGTTTTGTTTTGTTTGTTTCTTTTCTTGCGCAGTTAGCCCGGACCAACTCGTATAGGCATTACAGGAATACTAAGGTCGTAGAAAAATGTTAAAGTAGCTACCCCTCGACACGGTCCGGTGCGGCACAGAAGCAGTCACAGTCACAGGGTGAGTGGCACCCCCACCTCTCTTACGCGGCACCGACTGGCCACAACCCGAACCCTGTCGGCAGCGTTAAGCAGGGTGAACACGAATAACTTCCGGACTGCAGCACCGGTTAGCCCGAGCCCCGCGTTACGCCGTATCGGCCGGTGGGGAACAGCCGCGCTTCCAGGACACCCCTCGCACCGCGGCGCCGACTTGTCGTCCTCTCTCGTCCTCTCCCGTCCTCACTCGTCCTCTGCCGTCCTCACCCGTCCTCACTCGTCCTACGCCGCCCTCTCGTCCTCTCCCGTCCTCACTCGTCCTCCACTGCCCTCTATTATGCATGTGCACGACCGCGCATCACCGCAATCGCTGCAAATTCGAACACTTTTTTTTCCTTTTCGACCTCGCGTTGCACGCGAAGTAGTCGTGGCGGGGAATCGAAACCACGTAGTATCTCGGCACCCGGATCCGTTGGGATACTGTTTCCGTGGTCGCGGCGGCGAGAAACAAAACACCCCCGGCGCAGCCGCCCTGCCCTCTCCTCTTTGCGGTCCAGCAATGCGAATGGGACGGGCGGTATTCCAGAGCTGGCAGATCTCTCTTTCTCTCTCGCGTGTTCTCGTCCCAGCACGTAACCTGCTCTTGTGCGCTCTCTCCTTTGCTCTCTCTCTCCCAAAACTCGTGTTGCCAGAGTTGTGCGCGGGTGCGGTGCCGTACTGCGGGGTCAGATTGCGGGGCTATGGCAGCCGCTGGCTGATGGTTTTGTGAGAACACGCCCCCCCCCTTCCCTCCCCCAACCAACATGCTGACCTTCCCCACACCCCTCTCCCCTCACCCCACCACAGGCGGCATTAGGTGGGCACGCGCTCCCACCCACCCCACTGCAAGGAAACAGACCAGGGGATTTATGAGAACGAAATTTTATTTTTGTTTTTGTTTTTTTTTCCGCGCCATCGTCCTCTTGCTAAGAGCGCGCGTAGGTTATCGACATTTTTTTAAATTTCTTTTTTCGCATTTCGTTCCTGTCTTCATTTTTTTTGTCTCCGACCGAAGCCCCACGCGCGTCGCTGTCAGGAACAAGGGACGAATTAATTAAAATATCTTTGTCGGGCTCGGCTGTGGGGAGGAAATGGCTGGAAAGGGGAAGTAGGAGAGGAGGGGGGAGAGAGAGAGTGAGAAAGAGAGAGAGAGAGAGAGAGAGAGAGGGCGAGAGAGAGAGAGAGAGAGAGAGAGAGAGAGAGAGAGAGAGAGAGAGAGAGAGAGGGCGAGAGAAAGAGCGAGAGAGAGAGAGAGAGAGAGAGAGAGAGAGAGAGAGAGAGAGAGAGAGAGAGAGCGAGAGAGAGAGAGAGAGAGAGAGAGCGAGAGAGAGGACATGGAAGGAAAGCATGGAGACGGAATAAGAAGGGGCAGAGAGAGAGACAGACTGACCTTACGTAGGATACAACGCACTGCGCGCTCTCACGCACACTTTTTGCACTCGCGGGGGGTATGAGCTGGAGCACAGGACGCGGGCAGCGCCGGGCAGCGCACGCTGCTGGGGTCACAGAGGAACGTCGAACTTCGCCAAGGTGATCCGACGTCTGCATAAAAACTAATGCGCCTGCTTCTCTCTCTCTCTCTCTCTCTCTCTCTCTCTCCCCTCAGCCGATATTATTATTATCACTCACTGTTACGAAGACGGAAACGGTCGCGCATGTGATCGTGAGTTGTAGCGCCTGAGGAGTGTGCAAGTCCAGCGAACGGCAGCGGACAGGAGACGGGTGTGAAAAGTGAGAGGAGAAGCTCCGGAAAGGAGAGAGAAAGATAGAAAGAGAGAGAGAGAGAGAGAGAGAGAGAGAGAGAGAGAGAGAGAGAGAGAGAGAGAGAGAGAGAGAGAGAGAGAGAGAGAGAGAGAGAGAGAGAGGACATGGAAGTACAGACCTGACCCACATCCAGGCTGGCAATCAACAATGCCTCCCGAATGTAGCTCCGGTAGCACATAAAAGCGTGATGGCGTCGTGGGTTGGGGGAGGGGGAGAAAAGAAGAAAGAACCAAGAGAGAGAGAGAGAGAGAGAGAGAGAGAGAGAGAGAGAGAGAGAGAGAGAGAGAGAAGAGAGAGAGAGATGTCGGAAATGAAAAACGCTCCACTTGTTGGGCTGGCTGCCGCTGGCTGCCGATGGCTGCCGATGGCTGGGTGGGAGGGCCTCGGGGCCCCGCGGTGGGGGCCCGTGGGGGCTGTGGGGGCTGTGGGGGCTGTGGGGGGGGGAGGGCGCATCAGCCTGCTGGAGCCCAAGGTGGCCGTGCGGTCGGCAAAAAGCCGCGCGCACCGATGTTCCGATATCCGGGGCGGGGCGATGCAGGGCGGCCCGCCGTCAGCCGCGTCAGCCCGACCGGACCAATCTCAGCGGCCAGACAAAGGCGTGCTGAGGGCGTGCTGCACACTACTCCAGCTCCAGAGGCGTGCTGAGGGCGTGCTGCACACTACTCCAGCTCCAGAGGCGTGCTCAGGGCGTGCTGCACACTACTCCAGCTCCAGAGGCGTGCTCAGGGCGTGCTGCACACTACTCCAGCTCCAGAGGCGTGCTCAGGGCGTGCTGCACACTACTCCAGCTCCAGAGGCGTGCTCAGGGCGTGCTGCACACTACTCCAGCTCCAGAGGCGTGCTCAGGGCGTGCTGCACACTACTCCAGCTCCAGAGACGTTCCCATGGATGCTGTTCGGATCGCTGATACCGTATCAGCTCCTCGTCTCGGACTGTGTATGGACTTGGGACGGATGGGATATTCCGATACCCAGCCCTGCTTGTCCAGCTCCGGCCGCTGGAGCCGCTGGAGAGACGCGCTAGTGTCCGCAGGGGATCTCCGTCTAATTGTCACTCACGCTCTGCGCCCCGCTGCACGGGCAGGGAGGGGTTGAACTGGGATTGCGACCAATCGCGCGACGGCCTCACGTAAGGCGACGCGATTGATTGTTTTTTCCCGGGCGGCCATGGGGGTGTGAGAGAGAAGAAAGGCATGAGAAGACAAATGGCACCAAAGAGAGAGAGGGAGAGGGAGAGAGAGAGAGACGACGAGGACGAAGAGGATAGGCAATACGTCCCAAAGTTTTAATTGAACGGACGTCACGTCTATTCAATACACTCCCCACCGCAGAGTGGCCTCTTGGCTGGTGGAACTAACGGTGCTGAGATTTCTACCCTCATTGATGCCTCTCATCTGCCCTGGCGGGGCAGACAAACAAACAGGCGGGCAGACAAGCTACGATGCTTCTAGCCGAGCGAAGTATTGGGCACTGCCATACCGGAACCGGCTATGGGGAGCACTTTGACAAACCAGGAGAAAAATAAACTCATGAAAATGAAAGGATTCTGAGGTGAGGTACATGGCGGTGGGACTGCAGTGCTTTGGCAGCGTGCAGCCGCACCCCGCGATCAGACGGGACCTGCTTCATAAATACGGGAGTGTCGCGTGCCGCGTGCCGGGGACCTGGACCTGCAGCCAGAGAACCCGACTTGCTTGTTTTATGATTCCTTATTCTGATTTTCTTTTTGTGGAGTCAAGCAGCAGGCTGGTCGACCTTCCTGGGCCCTTAGGCTACGCCGTACCTCCCCTCATGCCGCACTCCCGTGTACCGGAGCACGAGACTGACAGGACAGCTTCGGCTTCCTTCTTAAACAAGATATGAAAAAAAAAAAAAGAATTGAAGCAGGGTGCCTTTTAATAATTGCCAATAGAGTACTACAGAGAAGAGCGAAACGGAAGGAAGAGGTCGTACGTAATGAAGGAAGGAGAGCGCTGGACAAAATGTGAGAAGTCGGGTGAAGTTTTGAAGAAGAGCGGGGTTCCGAAAACGCGATTTCTCATACTTCTGCTGCGTTTTTTTCTTCGTTCCGACTTCTTACTTCCGTTTCGGGCTTCTCCGGGGTACTCTATTCTCTATTGTCTTGCGGTCTGTTTTGGGGTCATTCTCGCTCGGAGATGAGCAGGTTCCCTCAAATCATATGTAACCAAATATTTCAACATATTTGGTCATAGCAAATGCGACATAAAAGGGGCCTCTGATTTGCCCTCGACTGAATATGAGTTCCTCCCAAAAATGGAGTACGAATTCGCTCACAGCTCACCGCTCGCCGCGTCAAGGATCGCCACTGTCTGCAAACACGGCGGAAGCCTTGGCGGGAGCCTCGCAGCCAATGGGAGCTCGCCGTGGAGTGGGCGGGAGGAAGTGTCGCGCTCCCCGTGTTTGGCGGGCTTTTCAAAGGCGGGCGATGCGGCCGTGACGGTGGCAGCGGCGGCAGCGGCGGCAGCGGCAGCAGCGGCAGCAGCAGTGGGGCGGCGCCTATCAGTTTCAGACACCTTGGTGCCGAAGGAGGTCCCGGAGAAGATAGCAGGCCAGGTTGACAAGGAAAGGGGCCGCGCTGACAATCGCGCCCGAGACAAGGACGCGGAACGGGACGGGACGGGAGGTCCCAACGGGGCCCGCGACACGGGAATCGGGGAAGAAACAACGATTCGGAACCATACTTCCCGCCTTGATTTGTATTATTTCCAGCTTGGATAGTACAGAACACGTTTCAGCACCCAAGAGAGAACGATGAAAAAAATTCCGCTGTTTTGATTAGTCACGTGACTCGTGAAGGTCACGAGGCGGCCCTACTGAGGACGGGACACGGCACGGGGGAGATAGGGCGCAGCCGCCGCCTTACTATAAATCTGGAATTTCGACAGGAACTGATTAAAAACAAGTTTGTTGGAGGATCCGAGTTCGATTACGCCGGCCGGCCGCACGAAGGGAGGCTGAAGGCAGGTTCGGGCTCGCAGGCCCGCCGGAGGTTCACCGAAGGACGCTGGAGGCTCACTGGAGGCCGCTGGAGGCTCACCGGAGGCCGCTGGAGGCTCACTGGAGGCCGCTGGAGGCTCACCGGAGGCCGCCGGAGGCCGCCGGAGGCTCACCGGAGGCCGCTGGAGGCTCACTGGAGGCCGCTGGAGGCTCACCGGAGGCCGCTGGAGGCTCACCGGAGGCCGCTGGAGGCTTACCGGAGGCCTTTTTGGAGTCCCTTGCTGCACACTCCCTGCAGTGCTTGAGCAGCTAACCGAGGCCCACCGTAACTTTCCGGCACAGGACAGCAGCGCTAATGTTGCGGCGGCCACGGTGGAAAAATGAGCATCGTGCCCTTCGGGTGCGTGCTTCGGCTTCCTTTCGGTTTCCCTTCGGTTTCCCTTCGGTTTCCCTTCGGTTCCCTCCGGCTTCCCTTTGGTTCCCTGCTTCGCCAGGTCCTCCCTCCGTCTCACATTGTATCGCGCCGCACGGCTATTTTTTCCGCTCTCTATCCGGACGGGGCCATCCATTCCCGGCGCTCTCCCGATATTGTTTCTATGGTGCGTCATTACGCGTAGCGCGGCGCTCCGCGTTTCAGCAACAGCCGACCGCCGCGCCACGCGCTGACAAAGTCGCAGTTTTCGGTGACAACATTTTCACTGCTTTGGAATGCGTACAAATTCTTATGAAAATTTGGACAAAATTTTTTTTTAATGTGGAAAACTGGAAAATTGAATTTGCTGAATTTGGCATTTCAGTAACCAAAAATAACTATATCTGCGACTGGATGCAAATTTTACAGAAAACGATTGTACTTTTAAACCTATCAACATTTTCCAAAAATTGTCAGAGACAGTGTAAAACGCTCGGGGTGCGCGACACGCTGGCCGCGGCTGGTCACACGATAGCGGCCGTGCCGCGCGCGGCTGGACAGCTTACTTACTTTGGCCGGCAGAAAATGAGAGTGGAAAATGAGAGAAAATTAGGGAAGAAGGCCGAGGATTGTCTTGACAACTACTTCCTTCAACCGCGGCTGCGCGGCGGCCCACGCCCCGGGCGGCGCCCATGAACCTCAGCCTGACCGGAACACTTCGTCTGGAGAGAGCGAGAAAGCAACTCGGACACAGAGGGAGCGGGACAGAGAGGGAGAGGGTCGGATGCTGGACATGTACCAGGCGCTGCCCCCGGCCCCCGGCCCCCGGCCCCCGGCCCCCGGCCCCCGGCCCCCGCCCCCGGCCCCGGTGCGCGTCAGACAACTACTCAACTCAGTTTACCCAAACAGAGAATGAAGAGCAAGAGGAGAGACTGGGAACAAGGTGAGAAACAGGGAAGGGAAGGAAAAGAGGGAGAAGCTCGGTGCACGAGGTGAAAGACCGGAGGCAAACGGAGGAGTTTCCGGGATATCATGGTTCAGGCTAAGAGGTAGAGTTTCCGGGGGAGGGACACTGTCTGCTGCTGTACGGTGACACGAAGTCAGGCCCTCGGTCTTACACTATTACGCACTGAAGAGAAGTATCATCACCCAACCATTTACGATAAAGGTTTTCAAAAGTGGCTGTTTGAAGAATTGGTGTTAGCATTTCAGACTTGAGATCGGAGTTCGATTTCAATGGTCTGCGGTTTTAAAAACGAGAGTGGTTGTGTGTCCCACTGTGTGCAGTATTAGATGGGCAGGGTCGGCAGGGCAAGGCGAACGGAGCAGCATCACGAGTACGGTTCCCCGAAACCAGCCAACCGATAATGGAGCAGTGTGGCGGGGCGGGGCCCCACACGGCACCCACCGGAGAGGCTATCGGATGTGTGCGTGCGTGTGTGCGTGCGTGTATGTGTGTGTGTGTGTGTGTTGTTAGCCTGATAATGATAGGTTTCGCTGTCTTCCTGGTCCCGCGCGGTCTTGCAGAGGAGGGGTCGGCTGGGGTCAGAACAGAACACTGACTGAAGTCAGTCGTCACTGACCTGGGCCGTTGTTCCCAACGGAGTTATTGGAGGTGGAATAACACAACAGGATTGGTGGTGCACCTCACACACACACACACACACACACACAGTGCGAGCAAACCAATTAGAAAGAGAGAGATGGCCGACGCGACCACTTTGCGCGGGGAGGTTATTCATTCGTGTGAATGAACCCTGCCGCTGCTGCCGCCTGGCTTCACCTGTCAGCCGTGAAGGCGACAGGACAGGAAAGGTGGGGCGCACAGTATTATGATTATTAACGGCGAGTAGAGTTCCTCCTCGGTCGGGACGTTTTTCTTTTCATTACTTATTTCTACAGGAACCAAAACAGCGAAAAGTTTTGCTGTTTACTGCTGAAATCTGCTCACTATGAATGGAAAAGTCTGGATCATTGCTCACTGTTGGGCGATAAGACACTGTATTGAGACCTTAGTCTCATACTGTAGATTTTAAGACCTATGAGCTCGATTCGGTTTGGAGCCAGGATTTTCAAGAGTAACGACCCTTTTTAATCGAAAATGCAGAAGATATGAGTTGGGCTGAGGCCCACTAACTCCTTACTTGCCTTTTAGAAAAGAACTTGTGACCCCAATTTTGGAATCCTCGTACGTACCAAGCCGAGTCTGACACATGTCCTAAAAGTTTAAAAATAAAGGCCAAGTTTCAAAACTGTCTCTGATTGCCCAAAATTTAGGTGATGATTGTGACTCAGTGTGTTGTTGTTTCTGAAAACTGTCGCTTTTTGTTGCTGAAAACTGTCGTTGTTATTTGTTTCTAAAAACTGTCGTTGTTATTTGTTGCTGAAAAATGTCGTTGTTTGTTGCTGAAAAACCTTCGTTGTTTTTTGCTGAAAACTCTCCATGTTTGTTGCTGAGAAATGTCGTTTGTTGCAGAAAACTGTTGTTGTTGGTGGTGTCGGGTGACGCGCGGGGCAATGCGCGCGCCGCAATCGAGAGCCATAGATCAAATTAAAGGCGGCCAGTCCGTTTTGAAAAGGCTGCCGGCTCGCGCTGCTGCTGCTGCTGCTGCTGCTGCTGCTGCTGCTGCACGCCTTGCGCCGCGCCTTGCGCCGCCAGGACTCGACCTTGACACAACAAACCTGCTGTCCGCTTCATAATAAAGTTTTGCTGGCTATACACCCGCCGCGAGCTAGACGCAGGCGGACACACACACACACACACACACACACACACACACACACACACACACACACACACACACACACGCCGACTGCAGCACAAGCAGCCCCACACAACAACAGCGAGGTCCAAGGTGATTTAAAAAAAAAATACACAAAAAGTATCCGGATAGGGCGTTCCGTGACGTCATGAAAAGCCCCCATGACGGCAGATCCACGTGGGATGGGCCGGGAAGGGGAAGGGGGGGGGGGGGGGGGGTTACTGTGCCGCTCCAGGAATATATCGGCTTTGGCTGCAATACGGCGGCGTCTCAATGGCTGCGGCCTAAACACACACACACACACACACACACACACACACACACACACACACAACCCACTGCGCCTGAATGAGCGGAAGCATATTTCGGATATGTGTGTACCGTACAGCACGCGAGCGCTGCTCACACCTATAATGATGACGCCATACAAGGCGTCCCGTTGTGAAATGGACGGAGAGCGGTGAGCTGTCGGCGCGGGCTGTCTCCCGTGGTCCCCGGTGGTCCCCGGCATCGGCGTGCTCACTGCTGACGAGGAGGAAAATGGGGTCAGTCGCGTCGACGCAGGGATTTTCGGGAGCCGATTTTAATCACATGCTACAGGAGATTTTTTTTAAATTTTTTTTTTCCGTCGCGCACCGTTTTATCACACCGGGTGGGCTTTTAGCGGGAGCCGAAAGTCGATGTTCTTTGCTTTATTTTATTTTTAACTGGATGTGTCATAATGCGAGCAGCTGCCCTCAGCATGAGAAATGCGCGCCCATGGTTCGCTACATGCGTGTGAATTGGGGGGGGGGGAGGAGGAGGGGTATTTCCCGCACCCGATCGCAGACAACAACCCGGTCATCATGGTAATGGAAGGAGGTGGGAGAAGGACGGCTGCATGGGCGGTCCAGAGGGAGAGAGAGCGGGAGACAGAAAGGGGGAAGCGACCGCTCTGGGGGCGCCTTCCTGACCAACAAATAGCTGCCGCCAATTGTGTCCTCCCGGCCATTTCCTGGTAATTCAATCCATTCCCCAAACGCATTATCACCCTTTGCACTGCGCGCGTTACCCAATATCGTTTTCCCTTCTCGCTTGCGGCTGGTTATTGTTTTTTTTTGTGTTTTTTTTTTCTTGGACCCCTCACGCCTCGGCTAACACGGAGGGGTGTGCCAGGAGGGGGTGGGGGCGGGCAGCAGTGCGAGACACAAACCTCTTGTGTGATCAGATAGAAAGGTTTGTCTGCGTGGGGCACTGCTGCTAACGCACCGGCGTTGAGCACTCGGTACGGGACAGGACAGGACGAGTGCGGGGACAGAGAGGCCTGGCCCGGCCAGACCAGGGCGCTACGCTGTGTCTCCACCCTCAGAGACTTAACATTGTACGTAAATACACAGTATTTTGGCCAGTAACGAAATACTTACTTTGAATCTGGGCGGTATCACGAACGTTTTGTACGTGACACATAAGTTTGATGTTCTTCATACAGGACCAAGTTAGTAAATATGTGGGGGCACACCAGCCCCGTGGACCGTGTGCCCAAAATATGAGGATAATACGTGGAATTTTTGTGCAGATGTTATAATTTTTTAAAAATAACTGTAGGTGAAAAACAGTAGGTAAGTCTTGTTCCTGTCCCGGTACCCGTCTCCCAAGTCCGCCGCTGGGTACCCCGCTGGCGTTGACGCGCCCCTCCGCAGCGTACTCCGGTGTCCCCAAGGGTGTCCCACATCCAGCGGGGGTTGGGGTCATTAATTTGCAAATTAGTTCGAAAAATTTCATATTTCATGCCGGGGCAGCCGTCTTTGCCTTTGCTAGGCTCGTAATTGACAAAGTTGTGGCCACCCACCGCCATCTGCCCTGCCAGTCCTCTCTGCCCTCTTCTCTGCGTTGCGTTTCTTATACACGGCGGGGCGGAAACATCGTTAATCTCAACTTTATAATGTGTTTCGAGTGCGTGATATTCTTGTTTGAGCAGCGGCTGGAGGAAGGAAGGAGGGGGCGGGGCGGGGCGGAGCGGACGCAGTTATTCGGATGCAGCCGCATCGCCGCTGCCGGGTCCAGATCACACGTTGCGATGGCCTTGTCGGCGCTGCCTCCGGAACACGCTGTCTCTTTCTCTCTCTCTCTCTCCCCGTGTCTTTTCTCATCGGGAGAGCGCGGAGAAATGAGAGCGACAGAGAGACGCATGTGTACTTCCCCCCCGTTGATCGTCTCTTTTTGCGGCGCGCTGCACACGACGGACCCGAGGGCAACGTTTGAAGAACGGCTTACCTCTCTTTTTACTGTCTTACTTGCTGCTCCGCTGGTCAGAGCAGCGCACAGGGAGGGGACGTGAAAGACGCAATAAAAATGACTTCAAAAAGGAGAAGCGGGAGGAGTTTAAAGGAAAAAGAACGGCGAGTAAAGAGAGTAGGTAGGTGATACATGCACGCGGAAGTGGGCTGGGCAGGGCGGAGAGGAAGGCATGCCTGCAGCGGAGCAGCAGAGCGCTGGGGGCTTATTAAAGCACTTAATCGCAAAAAGGGGGGGGGGCGAAAACTTTGTCGTTTTTACCGCAGCATATTTATCGGGCTGATTTAAGCAGGCCCAGGTACCTCGGGTAGGGCCTACACGGATAAATGAGATTAGTGGTAGCAGCTAATTTTTAATTGATTCCCAACACAAAGTTAATTTTTGTTCTGAGAATCGAAATTTGGTAGGGAGAACTATTTTTTTTAGTTGCACCAACAAAGATGTGCGTTGCGGGCACTGAACTAAACGTTTTTCTGGTTTTTGCTTCTGCATCGCACCACTTCGTTTGAACACTAGCGGACGTTTCGTTTTCGTTTTGCAGGTACCGCAGGCGCCACGTGTCGAGTCGAGCCGAGCCGAGCAGACTTTAGGGTGTCGCAAAGGCCAGGCCCCGGCTGCTTTCGCATTCAAATCACGTCTGCAGTAAACACGACCACACAGAGCCGAAACTGAAAAATAAGGTATTAAGGGCGGCCATCACAGCTCGCGAGGCGAGGCACACGCAGAAAAATTATGAGCTGCTGCAAATGAATTTTTTCGTTGATTTTGGAACAAGCAGCATGTTCAGATGTGAGCACCAAGATTTCCGTGGGGGCAACTAAAAGTCAGTTGGGTCAGCAACTTAACTTTTTGCTGACGCAACTGACTTTTAGTAACCCCAATGAAATCTTAGTTCTCGCGACTAAACAGGTATGATACTTGTCCCAAAATCAACGAAAAAATTCGTTGACAACTAATAATTTTTCTGCGTGCGGAAGGCAGCACTGCAACAAAATGTCACGATTTTTGCGGCACGCGGCGACGACGGCGACGGCGGAAGAAAAATAAATAAAAACCAGGGAGGCAAAGTTTCCGTTTGCAGTTATGTTCTTTTCGCTCAGTCGCGCTCTGGTCCTGTCGCCGCCTGATGCCTGATTGATGGATCTGTCAAACGGGAGCAGGACGGGAATGATCCTGATTGGCTACTGACAAAATAATTACGTTTCCGAAGTGGCGAGTGTTTCCTCCGACCGCACATCAAGAAGCCTATTTTATCTTGCCAATTAATTTCCATCCACACCGTCGCGGGCCGGCCGAAAAAGGCCGGGCGAAAGGCTGCCCCTGTACCGGTGCGTGCCTCCTGCCGGCTGCCGGGCGTCCCGTGAGAGTTCTGAGTCCCGAGGCCCGCCCCTGCCGCCGCTGCCTGCCAGCCAGACCAGGCCACACCAGCCCGGTCCCGGTCCCGGTCCCGGCCGACCCTCAAGGTGCCGGTTGGGCTGCCTACCCTCCGGGCGCAGCGAGCCGAGCAGTCAGCCGGGGCCGTTCCCACAGAGAAGCCGAGAGTCTGAGTAGCGGCGGGCTGGGGTTTGATGCTGGTGCCACATTGCTTTTTGCGCGGGAAACCCCAGGCCAACAAACAAAAATACACAACAACAACAAAAACACACAACAACAACAAAAATACACAACAACAAAAAAAATACACAACAAAATAGCACACGTTCCCGCATTTATTTTGTTTTTTGCTTTTGTTTTTCAATAGTATCGGATCGGCTTCCACGCAGCACATTTTTGAACAGATACTGTCGTGCCAACAAAACTACACGGGCGCTGTGAGAGAGATGGCACGTCACGCACCGCGACTCTACCCGCGGGTGGGAGTGAGACAGACAGAGGCACCGCGCTGGTATTCTTGACGGGATTCCGCGAGCCCAAATCTGGTTTCCCCGCCGGTTGCATTGCTGAATAGAACCAATTTCCCTCCAGGCGGCGGCGCTGTGAGGCTGCGCGGCCCGGGGCGGGGAAATGGCGGAGGGTTGGCAGAGGGTTGGCGGGTTGTTGGCGGGGGGGGGGGGGACGCACCCCATTTCTCTGCGGTTTCACGGCGCCATGCGAAGCGCCCTTCGTGTTGTGCCATTCAGTTTTCAATTTTTTACCTTTGTGACAATTTTTGCCACGGAGACTTCTGTCTTTGCTTTGGCATTGTCTCTGCAAATACTCTCAATACCGTTTTTTTTTTCATCGTTCCTGATCACGTTCTCCGGCGCAAAAGTTTAATTTTTTTTGCGCTTTTCATTTGAGGACGGGAGCAAAAATCCGTATGCTAGGGCACCACACGGACCACGCGCTTATAGCGGCGCTCAGTGCGGCTGTGTTGTGGTTCGTGGGTGGCGGGGGGCTACAGGCTACACCACCGGACCACCGGCGTCCGCGGACTACAGACTACTACTGGACGTGTAGCTCAGGTCCCCCCCTCCTCTCCCTCACCACGCCTCTGCTGCTTGGCCGATGCTTTGAGATCAAAGCTAGTGACAAACATGCGAACAGCAGTGTGTGTGTGTGTGTGTGTGAGAGAGAGAGAGAGAGAGAGAGAGAGAGAGAGAGAGAGAGAGAGAGAGAGAGAGAGAATGAGAGAATGAGAGAGGAGGGGCGAAAGAAGGGAAAGAGGATGGAGGGCCGGGCTGGCACTTTGTGATGCGGGCGACGCACACACACACACACATTTGGTTCTGTTATTTCTGATGACCAGGAGGACTCATAAAGGGCGGCACCGTCCCACTTCTCCGCATTCGGCGGATTCCAGGAATCAATCCGCACGGGCTGAATCATATCGTTATTCCCGAGGAGGGTGTCATGTCAGGTGTCCCATTTTTATATTTTTTTTATTTTTATTTTTTTTGCCTCGCCGTGTCAAGGGAAAGGTAGGCATAAGCCCGCAACGCAATAGCTCCGTCTCTTTCTGCCTCGGTCAGACGCGTGCGTCACAAAACGACAGCACCACCGCCAATTGTAAATGCGCAAATTTGTAGTACACATGACTATGGACAGACTTGCGCATGCATATTTTTATGTACAAATTTGTACATCATGCTGTATATAATCGTACGTAACTATGAACAAGTTTGTACATAAAAATACGTTTGCACAATTCCGTATGTACAATTATGCACGAAGTTACATGAAGTGGGAACTACAACAACAGGAGTCTGGAGTCTGGCGGACGGCACAGCCCGGGCACTGCAGAGCAGATGGTGTTTGTCGCGCGCGCTGGATGTCTGTTTCGCTTCGCTTCGTTGCGGGGTGGCTGGGCTGGGCTGGGCTCAACTCAAGTGACCATCACTCTCTGGCGGGCGCGCGCACACGCACACAGTACCGCGCCAGGGGGTGACAGGAGAGCAGGGCCGGGCTGGGAATGGCGGCCGCAGGTAGTGACTGACATGTTATGTAGAGCTACTCCACATCAACACGAGCCCCTCCCGCCAGCAGCAGCCAGCAGCCAGCCCATGCTGCTGCCGCCCGCCCCCGCCCCCAGCAGCCCCACGGCCCAGCCCACTCCACGCCAGACCGGACAGACGGAGAGGCGGCCGCCGCGCCGGCTTTGAGGGGCGCGGACCGAGCTGGCAGCTAGGTGGGGTGGAAGGGCGGAGAGAGAGGGAGGGGGGATATTCGGGGAGTGGTTAGTTTGGGAGCCAGAAAGAGAGGGTCGTTAGTTGGTTAAGGCCATAAGTGTTGGGCTGGCCACGGGGCGGGGCTGCCCGGCTGCCCGTACCAACGGCAGGAGCAGCAGCAGCAGCAGCAGCAGCAGCAGCCAGCAGCTCAGCTGTAATTACAAACAAGCGGGAGGAAATTAATAAAAAGAGGCGGACTGCTGCAGCAGCGGTGGTAGCGCCGTCATCTGCACGGCATGTGGCAGTGATGGCGCCCGTGCATGTGTGCGTGTGGGGGTGTGGTGTGGAGAGGGGGTTGGTTTCGGGGTGTGGGGAGGGGAGGGGGTTGGTTTCGGGGGTGTGGGGAGGGGAGGGAGTTGGTTTCGGGGGCGCCCCGTACAGCGTTGCACGCGTGGAGTAGACCGCCGAGCGCGGTTTCATATGACAAAGCATCCTGTTTTCTGTTTATTTATCGCACCGAGAGTGTCCGCGCATAGTGGCAGTTAGCACCCCGCTCCGCCAGCCCTCACTCCTCCCTCCAAGGTCACAGCCTGGGAGCGGAACACCTTTGATCGTTGGCCGCCGATTTTTTTTTTTTTTTTTTTTTTTTTCGAAAATGAATGGCCAGACTACAGCATCGCCGAGGGGAAACAACTTTACATTTTGGTGTACGCTGGTGTGAATTTTTTTTAATTAAAAAGTTGAAAATTAAGAAATTGAAAATGAATCTGCGTGTACGTGTCACACTAAATGGAAATGTACGAATGTGTACACAACTATCTCCAAAACTGTACAAACTATCAACGCTACACGGCTCTATACTCACTGCCACGACAGCGACCCGGCGATGCCCTCTCGGAGCCGGTCCTTGAGCGAGCGCTGCCTGGACGGCCCCGGTCCGGTGAAGAAGGCCATGATGCAGTCCGGCAGTCCTCGCGGTCCGGGCTCCACTCACTCTAAGGGCGGCGCTGATGTCTCGGGCGCGCGGCGGTGGGCGCGGCGGGGGTGGTCATGGCGGCTGCAAACCGCGGCCACGGAGAGGAAGAGAAAAGAAAAGGGGAGGAAAGGTCATTTACGACGTCATTGCGGCGGCTGCTTGATTCCATTCCTTCCGGGGGGGGGGGGGCTACTTTTTCTCCCTCCCCTCCTGAACGGAGCGGGACGGGGACTCTTCAAAGGAGCAAAAAACCGCGACACGAACCGCGACGTCGTTCGGGCAGACCGCAGTGTCGGTTAGCGAGGGAACAGCGCCCCGCGAAAACTGGCGGCCAACTTTTGTCGGCGAGGGATGAAAAAATAAAAATCGGAGCGAAAATGAATCGGTACGAGAAATGGCGGTGGTAGATGGAGACAGCGGCCACCTAGAACACAAGAGTTGATAAGGTTCGATAAGGATCGGAGATAAGGAAACACAAACTGCGCAGACATCCCCCGACAATCCGGCTCCCTTAATTGAATTTTGGCGCTGGCTGCCGGGCCGGCGGGGGGCGCTGGGGCTAGGGGCGGCCCGCCGGCGACGCGCGCGTTGTATTTCACGTCACGAACACCTAACCCCTCTGTGCCGGATGCAGTGAGGGCCGAGGGCTGCGGGCCTGGCCTTGGCCCGACTGAAAGGGGAAGTTTTGTGTACGTTGGGGAAGGTGGCAACAAACTCGGCGTGGCGGGGCGCGGGGCGTGGCGAGGCGACGCAATAGTAGTGTCGAGACCGCCGCCGCCGCGAATCGCCAAGTTATTTTCTCACCTGCCACTCGGAAAACAAACAACTCTCTTTCTCTCTCCCTCTCTCTCTCTCTCTCTCTCTCCTCTCTCTCTCTATGATCCTGGGAGACCTTGTGCGCTATCTACGCACAAAGCATCGGACCCCTCCCCCTCCCCCTCTTTCTCGGTCTCCCTTACCCCCCCCCCCCCCCCCCCCCCGTCGCCTCCCCCTTAACCCACCCCAGCACCCCTCTCCACTGCCTTCCAGCGGAAACAGGGCGGACTGTTTGTCAAACTTGAACGACTTTCGGCCGCTTGCCTTTCCGCCGGACGGGCCGCGCGAACAAGGGGTGGGGGAGGTGGAGCGTGGGGTAGGCCGGGGGACACACACACTTCCACCCCCACTCCCACCCCTTCCTCGCCTCCCCCTGCGGCCTCCAACCCCTCGCTGTCCGGCCTGTTTGGTTTCCCACGGACAAGGACTCAACTCGATGCGTAGCAGCCCCTTCTCGGCCAGGACCAGCGCGGCTCCACCCCTCCGACACCGACATGGCCATCAGTGAGTGCCCTCTTGACTATCACCACCACTCTCATGACCATCACCACCACTCCCATGACCATCACCACCACTACCATGACCATCACCACCACTCCCATGACCATCACCACCACTCCCATGACCATCACCACCACTCCCATGATCATCACCACCACTCTCATGATCATCATCAACACTCCCGCGACCATGACCAGCACCCTCATGACCATCGACACCGCCATGACCATCACCAGCCACCCTCTTGGTCATCAACACCACCACGACCATCACCAGTACCGTCATGGCCACTAACACCCCCATGAGCAGAACCATTCTCCTCCGGCCTCATCACCATCACCAGGACCGTCTTTGGTCATCACCAACATCTTCGCCCGGGTCGTCCTCGCTAAGATAATTGTCCAGATACGTAGGCATGCCAGCAACGTCGACAGGAACATCAACAAGATCCCCTGCTGCGATACGTCTGTCCTGCTCCTTCCCTCCTGATCGTCGCGCTCTCCGCATATCTCTCTCGGCCTCTCTCTCTCTCTCTCTCTCTCTCTCTCTCTCTCTCTCTCTCTCTCTCTCTCTCTCTCTCTCTCTCTCTCTCTCTCTCTCTCTCTCTCTCTCTCTCTCTCTCTCTCTCTCTCTCTCTCTCTCTCTCCCCTTTCCTCTCTCTCCGCTGCGCTCGGGTCACTCTCTTGCTTCCTTCCGGGCTCTTTTCTCCCTTCATACGATAATAAATGAATTCTCGGGGACGACAACGGCGCTGGTGCTCCGTGATTCGTGCCACAGCAACAACAACCACAACAAGGCCAGGAACAACAACAGCAAGGCACTGTTACCTGCGTTTCTCGGTTCATGAAAGGCCCTGAATCTCGGTCCAATACGAGAGAAAAGTGGTGGGAGGGGGGGGGGCAGGCGCCCGGCGCCCTGTCTTTGTGTCAAACAAATAAAATTCCATTCCGTTGCCCGCTTCGTATTTCCACTTAGCATTTTTGTTATCCGCTCTCTCTTTGTGCGTCTCTCTCTGCCTGTCTGTCTGTCTGTCTCTGCTCTCTCTCTCTCTCTCTCTCTCTCTCTCTCTCTCTCTCTCTCTCTCTCTCTCTCTCTCTCTCTCTCTCTCTCTCTCTCCCTCCTGAGTTTCATGCCTCGCCGCCCTGCTCTCCCTCCCCCCTGCTGTCGATATGAAACAAATGCCGGCGCGCTCGGTGTGGCCCCTGGCCGCACAGCTTGACAGTGTTCGCCTCTCACTCGCACCCCAGGTCGCACAGCCTGACAGTGTTTGCCTCTCACTCGCACTTGCACCCCATCGCCGTCCTTGACAACGACCGGATAGAGGATTTGAGCCTTGTTTGGTTGGCGGAAAACGGCATTTGGGGTCCTGTGGTCTGCTGCGGGACCAGGACCGAGAGCGCTAGCGGCGACTCCCCTCTTTTTCTTTCCTTTCTTTTTACGTCGTGTGAAACTCGGTCCGTCCCGTTACGCGTTCACCTCTCACCCTCTGACGCCAAAGGGGATAAGGGTCAAAAAGGGAAAGTAGAAAAATAAGAAGAAGAATATGCTCCCCCTCCCCGCAGACCTCTCCCTCTACCCCCGCAGGCTGCCGCTAGAGCGTGTCAGCCTGGGAGGTAGACCTCCGTTCCGCCCGCCGCACACACGTGTACCGCGGGCTTGCCTACCCTCTGCTTCGCAGGCGCTCCATCAGGCGTTGGGGCGCTAAGGCTGTGTCCCGGATTTTTTCTTTCAAATCAAATGTTTTTGTTGTTGTTGTTTTTTGAACAGACGAAATGTAAGACCTTCATGAAATAATAGTTAAATTTAAAATTCATGTGAGGTTCATTTTGCCTAAGTTTTCTTGCGGTTGCACGTCCGAAGTATATGGAATGCTCTGTGAAATACTGCTAGGAACGAAGTATCGCTTGGTTCAATTCTCTCATTTTGTATCGTAACCGGAGCAATTTTATACCGATTTACTCATTACGCGATGCTTGTGTCGATGATGAAGTCAATTTTCATGGAGGATGAAGTTACGCTTTGGCGGTGAGGAGTGGGGGGGTAAATGGGGGGGGGGGGGGGGGAGCGGAGAGATAGAGAGAGAAAGAGACAGAGAGCCAGAGGGACAAAGAGCGAGAGACGCGAGGGGGGAGGGGGGGGGGAGTGATCGGAGCGGATCGAAGCGGTGGCGAGGCTAGGAGGCGAGGTATTGGGTGGCTCTTCACGAAACATTATCGCCAGCAACGCGGTGCGGCCCAGTGGACAGGGACGGCAAGGCCAAGCATTCCGGCTCCCTGACCACCAAGGCCACCCCCTCCTCCCACCCCCTTCTCCCACCCTCTCTCCCTGTCCCTAAACACACACACACACACAAGGGGCAAACACGGTGACGACATCGCTTTTTGATGCGCCCTAGCTAGAGGAACAAGGGCATGGCCGTGCACATATCATATCTCAGCCAGGTATTTGACCGGGACATTGGCCTTGGCGTCCAAGGTTAGCAAACACAGCAGGGCACGGTCTCGGAATACTTCTAGTCGAGGCGAGGCCAAGAATAAGGCGCGTTCTAACCGAAAACTAGCCCGTGAAGTCGGCCATAATTCGGTTCACTTCGATTTCCGCTGAAGTTTTCAGGTTTTCAGGCAGTGCGCGGGACGCCGGGAAGTTTTCGAAAATGTTGAAAATGGTATCTATTTTTTTTTTCCTCCTCACGGAAGCAGTGGAAAATGGAGTGATGAAAGGGCTCGAGGTTGTCGACGTGACACTTCCAGTCGAAAGAGGGCAAGCGGTGTGTCATGGGGTCACAGCAGTGTGTCCAGCTTGTGTGTGTGTGAGTGTGTGTGTGTGTGTGTGTGTGTGTGTGTGCGCGCGCGCGCGCGCGTGAGAGGGTGACAGAGAGAGTCGGTGAGGGTCGTGCCGTGAGCCGACGATTGATTCGGCTGATTACAAATTCATATTCGCCTTGACAGGGAAGTGGCTGGGTCCGTCCCACCCCATCCTAGGCCCAGGCACGCCATATGGCCTGCCCGCCCATGCCCCAGGGGCTGCCTGCAGGGGGCTGGCCGCAAGGGGCCGCCAGCTCGGTCCGGGCGGGCCCGCCGGCACCAGCAGCCGCCCTGAGGTGGCAAGGGCCAACAGCAAACTGAAGCCCCACTAACTTTTCGAGGTCTCAGCTCGTCGTGGAGGGCCTCATCCTGTACCGAGCCGTCACGTTCCCCTCGGCACGGTTCGGGCGCCACGCCACGCCACGCCACGCCACGCCACGCCACGCCACGCCACGGCTCACAAAGGCTACCTCAGCGCACCGCAAACTGTTTAAGGAACGTGGGGGGCCGGGCCACCAACCCCAGCCAGAGGCCGCCGCTGGGCCGGGCCGCCCTTTGGGTCCTCGGTGAGGTCGTGGAGGTGCCGGGACGGCCAATCACCACCGCCAGGATGAGCACGCAAAAAAGTCGCGCCCAACTAAATAAAAATGAGTACCGTTGCTAAAAAATTCTAAAAATTAAGCACGGTAACTAAAAAGTTAGCACCGGTGCTAAAAAAATGTTAGTTGGGCGTATACTACTAGAAAATTAGCACCTGTGCTGGCGATTTTTTTTTTTTTCGTGAGGAATGGCAGCATTAGCTAGCAGCCGCACCCTCGCGAGACTCGACTTTCTCATCATTTGATGTGTCGACTTTCAGTTGTTTTTAAAGGACGGCCGGGGGAATTGAATCCAGCAACTCTCTTCATACACTCTCTTCATACACAGCGCGGCTAAGCCTGCTTTCATCCTCTTTATTTGCCCTCTCTTTCCCTCTCGCCGTGCCTCTCCCAGCTCTATAAAAGAGGAAAACTTCCCGTGCGGCCCTTGGGAGGCGAGCTGCTTCCTGGCCGGAGGGCGGCGCTGACGCGCCCTCTACCGGACAAAAGGGATGCAACTCCGTCTGCCAGACGGAGACGGGAGGTGGGCCGAGGCTTCCTAGCCGGAGGCTGCCGGGGCCGGTCTGGCGTGGTCTGCCGGCCCCCCGTCCACCCCGTATAACTCTAGCCGACCCCAGCCACCCTCTCCCCACCCTGCCCTGCCTCCCCCCCTAGGTTTGTTTATTGGGAGCCCTGTGGTCTAGCAAGAACGAGTATATAACTAGGCTGACCGAAGGCCAATCGCGGGCGAATTTGTGCCACGTGTTCCGTAGTGGTGGTTTTAGCCCTTTAAGGGGTTAAAAATTCGCGTCGCTCGCTCGCTTGATTGTAATTAATCAATATATATTCAAGAACTTATTCTTCCCATAAAGGCCCCCATCCATTCTGTAACGCTGTAACAATAAGTTCTATTAACCAGTAGCGCAGACAGCGGCAGACGGTACGCAAAACAATTCCGAAAAATAGTTTTGGGGGCACCTATCTAGAAATGCGTTTCTCGACTTCGTGATTAAGAAAATATGGTCTCTCGGATGACTTTTTTTTTGGCCATTTTGCCTTTTTGGCATTAGGCAGAGAATTCGAATTGCCTCCACGGCAGAGGATGGGGGGGGGGGGGGGCGTCAGCCGGTGACGAACGGACCAAAAATATAACGGCCGCTGATAGCGCTCCGGATAAAACATGGAACAATGAACGATGTGCGCGAAGGAACATACTTCTCGGCGAACGCATCACCGGTGAATATTGGCACTGTCCCTTCCAGAACGCACCGGAACCAAGGAGCTGACTAGACCCTGAGCGCAGACGGAGCACACCGCGCGCAATTGCGGCGGGCCAACGGTTTCGCTCTCTGCGGGACAACAGTGGCTAAAGTATCAATAGCGCGCTGCGAGTCTCCACCACAGCTCCGTAGCGTAGTGGGCTAGCGGGCCGGTCGACGACCGCAAGGTCCGGGGTTCAACTCTTTGCCGGAGTAAAAATTTTTCTGAGGTCTGCCGACCGAGGATGGTGGGTAAAATATACCAAAAGAACGTGTTCAAAGTGTGTTGTCTGAGTGACCGCGGACGTTGGGCCGCGGCCATTCCCCGGAGGTTGAATACACTGCTGAGGAACAGTGGTTCGACGCCCGAGCAGGGGAATGGTGCTTGCCAAGACTCGGCAGAAGTTAAATGTAGAGGCCTAGGGTTCGGCCTTCTACATTTTTCAAGCGTAAGGCCTCGGAATCTGGAGTATTCGGGCAACACCTACTTGGATACATGGCGTAGAAGAGTAGAGTACAATCGGCTTCGGCCGTGTACGATCTGGGCATCCTACCTCCCTCTCAATCCGCGAGGGAGTGGCCTTAGGGTCACAGACCAACTGGCTGGTCGAAGGGGGCTGACTCCTGAAATCTGGTCAGCGGAAGGGGCGATGTTGGCCGTTGCGGAAGCCTGCCTACCAAGGCGGCTGCGTCGTGCCTGTGTCTTAGCGGCGGTCAACTCCTGGTACACCGGTTCCCATCCGAACACCGAAGTTAAGCAGGAACGGTTCCGGACGGAAGTCTGGGACGAGGTAGGACCCACCCATTTTTTTCGTTTTTTTGTTGTGGTTGTATTTTTTATTTGCAGGGTCTGAATCTTGAGGATTCGATATACTTTTGAATTTAAAAAAAAATTATTGAAATGAAACGCATTCTACCCTTCCTCATCACTTTAAAAAAAAATCACTTTTCACTTTTTCACCACCCTCTCGAGGGGGCCCGTCCTAGACCCACCCCCTTTCACTTTTCACTCAGAGCTGTAGCAGCCGCTACGGCAAAAACCCCTGCTTGACGCCACTGGCTCGCCCGCTCGCTCCGCGAAAAACATGGAATGATGCACACTGCGTTTGAATCGAGAATGGTGCTCTTTTTCTCTGAGGGTCTCTCTCTCTCTCTCTCTCTCTCTCTCTCTCTCTCTCTCTCTCTCTCTCTCTCTCTCTCTCTCTCTCTCTCTCTCTCTCTCTCTCTCTCTCTCTCTCTCCCGCGAGGCCTCGGCGCTGCCATAGAGTCGCACTCTCAACACGACCCCATCACCGCAAGCGTCATCGTCTTACGCTGAGCACCGCCCGCTTAGAGCCCCCACTACACTCTGCAGGGAGAAGCACTTGCACCACCCTCCCCCTCCTGTCTTTATCACCCTCTCTCTCTCTCTCTCTCTCTCTCTCTCTCTCTCTCTCTCTCTCTCTCTCTCTCTCTCTCTCTCTCTCACTCGCCCACTCTTCTCCTGAATCGTCGTCTCGCTCACTCTGATTCCTTTCCTCGGCTGCTGGGAGGATGGCAAAGTCAATACAACAGGAGGAGCGGCCCATTACACGGCGCTCACCTAAGCCGTGTGTGTGAGTGTGTGTGTGTGTGTCCGCGCCCGCTCACACACACACACACACACACACACACACACATGTCTGGTAGCATGTGCCAGAAGTGTGAGCCCCCCTCTAGTCTAGCCGGTTTGGGAAAGGCTCCGGGAGGCCAACATTGGATGTGAAAACTTTTGTTTGTGTGTGTGTGTGTGTGTGTGTGTGTGTGTGTGTGTGTGTGTGTGTGTGTGTGTGTGTGTGTGTGTGTGTGCACTGTGCAGCGGCCAAGTTTTGCTTGTCATACTGTCTTAGCTCTGCTTTCGTCTCTCACAGCTGAGACCCCGCCCCGGGCCGCACGCACAGAGGCGGTCACACCCGCGGCGCGCCGGCGTGGGGTAGAGAGCGAGTGAGGGCTCTCTCTCTCTCTCTCTCTCTCTCTCTCTCTCTCTCTCTCTCTCTCTCTCTCTCTCTCTTTCACACACACACACACACAAGTACGGAACAGCAGCAACGCCAGCCAGCGTCCTGTCCGCTGCGTCTCGGGGCGAAATAAACACGTTCAGGAATAATGTGAGCAGGAATTTGGAGACATACGGAATTGGATGCGAAGTGTTTGTTCAGCCGGTGGATACAAACTTATTCGCTAACCCAAAGGCTCTCGCGGAATTTTTTTTTTTTCTCTCGGCCTTTAAGACGAAAAGAGAGAAAAAAGAGGACTTGGTCAGTTTGGTGGATGCGGCGGCAGGGCTGGGCTGGCAGGGCTGATGACGCATACCCATCACACCATTAGCCTAATGGTTCCGGTAGCTTTGAATACTTAAGCAAAGTCCGATCAATCAAGGAGGCTTTCTCAGAGAAGGGCGCGTCGCGGGGCGCGGAGAGAGAGAGAGAGAGAGAGAGAGAGAGAGAGAGAGAGAGAGAGAGAGAGAGAGAGAGAGAGAGAGAGAGAGAGAGAGAGAGAGAGAGAGGGGGGGGGGATTAATTTCATAAAAAATAGTGGCCAACTGTTCATCGCCGGTAGGATGCTTAGTATAGTCTCGGGGTCACGGTTCAAGGTTCACATACCGGCCCGTCACACCAAACGTCAGTTTGTCGCCCGGCCAACGGCGCGCGCCCATCGATTCCCGATGAGGGGGCACCGGGGGCCGCCAGGGGGGCTGCTTCTGTCCGCCCTCAGAGGCCCCAGAGGCCCCCTCAGGCACCCCTGACCAGTCCCCCTTCAGCCCCGATCAATGGCCGGGTGAGCTCGGAGGGATTCACCATCACCTCACCCCATCAGACACACACGTGTGCGCAGCTCGTAGCACAGGTACGCCTCCCTATCTACCGAATCGGTGAAAACGTGAAATTCGGGGAAAGGCAGGATAGAGAAAGAGAGGGAGAGAGAGAGAGAGAGAGAGAGAGAGAGAGAGAGAGAGAGAGAGAGAGAGAGAGAGAGAGAGAGAGAGAGAAGAGGAGTGAAGAAAAGCCCCTGTTCTTCTGCCCCTCGGGCTGGACAAGGCTGTCCGGCCTGGGGGAGAGGGGTGGAGGGTTGATCCACCCGCCCTATGCCTGATCCACATCGGTCTCGTTAGCGGAACTAAACCCTGCCTCACACACACACACACACACACACAACACCGCACGCTCGTCCCGGCCGCAACATTATGTTGGAACAACCCTCCCCTTCCGTGCCATATGGGGAACACGACGCCAAGACCCGCGAACTCCACCACCGAGCCCGAGCGTACAGCACAACGCTCCCTGGCGTAAGGTGGTCAGAGCGAGTGGCTTGTCGGTGCCGGAAGTTGCAATTTTGTTGTTGTTGCCAGTTCGAGGCGCCCCGTGTGTCAGTGTCAGGTCTGCACTCTCAAAAATAAATGCTCGATTCAAAGCGATTTTGATGGTCAAAAAAAATTTAAGCCATCGACAAGTACTGAAACGGCAAGTATATTCGATCCTCACGCCGCTGCCGTCGAGACTCCCGTCGTCGCCATGACAGGTCTAAGTGTACTGCGGTCCTTGTTGCTCTGCACAACACTGCCGCCTCTGCTCGCTGCGTGCTCGCTTCCTCCCCCAGCAGGCGGTGGAGAGCGCCTGCGAGGTAGGCCGGCCCGCAGCATCCACGAGTAGGGCGGGCTTGCCTACCCCGCCATTCGCAGGCGCGCACCTCGAGCCGCACGGCCCAGCGTTACGCGAACACTGCGCTGACGTACGTAAGCCGCCGTTACGTCAGTGTTTCTGCACGCTGCTTCTCAGTTTGCAATGTTGCGTGACAAAATTTTGCAAAGTTGAGTTGCAACACAAGTTCAACAAAAAAAAAAAAAGAAATAGTGATAGTCGTCACAGATTTTTGTAATATCCATCCTTATCATATTTGTGACGATCTTTCCAAAACTTTTGAAAGAAATTTTGTGATGCAAGTCACCGTTTCACCGCTGCAAAGTTTTGTGATGAACGTTGCAAATTACTGAGAAACAGTGTGTGTTCGGTTGCGATAGTCGATGACAGCCCGCTATTGTGTGGGTTAATCACAGGCTGGTTACTATTCATGCGACATTTGTGGTCCTCTTTTCTGTGGTTCATATGGAGCAGTCCCTAATTGCGATCACGGTTGGCCTGCTGGCTTCGTCGTTGCTGGAATTCCGTGCAGCACAACCCCGCGTGGCGCTGCGTACTATGGCATTGCATATGGCGCTGCCTATGGCACCGTCTATGGCACTGCCTATGGCACTAACGCATGCCAGCGAACAAAGGCGGCTGCACAGCAAGGCCTGGTTAATGATCAACTCGGAACGTGTTAATCCCGTGTGAGCAGAATTACACTGGCCTCTCAAGCCCCCCCCCCCCCCCCCCACCCTTTTCTACCCCTCCTCCTCGATGTTCTCTACCCCACACCATTTTGCTTCCCTCCTCCCTTATAAAAAAAGTTTGAAAATGTAAAATCACGAAGAATGTAGTCTCCAATTGGTGGAGCCGTCAGAGATTGAATATTACGGGTGATTTTTTTCAACTTATTTTTCTCTTTAGACCGTTTTACATCGACCTTGGTGAAAGAAATAAGGGTTGGAGGGGGAATTTCGAGGTGGGGGGAGGATAAAGCGAAGCAAAAAAAAGGGGGTGGAAAGATGGATTCATCCGCATTCATTCCAATGCTTGACACAATCACCTATTCATGGCCCGCCGCACAGCCGCGCCAGAGCCCTAGGGCTACGCGCGGGGCGCTGGTGGCCTGGCGCTGCTGGCCTGCCGCTGCTACTCCCGGACCAGACCAGATCCGGCCTCCCGCCCTCGGCCCAGCGGCGGACATATTCGCCTCGCCTTTCCAGTGGATCGGAAAATGGCCCGAGTTATTTGCAGCCTGGACGCTTCGCAGCGCTCCGTGCGAGCCCAGGAAAGCCCAGGAGAGCCCAGGCTGTGTCCGTGCGGCAGCACTGCCAGGAAACTCCAAAACCGTTGTTGGAAAAGTTGGCGACAAACGGCATGTCGTCACTAAAGCCAATCGCAGACACCTACCCGAGTACATAGCAGCTTTCCCAATTTTTCCGCGGAAATTTCCGGGACTGGCTCATTTTTTTTTTTGTTAACAGTGTGCGCTCCCCGCGAGCAGCAGGGTAGCATCGGGATTTAAATTTTCTCCCTCTAGTTCCCCTTGCAGCCCTGTTTAAACTGCACTGCGGCTTCCGCTGACGCTGCTGAAGCCGGGACCGAAGCCGGCGGGCCGGAGCGGAGCGCAGATGGCAGGCGGATTGGCTTCCCCCTCCGGTACCCTCCGGCACCCTCCGGCACCCTCCGGCACCCTCCGGCACCCTCCGGCACCCTCCGGCCTCCGAAGCCTCCCGGACCTCCCCGCAACACCACCCCGCGGCCGGGAAGGTCAAGCAAGGTCAAGCCCACGCTGCCCGCTTTGTCTACAATATTGTATTGTTAGAAAGTGGCGGGAACAGTAAATAAGTTCACGGGCGGTCTGAAGGAAGCAGAGCAAGGCAAAGCAAAAAATAAAAACAAAGAGAAGAAGGAAAAGCTTTTTACGTCGCGGCATTAACTCTTGCCTCTACCCTCACAAAGTCCCTAGGTTTGAGTCGGAAACAATGTCTTTGTGAGTGCATCAAAACACGGTTTGACATGCCCTGAGTCGAAAAATACTGTCGAGATTTTTTTCCTTTTTTTTTTATCAAATTCGTTTGAAAAAGAAAAACAAAGTTGTTTTGGAAGGCTGTGGAGAGACTTGCTCACTGTGTGGTGAGCCGGCCACCCACCTCTGACAAGGTAAGCCCGCACGGTCCATATTTTGCCTCCGCCGCGTGAAAACAAAAATATTGTGGGGGTGATAACGGTGGCGCGGGGCGGGTTTGTGTGCGGCGCTGATCTGCGGGCATTTCCACCGCAGGTGTTCGAACATCAAACAGCT
Source organism: Odontothrips loti (assembly GCA_038380765.1). Taxonomy (NCBI): domain Eukaryota; kingdom Metazoa; phylum Arthropoda; class Insecta; order Thysanoptera; family Thripidae; genus Odontothrips; species Odontothrips loti. Next base: position 10,929,484 of record CM076254.1, read on the forward strand.
GTACCTCGGTCTGCTCACACATCTGCCTGGGTGTTGCCGTTGTCAACATCAACGTCTGATCTGACAATGCGGGTGACAATCGCGGCACACCGCGGCCAGGGAGCCGAGCCGAGCAGTGCAAGGATCAATCATATCGCCAGTGAATAAGTTGGCGTTGGAGGCAGAAATGCGTTTTCAACCAGAATGTTTCCAGAATCTGACACCATCCTGACTTTGACGACGGAGCTCGTAGCACGGGAGTAACGACTGTCCGGAAAGACACTCAAAGGAATACGAAAAATTATTGGAACGTGGGCGGCCTGGCAATGTCACCAATTTTTGTTTTAAATCTTTGCCAGGGGCGACGGTATTTTTCTTTTTCTTTTTTTTTTTATTTTTCCTCCTGGTGGGTAGTAGAGTGTCCGTTCGGACGCTGGACTCCGTTAGAGCTGGTGAAAGCTCCGCTCGCGGCAAAGCAAACAGAGCAGAAAAGTGAAGTGCTGCTGGAATCGACGGGGAAACGGGCGCATGGAGATGGGGGATGGGCGATGAAGGAAACTGAGAGCGAGCCTCAGTCAGCGAGCCACTTCACGACTGGCCCGAGCCCCTTCTAATGCGAACTAGTCGCTATCCTTTGGCTTACCGATTTGATAAGCACACTTGGCGTGTCCGATCCTCCGCAAAACTGTTTGAGATTCCCGCCCGTCCGCGGATGCTTAAAAGAGAGAGGGAGACGGACAGCGGGAGAAGGGTCGGTTGCGCTGCGCCGTAAGACCAGGGTGCTATGGCCGGTCGGATTTTGCAGCGTAGTTAGTCCCGTTCTATGCCCTGCGCCCTGCGGACGCCTGCGAATGTCTGGAGTACGATTTGTACTAGCTCCCTGATACCTGGCGAGGGGCCCAGCAGGGATAAAACTTGACGTTCGGCGCCCTTTGATCTACAGGTTTCTAATCGCAGGTTTCTCTCTCACTCTCTCTCTCTCTCTCTCTCTCTCTCTCTCTCTCTCTCTCTCTCTCTCTCTCTCTCTCTCTCTCTCTCTCTCTCTCTCACACACACACACACACACACACACACACACACACACTCTCTCTCTCTCTCTCGCTGTTTGCGCTCCCCGACACCTCTCCTCCTATCCACGTGCCTGCGTTTCCTTCCTCGACGGCACTATTTGCTCCCCGCCTCCAAGGACGCAACAGTGCCTCTGCGCCCATCCTACTCTATTCTCTCTCTCTCTCTCTCTCTCTCTCTCTCTCTCTCTCTCTCTCTCTCTCTCTCTCTCTCTCTCTCTCTCTCTCTCTCTCTCTCTCTCACACACACATACTCTGCATTTCTCTCTCCATCGCTCTATTTGTTTTATTTTTATCTCGACCTGGTCGCGCCCGGTGGTGTTGGCGGTGGTGCTGCTGCTGCTACTGCTGCTGCTGCCGCCGATCTGAAGCCACGACCGACGCGAACATGCACGGCCAGCACGCGCGCCTCGTGACACGGCAGCACGACGGCGGCCTCTGACGGCGGCCTCTGACGGCGGCCTCTGACGGCGGCCTCTGACGGGAGCGCGCGGGCGGCAGGGGGAAGTCCCTACGCGGCACTGCTCGCGGCGAGTGCCAGCGGCTCTCTGCGGGGGTCCGGTCTCTGCTGGGGGTGATGTGCCTCGGCCACGTCCGGAGCCACACTGGCGCCGCGGCGCCACGCGCCCTCGGAGCACCCCCAACACGGAGACGGAGAAGGGGTAGGGGGTGAAAGCGCCACGCGAGGAAAGGAGGAGTAGGGGGGGGGGGGGCGAGTGTAACAGGATGTGTGTGGAGATGAGCGAGTGGCGAAGAGAAGGGCGCGCGAATACGTCTCGCTCTGGGATGGGGCAATGTGCGTCGCGGTCGGGACTCGAACCCGGGGCGTAAGTGTCGCGCGAAGACTGTCGTCCACCCCGCCGTCCTGGGGGAGGGAGGGATGGAGGCGCGCGCCGTTGGACCCCTTTCTCATTGGCCGGACCTGACCACCCTTGTCTTGTAGCCCCCCCCCCCCCCTGCAATTGAAAGAACAAGCGCCTGGATGCTGCCCCTCCCCCCCCCCCCTCCTACCCCTCCCCTCCCGGAGGGGTCCTCACCCCTTCCCTCCCTCGCGCATGTTTTCCCGTCCCTGACGCGCTGCGCCGCACCCCGCGGACAAGGCGGATCGGGCGAAACGGATCGCGTTGAGGTTTTCGGTCGACGGAAGGGCTCGGGACTAGGGAAGGGGGGGGGGGGGACTGCCGAGTGACGCGGGAAGGGGTGGGCCTAGGGCGGCGAAGGGGGACCAACTCGTATAGTGGTACACAATATTCACTATGTAATACTACTCAGTGAACCGGATTTTTTCACACCTCCGTCTAGAGCCCACTAGGCTATCGGACAACGATGCTGATGGCAGTGCGGCTATTACTGTCGAAGTACTACGCAATATTTCACGGCAGGTCCATCGCTTGTGTGTTTTTTTTTTTTTAATTAGGTTTTTCCTTGCCAAAATATCGTGGAAGATGTTGAAGAAGAAACGAGACTACATGTGCATGTATGTTTTTATTAAATAATCACAGTACAAAGTGTGTGGTTTGGGGTTATTAGCACCTTGAAAATAAATGAGAATTCATCTAAAAATTATGGGCCTGTCTTGGACAAAACAGACGTGTGTCTTTTTAAACTTTAAACTAGACAACAGCCAAAAATATATTTGCCAATTGACAGGAAAAGATTTGCACTAAATAAACATGTGACTCATAAACAACTTTAACAGATGGTAAAACATTGCAAAACTAAGATAGTAGCAAGATAATACAATTCAAAATCAATTTTAAACTAAAATAAAATAGCAACAAAGTCATATAAATAAAACCCTACATGTATTACGTAGTTTAATCTCCATGAAAAAATCATTGAGGTGTTCTTTCAAAATCACAGGTTTAAAATACATTTCACATCAAGAAATAACAAATTTCCAAACACAGGCATGCCAATGAGAACATAATGGAATGACAAACTCAGATGTCCAAAATAAATGGAAATGCAAAATAAATAGCAAAAGGGGAAAATAACCATCCTCAAAAAATAAACATTGCTCAACACTGAATCGTGTACAGTACTGCCATCAATGAAGCGGAAAATGATGCAGTTCACTGCAGATACCATAAATAGATTAAAAAGATTTTTCATGAGGAGGGGCATGCCGGCAAGGAATAATAAGTACGGTTCACTAAAGAGGTCATAAGTTAGGGGTCAACAGTACCATAAAGATACTGACGGGCACATAAAGCTGTAGTGGCAATGCCAACCATGTAATCTCAAAGGTTTATCAGACAATACCATTTTCATTCATTTACTCTTTTAGAGTAAAAAAGCGAGAAGACTATAATGAAACGGATAGGGACATAACATTCTTCCTCATCACAATAATGGAGACATTCTCAGACCTTTTGTTTCTCATGAAATGAATGACAGAACAGTAGAGCAAGCAATGGCCTTTTCTTTTTTTAAAGTAATAAGCTATACTGAAGCTCAAAATAAAACAAAGAATTGAGCTTCTAAAATACTAAAAGATATGTCTTTGAGCAGCCTCAAAAAGAGATGTGGTGCACACAGAACCACCTAATACAGATCTGAGAGTGAGAACAAAAAACGAAAATTTCATTTAACAATTTGAAAATACTTGAGAATGACTAACAGATTTACACCTTAAGAATAACAACATTCAATTCAGTCCCTTCTAATACTAAAAGTTATTCCCTCAAATGCTGAGGAGAAAAAAAAGACACTTCACAAACAATGAAAAAGTAAGGACTACTGGCCTCCCTGTATACCTTAAAACTAAGTCATAAAATTGGACATGAATTTGCAAGATTTTACTTAAATATTATACTTCTTCACACAAGTTGATCTTGGGTACAAAGATAAACAGAAGTAAAGTTGGATTCAAGATAAAATAGTAATTGAATGTCAAAAGATAAAACATCCTGTGAATTGTGATGAATCATTAAAAAAGAAATTCAGATCTTATGATTGAACCTTGCTACCCCAAACCCGGTGTGGGCTATTGCGAGCCAGGCGCTTTCCAATGGTTTGGACAATAAATCCCATTTTCTGAAGTTTTTCATGATCCAATATCTTGCGTCCATCAAACACATATGCTGGCTTCATCATATTCTCATAGATACGTTGATAGTCCAGAGTCTACACAAATGAAGAAAGAGACACCTTAGATAATTTTTTGAAGGATAAAGGAATCAAGTTCATGGTTTGACTCAAATTATAACTTACGTTAAACTCGTCCCACTCTGTGCAAAGCACAATAGCATGAGTACCATGAGTAGCTTCATATGGGTCTGAGTGGATAGTGATTGACTTCCTGATATTTTCAGGTTCATCCGTCACATGGGGATGGGTGAGATCTTCCAGTATTTGGCTGTGCTCCACCTGCAGCAAGGATGTGATGAGTGTATGAAGAACAGTACAAACGATACACAAACAAAGCTTCCCTTTGTCGTACAGCAGGGAAGGTCTACAACCTGAGGGGACAACAAGCAGGCCAGAATGTGGTGGGGAGAGGAGAGGTTGCTGTGCGACAGATCGCCTCCAAACATACCAAACATACCTTTGGGTCGTAAATATGCAGCTTAGCACCCTCATCCAAAAGAGTCTTAGCAACATGAATTGCAGGAGATTCACGAGTATCACCAGTATCTTTTTTGAAAGCAAAACCAAGCAGTGTAATCCTTTTATCTGTCACTGTATTAAATAGCGATTCAATAACTTTAGCTGAAAAACGTGACTTCTGATACTCATTCATGTCAATGACCTGTGAAACCAACATTTGGAGGATTAAATGTGGATCTACGTTTAAAAATTAACAGGAATACATAGAGAGTGATTTCTTATACAAACCTGTTGCCAGTATGCAGCTACTTCTGGTAAATTGAGGCCCTCACAAATATACACCAGATTAAGAATGTCTTTCTGGAAACAGCTTCCACCAAATCCTACAAAATCAGGCAAAATTAATTATGGTCTAATATCCTTTTTGGTCATAACTTGTGCACCCACAAATTGACAAAAAGGAGAAATTCTTACCTATAGATGCTTGCAAAAATTTGGGACCAATACGGCTGTCTAAGCCAACTGCTCTGGCTACTTCAGAGACATCAGCTCCAGTTGCCTCACAAACAGCTGATAATGAGTTGATGCTTGAAATCCGGGATGCCAAGAATGCATTGGCAGCCTGAAGTGCACACATTAATATATTACCATCCTTAAAAAAAAATTTGCTCACCGCTTGCCCAGACAGTAAATACCCACCAGCTTAGACAGTTCTGAAGACCAGGTGTTGGTGGTCAAAATATTTTTACGGGGAATCCATCTCTCATAAACCTGACACAACTCTTCAATAGCTGCACGCCCATCTTCACTATCCTCCCCACCAATCAGTACTCGATCTGCATAAAGAAGGTCATTGATAGCTGTACCTTCAGCCAAGAATTCCGGATTTGATAATATCTGAAAACAGAAGAAAACAAATGTTACATAGATCTTCAGTTTTTTCTAATTTAGATACTTTAATTATCAACACAGTACCTGGAATTTCACATCTGGCTTGTTAAATGTATTTGCAGTCAAAATGTTACTGATGCTCTCAGCTGCTCGTACTGGAACAGTACTTTTCTCCACAACAATTTTGCTGGAGTTGGCTACTTCAGCAATCATTCGAGCAGCTCCTTCCACATACTTCAGGTCTGCAGCTCTACCCTGAAGGACAATTTTTGTGAGTTGTACATCTCAATATTGGGTAATAATCTACAAAGAATGTCAAAGTTAAAATTACCCACCTTGCCATTTCCAAATGTTTTTGTAGGTGTATTTACAGAAATGAAAATCAAATCGGCTTCCAAAATGGCATTGTCAATATTTGTGGAAAAGAAAAGGTTCTTGCCACGACGTTGCCTCACAACATCATCCAAACCAGGCTGTTCAGGAGATTAAAAAAAAAAAATTAATACACAGGACATAAGTACAGAGCAACAAAAAATTTGGATTGTGTACCTCACTTGAGATGTAAGCAATTAGATAACTCACCTCATAAATTGGTAGCTTTTCTGAGTTCCATTGGTCAATTCGCTCCTGACTCTTGTCAACCACTGTCACTTTAATGTCAGGGCACTTCAGAGCAATCACACTACAGGTGGGACCCCCAACGTACCCTGCCCCAATGCAGCATATCTTCTGAATAGGCATGGTTCCTGAAAATTCCTGAAACAAAATGTAAAAACTAAATACACTCAACCACAGGACTTGTGACAGATCAGTGGAAATTTCTACTGCTACTTCATTGCTGTGTTAAATCTCATAAGACCTAAACCAACATTACACATCTCTTCCAAGTGCCTTATCTGCAGCATCATGGAAGAGATATAGACTGACAGACCCTTCATCATCATGAGCCACACCGAGATAGATGAGATATGTGTGGCTCCTCTTACTTTTTATGCAAAAGAGAAAAGCCAATTATGTCAAATCAAGGAATGACAGACTGTCACTCCATCTTGGGCGCAGTTAAAAATTAAGGAAACGCTCATTAAACTTTGACAGGCGTCCTCATCACACCAAGGAGAGAACACTCAAACGAAAAAAAAATAGTGACATGTACCGTGTGTTTTCTACGGCAGTCGTGAAGTACGAAGTGCAAATATTTGACAGCCTAACCTCAACAGCACCCCGTTCGGCACCACAGATAGCCCTTTAGCAGACGCATGAATTCGCCTCGGCTCAGCCAAATGAATAAATCGCAGGTTCTTTACGGCAGGTCTGTCGGAAGGGCCTGAAAAAGGGGCGTGGGGTGGACTAAATCACGGAAAACGCGAGCAATTTCGAAGGGTTGAAGCACCTTGGGTTGAAGTTACTGTCGTCTGCCACCACTGCAAGAACAACTGCCAGCGAGTCGATGCTGGGCGCGGGGGAGGGGGGAAAAGGGGGTGGGGGAGAAAGGGGTGGGAAGCAGCCGGAAGCGCGGGGTACGGGCAAAGGGGAGGGGAGAGGGAGCACAGAACAGGAAGTGGAGGCTGCGAGGCAAGGAGGAGGAAAGATGAAGTCTGGAGACCACGACTACGTCACGTATCCTCCATTCAAGGAGACTGGCTTGAGTAGAGTAACAGCCAGAAAAATCAATCGCCCGGTGCGCTGCGCTGGCTGTGCTGGCTGTGCTGTGCCTGACAACAGGGTCAGGGCCAGCGCCTCCGGCACGCGCCGCCGAGCCGGGGGAATTACCAGAAGGGAAAGTGCGGAGGGCTATGTACTTTATGCCGCGTTACTTACGTTGTGTACTGTGAACGTTTGAAAAGTGGCGCTATCTAAATCCCGGCCCCGGCGTCCTAGTAAAAGGGAAACGCCGCTTGTAACTATTTGACGATTCTGCGCAACTGCTACTGCTGCAGCAGAGCGCCTCGTGTCCAGAAAGGATGTCCGGGGGGTCCAACAAACCGGACATGGGTGGACGTGGGGGGGGGGGGGGGACGTCCACGTCAATACCGCAAAAAATAATGCTATTTCTCTGGAATCACGAAGCATCCAACCCATACAGCCACTCTGAACACGCTCTCTTTCGGAAAACTAACCCCATTTATAAGCCAGATACTAAATATTTACACAAATGGCACTTTTTGGAAACCGGACGTCCGGGGGGGGGGGGGGGCTCTAAAACCGGACATGGGTGGACGTGAGGGGGGAGGGGGTGAAAATTGCCTGAAAATACCCGGACACTTTATGGACGCCCCCTAAGTACTCGAGGGGGGGGGGGGCAGTTAAAACTTTCATGCGCTGCAATTAAAAAGTACTACAAACACAATCATCAGGGGCCTTCTCTTCCCTGCCGGCATAATAATCACAGAGAAGAGTGCCGACACGGTCTCGTTTTCTGGCCGAGCGGTCGGAGAAGTCGATAAAGCCTCCACTCCGGACCGGGCTTGGGCTTTGCTTCCGTCCTGCCCCTTCTCTCTCTCTCTCTCTCTCTCTCTCTCTCCCTCTCCCTCTCTCCTCCCCCCCCCTCTCTCTCTCTCTCTCTCTCTCTCTCTCTCTCTCTCTCGCACTCGCAGCCTGCTGCGCGTCTGGCGGCAGCTTGCCGGCAGCTGCCCTCCGCCAGCGACCCGCAACACCACACACATAGCAGCCAGGGATGCGTTCGCGCCGCGCACTCTGCGCAGTGGCATATGCAGCTGTCTGTCTCTGTCAGCGCCGTGGGAGTGTGTCAAGTGCGAGGGAGAGGGAGGACAGTGCCATCGCTGTTCAAATTTTGATTTTGTTTAAATACCACGGGAGCCCAAATTGGTCCAAATTTCAGAAGCATTTCGGCAGGGTCAAATATCATCCGATTGAGCTGAAATTTTTTTTTGGTGCGGTTTTAACGAAAGTCTCACAAAAAAAAGCTTGCGGGAACTACAAATTAAAAAAAAAAAAAAAAATTTGGACCACTCTACCCTCAGCGCGCGCGATAGGGCGACGCCACGCCACAGGTACACCCCGAGGGAGAAGTGCAGCGCTTAGTGCTGCCAAATGAGTTGACCGGTGAACGCGGCATCAATTTAAAGCATTGCCAAAAATGGTACTGTCCTAACATCACGACAACACACACGCCGCTTCTTTGCGCGGTTTTCATGCGGCGAAACTCATCGTGCGGCATCGGTGCAGTTTGGTTCGAATCGTCTCATCTCTCTCCCACACACACACATATATACACACACACACACACACACACACACACACACACACACGCACGCACGCACGCGAGCACGCGTCAATCGTCCACCGCACCTGTTGAAACAACACGCCACTGCACTGCCGTGCCCGCCGTGGCGCTCGGCTCGGCTCGGCTCGGCTACTCTGTTGGCAACCGATGACTAACTCCCAGGCCAGGCCAGGCCAGGCTCTCTAGGCCAGGCAAGGCCAGGCAAGGCCAGGCAAGGCAAGCCACCGGCGCAGCGCATCGCTCGATGACGACATTTTACGAATTAAGCCTTGGGGAAAAAGCTGTAGGCGGGGAGTTACGATACTTCAAACAATTCCTCGTGTGTGATGGGGGCTCACTCCCGTCTACCCCAGTCTGTTCCGCTCAGGTGTCTTGATGGTGATAAAAATTATGAAAAGAATATTGCAGGGAAATTTGAGAGGAATAACGAGGTTGCAAAGAATAAAGAATGTTATTGTATTATTAATTAGCAACTGCTTCAAAGGTACAGAGTCGGAACTTAATGCTAACAAAAATAAAAAAAATGGCGTTGCCTTGCCAAGCCTAGTTAACTGCCCTCCGGCTTACCTCTCGAGTAGCTGTCTCTTCGCCAAGTGGCCGAGCCGTCCCCGCTCCGGCCCGGGCCAGAGCCCTTCGCCGGCGGCCCGGTGACCGCCAGCCCTGACTGCCCGGCAGGCCCGGCCGGACCCGGCTTTGCCAATCTCAAATAGATGAACTTCGCGACGAATTAACGCAGGTGCAGGAGCGCGAGCCGCCGTGTTCGCACAGACGGGCACGGCCCCTACACACTACGAAACGCTCAACATAACACAGCACACGCCGCGAAGCTCACCCACATAGCCGACACCCCGGCGTACGCGCACATTTTGCGAGCCGGGTTGGCACTTCTGCAACCGCCCCCCTCCCTCAGGGCGACCTCAGCGCGCGCCTCCCCACAGCCGTCCCTTCAGGTCAACACCCCTTTGGACCTAACGGGACAGCGATAGGGCGACACCACGCCTCGCGTACACCCCGAGCAAGAAGTGCGGCGCATAGTGCTGCCAAATGAGCTGACCGATGAACGCGGCATCAACACTTGAATTTTAACGCTGTTGTCTCAACGTCACGACAACAAAGCCTCCACGCAGGTTAAACGTAAACGCCGTGCTTGCGGGCACAGAGCCGCATAAAAATCACACCCTCGTCGGCTTGGCATTCGAACCCAGGACCCAGGACGGCTGAGACCGGCGGTTCGAATACCGGCTCCACGGAGGGTGTGATTTTCTTGCCGGCGCCGTTCTCTCTGGCCGGCAGTCAGTGACATGTCAGTGACATGTCCGTCGCTCTGCTCGGTGCACTCAGTGCACTCCAGGCCGCGCGGTCTGTCGCCGGCCGCCTGCTGACCCGGGCTCAGCGCGAATGCAGAAGTGTTTCCGGGCCCTCGAAGTCCTCGCGGCCGCTCACGGCGGGGTCCGCGTGGTCGTAATTCTGCCCTTAGAGACGGGCGCCGACGCCACGTCGGGCGCACACATCTGACGGGACGAGTGTGGCGGGCCGGCAGCACACATGACACTGCAGGGTAGGCAACCTGCAGCCATCTCCAACACGATACGCGGTCACCCATCCCCATGATGAAGGCCGCATTCGGACAAGAAATACTAGCGAAAAGCGGGTGAGAATATCTCAGCTCAGCCCTTGAGACCGGTATTCGAACCCGTACCACTTTTTATGTCCTTTTCGCGGATTAAGGATGTCCCACAGCTTATGGCTACTGCCGGGCTGGGGTCCCTAGGGTCCACCGTACTCAGGTCTTGAGGGTCCCTAGCGGGGGAAAGCGGGAAGCACGCAATTCCTTCCCAGTTGGCGTACGATGCTATTCCCCATTCAAACGTTGAATGCGAGCGGATCTTCAGCAAGATCACCCGCGTCAAGACCAAGGCCCCGCGGCCTTAGATATTGGACGCTCGAGGACGAACAATTTCACCAGGACTTGCAATAAGTAACCACCCCGCGCACCTGGTGTCGGCTGCTGGTGGCGCTGCTGATCCGCTGTGACTGAGTCCTTGCTGCGGCCGAGAGCCGGAGCTGCGCTGCGGGGGGTCCCACGGGCCGCGTGCGCTGCAGGTTCAAGGACCTCTAGGCTGTCTACTCCCAGGTCGGCGTCGGCGGGGCGGCTCCAAGCCCAGGGCGTAGGGAGGCGTCTGGACGGTAGTGTGGTGCAGGCAGTGCGACCTCCAGGCACTGACTGAGAGAGAGCCGGGCAGAGCCGGGCAGAGCCGGGCCGGGGGCCCAACCACCACCACCACCACCACCACCACCACCACCCGCGGCAGCGGTAGCCTGCGGCAGGGCATGGCGTCAGCACGGCGGCAGACAGGCCAGGCCGCGCCAAGACGTCGGCGGCGTCGCTGTCGGCGTGGCCGAGCACGCCGCCGAACCCTCCAAGCCCGGCCATCGGCCGCATCACATCTGCGGCCATTGCACATGTTTATTCGATTTATTTGTGCGGCGTGCTAATATGTGAACGGCGACAGCCGAAGGGTAATGGGAAGGGCGTAGCTCAGCGGCGGCAGCGGCGGCGGCAGCGGCGGCAGCGGCGGCGGCGGCGGCGGCGGCGGCAGCGGCGCCCCGTGGGGAGGAGGAGGAGGACTCTGGCAGCAGACAGCCGGACCAGGCGCAGCTCGACGAAGCGTTGATGGCGGCGGCGGCGGCATGCAACTTGCCACAGAGGCATGGCATGTCGGCTCTGTGGTGTGCCGGTGTGCCGCGCCGTGCCGCGGCCCCGCCCATGAGCTTGCCTTCCCTTTGCAGCTTTGCCTGGCTTTGCTTCTCCAGCCGCAGCGTTGCCGCTGTCAGTGTCAAGTGCGGCGGCGTTCGCCATTCCAGAGGTCATCCGAACCGAGCGACGTGACGTGACGTCATGAGCCCTTCATGGAAGCGAGGCTCACGCGTGTCGGACACACCGAGCTGCGACCCCCCCCCCCCCCCCCCGAACCGTCCCAACCCAACCCGCCCGTTTAGAGGCCGTTCCAATTTCCGATTTTCAAGCAGTATGGCAGCCCTGTCTTGAATTCCGGGGGAGGTTAGGTTAGGTTAGCCCCGCGCGACTAGCGTTCCGTAATATGTGACCGGCCCGTATCCGTCTTTGGACGGTATTGCGTGGGCGGTGCCCGCCGGTACCTATGGGTGCATCATGTGGGTAAACCTCCTCCTCGGTGAAGGCCAACTACTTCTCTCGTTCGCCCACAACACTAATGCTGAGTACGGACCCGGACGGTTCGCGCATAAGGGGCTGTTCACATATTACGTCACACTTACCGTGTCAAGTGTGACAGCCCTATCTTAAATGCATGGGAAGGTTAGGTTAGCCCAAAAAAGCGTGACGTAAGATGTGAACAGCCCCAAACTGACGTGACGCCATCCCCTCGCGTGGTTGGAAACACGGAGTAAAGAGCAGAACTTGTGTACTTTGGGGTTGAAAGCCCGCGCTTGGCTTCAACTCAGTTTGAGTTGACGAAGCGTTGCAACGACCCCGTATTGTCGTTACGTGCGACACACATGAACCAGGTGAGTCAGAAACGCCGCGCAATCTCGGGGATAGGCAATCCCGCAACGCACCATCTCCTTTTCTTTCTGTCTCGCGCGTCTGCCTATCCCAGAGAATTCTTTTCTGACACTCCTGTTCGAGCTGGAACGGAGAGCCTCCCTTGATTCAAGATGGCCGGCGAACAGGAACAGAACACGAAACGAAGCGCTAGCAAAGCGGGAGCCGCCAGCTGCCCACCGTGCGTCCCGCGTTCCGACCGGCTTTCATTCGTTGACCGGTTGACCCGTCGAAAATAAAAGAGCGTCGACCTCTTTGCGTTGCCGCCCATATCGCCCGTCCAATCAAAACGCCGCAGGCGTGACAAACCTCACGTGACCTGATGGGACACCAACCTAACCGACGTCACCGCGAGCGGTTTCAGCGAAGACAAGAGCTCACGTGGAACTCTTTGGAGGTTTTCCGATGCGTCATCGATTTCGATTGATTCTCAGCACTGATGTTGTGTTGATGCGACATTTGCAGTACGTTTACTTGATCTCTTTTCGCTCTGTACAGTTGCGCGGAGCTTCATAATTTTTTTTTCTTTTCTTTTTTTTTTACTGTTGCTTGTTAGACAGAGAACACAACACTATCGGCACGTACTCGGTTCTCATTGTATGCATTGGCGCCATTCGGTAGTGAGGAGCTAGCTATCAGGTCAGCTTCAGCAACACTCTCGCCCTCGCTGTGGTCGTCAGTTTTAAATATCTGTGATAAGTCTTCAGGAGCTGGCGCAGGCGTCCCCCTTCGCCCGTTGATAGACTAGTAAGTGTGGGTCAGGAAGATTCATTGCCCAGTCACCGTCTGTCACAGATTGTGTTGTTGTTGGTGCCTTTCTGGCACACCGATTTGACTGTGTTGCTTTGGACGTTGCAGATTAACTTCTCAGAATGGCAAAAGTGCAACTGTGCAATGTCGTCGTCCTGGATAATCCCTCGCCATTCCTCAACCCATTCCAGTTCGAACTGACCTTCGAATGCATAGAAGAACTGAAGGAGGGTAAGCAATTAACGCCTGGCTGTGACAGTTTCTGTTACCCGACTTGAAGCAAGTGAACTGCTACCTTGTTGAGCTTAGGCATCTTCCCCGTGACCGGGAATTTTGGTTTTGATCACGTTCATTTAGTGCTGATGATTTATAGTATCTACAGCTGAGCTCCTACATAACCTGTATTTGAATGGTTAAGATCTCATGGCATGAGATGTGTTATCGTATGGCTCACTGTCATGTGGAATATGTCATTTGTTTGGGCTTTGTCCACTTGTGCTGTGAAGCTTGTGGGGTTATGATGTCCGCTATACTCTTCTCTTGTTTTCAGACCTTGAATGGAAGATGATCTACGTTGGTTCAGCAGAGAGTGAGGAACACGATCAGGTTTTGGATACAATCTATGTTGGCCCCATCCCGGAAGGAAAGCACATGTTTGTCTTCCAGGTGAGACTTTGTGAGCAACAGTACTTGATTAGATTTGAGATTTTATGCCTTATTCTGCTGCCTTTTATTTTGTTTTAGGCCGACCCACCAGATGTCAACAAGATTCCTGTCAATGATGCCCTGGGCGTTACTGTTGTTTTGCTAACCTGTTCCTACCGTAACCAAGAGTTTGTGAGAGTTGGGTATTTCATTAATAATGAGTACAATGATCCTGAACTCCGAGAGAACCCACCAGCACAGCCACAATTTGATAAGGTAAATTGTTTTTTTGGTAATATCTTCACATTATGATTTCAAGTGCTCTCATATGAACATTCCATTTCAGGTTTACCGCAATATTCTCAGCTCACAACCAAGAGTTACACGTATCAAGATTAACTGGGATGACTCTGAAACTTCTAACACACAAGAACCGACTCCGGAAGTAAATGAAGAAACCTTGGACAACATGGCCAGCACTAGTGAATCTACCTCAAATGGATTTGCTACTATTGGTTTCAGTGAAAACAGTAGTCAAAGTGCCATGGAAGTGATGTAATTAAGCAACATTTAACAAACTCAATTACTCATTTTTCATATTTTAACCTATGATTTTACAATTGAATTGGCAACGTTTGTCACTCCTCTTAATTCATTACTTGTAAATATTGCCATTGTCCAGTGCAAGCGTTGCAAGCCGTACTGTGTTCAGGTTGTGCTGTATTGCCTGTTGACACTGTGGTCTCTCAAGTCTGTTTTTCAGTATGTAAAATGTCTGCAAACATTTTTATAAATTAGATTGTAAGTAAAATTTAGTTGATTGGTATGCAGGAAACTTAACAAGTTTAAGAACCTGACATTTTCTGATCTTTATTGATTTAGACTTCTAGTATCCAATTCAAGCTCAGACATTAGTCACACTGTACTGAAATGCATACTTGTCTGTATCTTGTGTATTGTTTATTTTTACGTTTTAAATTATACGTACTTTCTACTCGATTTCATTTATTACTTCCCTATACCTTGAATTACTTCCCTATACCTTGAATTACTTTCCTATACCTTGAATGGTTTTCAAGTAGACATGCTTTTGAGAGTTGAAACAGATTTGTAGAAAGATTCCAATGCACTTTATTTCAGCAAAATGGACACTACATTACTCACTCATCACATGTGGTAGGGTTCACACCAATTTGAACTACCCTTGTACTCTCAAAAGAACTCCATTTGGAATTGCACCTTTTCTGATGAAGCTGTCAATCAACTTTGTTAAATATTAATAAATGGCTTCAAGCCTTTTTTAAATGTTTAAAACCATCATAAAATAGCTTTTGGCCCAGCCATTTTTCAGCCTCAGCCATTCTAAAATTTAAGTCATTTATAAAATGGCAGAGCCATATACCAGAGTTAGCAGCACCTGTGTGACTTGAGTTTCATTTGTAACGGTGTAGATCTTGCTTGCTACCTAGCAGCCACAGATGCCTAAAGCTCTGTTATTAAAAATTTGCAGATAGTTCTGGAAACTCAGTTGAAGCAGATGCCAACATGAACTTCTTGGCATACATTCTTGTCATGGTTCTTACTTACCTTGGTACAAAAGCTAAATGTTTAGCATCTACTATTTCAAATATTGATGCATTTAATTCAAGCCACTCTGAACTGAAAACACTATTCAGGGAATTGAAATAAATACAACAGTCCATTGAACTAATCAAACCATTCTCATGTAGACTAAATTCCAATCAGCCATATATGTATATATACATATCGCATGCCGACATTACATGCTAGTAGAACATGATATAAATTTAATGAAAAATACCGGATCCCAACCATCAATACAAAGATCACTGTGACTGCAGGAGAACTTTCTTTGTAGTCAAAGAACGGCGACAGAGACCCCAAAACTCTCGGGGTTTAATTTCGGGTTCCATTGCAGTGAATTTCCAACCCATATGTTTCCTGCACCGAGAACATGCTGCTACTGTCCAGGCATAACTGAAAAACAGAAATATTATTACCTAACTTATTGGAACTGGGCTCATAAAGAATTTGCTCATTCCTTCATGTTTTAGCTTACCCTGGAAACCAACTGGCGTTGGTTGAAGGTGGGACATTCTGTAGCCGCAAGCCAGTAGCTTTGTAAATTGTAATAGTTTCATACACATACCCATACAAATTACAGTACGTGCCTTGCAAACCTTCTGCCGACATGGAAAACACATCTCCATGATTTGCAATTGTTTGATAACAATGGCGGCAACACAAATGGCTTAACTGTAACACATAATTCAGGGATTGCAGGTAATGCAGAAGATAAAGATAGAAAATCAAAAATGAAGGTACATATTGAAAATCAATTGGAATGCTTGCCTCTTCCAGAGTGCTCAGTTCCCAGCGAAGACGCTGAATGGCACAATTCATGCGAAGAGGAATAAGTCTTTTAGCGTCAGTGAGAGGCAGAGAGCGTGCCACCCAAAATGACAATTCCACTGGATCTGTGGGAATCTGAGACACTGCAGAAAGGAAGAGATATAAAAAACAAAAACTTTCTTTGCCTTGTCCAGCTTCTTTAAAAAAAAATTACCTGCTTTATGGCTTGATAAAACACTCAGCATTCTTTTGACCAGACGATCAACATCATACTGATCATACACCCAAGAAGGAATGGCTGATATAGCTGAGACAGTTGAGCGTAATTTGCGTCTAGAATATATGAACAATAAAGATTATTAAAAAAATGCTCTAAAACTTGACACTACTGAGCATTAAGTTTGAAGATGAAAAAATTGTTACTGAGGCACTTACATTTTTTTAATGGACTCAGATTCATTTGAAGTTTTACTCCAATACCGATTTACGCCCATGAAAGACATTTCTGCCATTGGATTGCTCAGAATTATTTCTGGGAGTATTTTTATTCTTGCTGTAGGTAGCCTGCAATGTTAAGATAAAAATCAAATTAAAAAAAAAGAAAAAGAAAAGCAAAATACACGAATACAACACAAAAATTTACCCGCCAGATTGCTCTTTAGCTTCAAGAAGTTTGAAACGCTGCCGTCCTATAGCTTTGATTCGCATTGAAAGATTGTTACCACCCTCTTGAACTTCATAAATTTCTGCAGTTGTACCAACATCTGCATAAGTGTATTCAGATGAAGCATTTTGTCGCCTGCAACAATAAAAAATGTCTTCATCTTAGTCAATGCAGCTTGTGTACAGAAGCTTGTTCTGCTCTTTACCAACACATAATATAAGACTTACAACATACACACTGTCGCGAATATTCTGTTTCCTTCCAGAACCCGATTTATCATTTGAATTGTAGGGTGATGAAACACAGAGAGGGGCAATGTCTGTCCAGGTACAAGAACAACATCAATCTGAGGAAGAAGTGGCATCCAATGAGCTACTTCATCCTCATCCAGTAACGTTCGTCCATGTAAAATTCTAAGATCGTTGCCAAGATACTGCGAGAGAAAGTTGAGAAAAGACAGATTAAGATAAGGAAAGACAGCTAAATATATGAAAACGATCTTTAAAAAAAATACACACTGAATGCTGCATTGGCAGGTTTGGATCAAAAGTCTGCTCGCAAGGATCCAAAGGCTCAGGATTCTCTGGAGGTGCTTCGACAGTGAGAGTAGGCAAAATACGGTACTCATAGTCTGAATCTGAATCTGTAAAAAGTGCAAGAGTGCAGCCCGACATAAGTGACATATCCGAAAGATTCAAGAATTTCACGACTCCATGTACAACATGTACCTCCAGTCTCATCCCCAGGCGCATACTCATCAAGCATCCTGATTTGTTCCACCCAGTCTTGCCCCACATCCGACGGGTCCGAATCCCCACTCCTGTCGTCATCCATTTTTGCGTCTCACTTGCGACGCCAAAAGTTCAAACGATTACCAAACGATTATCCGTAGTTTCGTGCAGCAACAACTTGCTCACATTGTCAACAGTCGCACACGGACCTGACACAGACATCTGCTCAAAACGTCAACACCAGATAAAATGATAAACACCATAAAGATGTAAACCGGCCGGACAGAGATATGTAGCTATGGCTGTTTAGCCTGATTTGTCCTCATTCCTCACCACTGCAGGAACGCAATTTCTACAGTCTTTGAAGTTAAAGTCAACTTGTTTCGCTAAACTTGTTTTCTGTTTCTGTTATCTCTCTCAGCTGTGCGTTCTAAAACATAGGCAACCACCACAACAATTTTTAGCAAGATGGTGGCCAGTCGTCTGCTATGAACAAAAGAAGAACGACACTGTCATCCCCCCCCCCCCCTCCCGCCTACTACATCTTCTCCCACCCTCCCCCCGTGTTGTGCAGTGTTTGTTGTTATTTCGATTCAAGTTTGAACGGGACCTATGGCGACTTTGTTGAATTTTAAAACTCCGACTGAAGTTTTCTTCTTAAAATTTGTTTCATAGTGGACAACCATCCTTTCCGTTTTTTGTTGTTGTCAAGATCCCGAATACTTAATAAGAAGAATGGTGAAGATAACCTGGAAATCTTGCCTTGTACTTCAAAGCCGCACTTGAATAGTTTTGTGTACTCTCTTAATGTACAGTTCTTAAAACATGACAATTTAAAAAAAGAATTTTCAATGGAAAAGGAGGATGAACGATCTAAACATGAAAGTTGAATCTTCTCCAGAGGATATTATATTAATATCCAGTGATGAAGAGGACGGTGATTCTAGCATAATATTTGTATCAGAGGATAGTCCTCATCCGTGTAATATTAGAGAGGATGGTCCAATATACATTTCAGATGATGAAGATTTACCTGATTTACAAATTAATTACAAAGCATTTTCACCAAAGAAGGGAAAGGAAGATATATTAGATTCCAAATATGCCGTGACTGAAACGATGATTGTTCCTGAGAAAGAAAGGCTATCAAAGACAGTTGCTAATAAGACAAGTGAAGAGGAAAATGATGAGTATTTCAAAGGAAAAACTAGAATTTCATCAGATTCTTGTGATGAACCTCCTCTTAAAATGTTAAAAATTGAAAATAATGCAAAGGAAGATTTTGTTTTAATGATTAGGCAGAGTATGTACCATTCTTTTTTAAAAGGGTGCCTTAAAGGAATTGCATACTGCAGTTGGAATGGCCATAATCATCAGGTAATATATTTTCAAACACTCTTATTATTCTAGTGGCTGGCGTAGCCTATAGCCCATTTCTGTTCTATTTTGTCACTTACATCAATCAATTTTTAATCTGTTTTTAGGTAATGACACATCAAGTTTCTCAAACTCTTTTGGAAACAATGATGGCAGATGATTGTCTGTGGTCATTTGCAATTAGGAACATGTGCAAGGCAGTCACTAAAAACAATTATCTTGCACCAGTGATAATGGAAAAACTTTTAGAATTCCTATTTGGATCAGAAGATAAAATGGTAAGCTCCAGTTCTCTTTTTTTTATTCATATATGTACTTTGTTTCAAAGAAACAGGATATGGAAATCTCACTTCAAAAAATTATCTCCAGCCCTTTATTTATGTACCAGGGATTTTAATCAGATCGTAAATTTATCCCCAATCCAGGAAATTTCTTCTTTAGAGGATTTTCATCTTGGGGTTTCTGTGCTGCGGAAGCAGTTGTTATTTCATCATCCTGGCAGCCGTTCTATGAAACACTATTATCTAAAGGTAATCTCAATTTCTGTGCCATTAATTACATCCAAGATTTCAGTAGAACCTGTCCTTGTCTTATTAGTGTGCATTACCTTCATACCTTTTAGATATGTGGAGTTTATTGGCCATTATTGATTTCAAAAGTGCAGCTGCTACTCACAAAGAAAGAATATGAACCTCAACCTGTACATTCAACAGGTGTAAAATCTGTGCCCTTACCAAAGGCAAGCAATTTTTTAATGTTATCTTTTGTTATGTTTTAGAGGCGAATGTTACTCATAAATTTTATTTCTTAACAGAACACTAAGTATGCTGAGGACAAGTACTCATTTGATTTTTCTGACATTGTGCAAAGAAAAAAAGATGAGAAGAAGCAAAGATTTCTGAGTGTTTCAAGAACAGAAAAATTAAGCAGGATGAGCACATTACTCAAGTACTTTGTAGACCTATTACATTCTGACACTCTTATATGGTTCCTTAAGCACAGGCACAGTGACATACCGGCATTTAGGTAAATGATAGCTTTCACTTTCCCTCTTTTACTGGTTACTTATTTTTTACTGAAAATTGCTGTCATGTATATTTCAGCACTAAAATACAACCCATTTTGTACAAAATAACCTGGAGAGACACATTGGACATAGGTCATCTTAATCAGAGTGTCAAGTTGATATTTGATTTATACTGTGAAAGTGCAGAGGAGAGTTGCTATCATAGGCTCTTTGGTGTAAGTTTCTCATTCACATTTATTTTGCCTTCTACCTGTGGCACTGGGTGTATGTATGTAATTACAATTTTTGTCCTTCACAGGTAATTGTAGGGTTGTACTCTACTATTATACACCGTTCAGAAAAATCTGTGTACCCTGAGATGAATAACTTAACCAGGGAATATGCTCTGGGTCTGTATAACAGATTGAAATGTGAGTATCAAAGAAAGAGACTGGAGGCCACGTAAACTTAATATAACTTAGGCAATGTTAGGTTTGCCCGGCCTCCAGTCATTGCCGGTAACAGATCTATAAATTTATTAACTTTGACATTTTATTTCTATTTTGTGATGTGAAATTTTTTTTCTTCAGCATCATCACATCTGGATGTGCATTTGGCTGATCTCCAGCCGGACTGGTTGAAATTTCATGTCGTTGCCAACTTTCTCAGAGTTGGTGAATCTCCAAATTTCTATAGGCTGGTAAG
Source organism: Odontothrips loti (assembly GCA_038380765.1). Lineage (NCBI taxonomy): Eukaryota > Metazoa > Arthropoda > Insecta > Thysanoptera > Thripidae > Odontothrips > Odontothrips loti. Next base: position 10,950,051 of record CM076254.1, read on the forward strand.
TTCTGCCAGGAAATTATATTCATAGGCTTATGGTGTAGGCACATTGACAACTTCACTCTGATTCTAATCTTCTCTCATTGTTATCTTACTTACAGAAGGAAACCATTGTGAGAGTACTTGATGGAAAAGATAAATGTGGAATGGTGGAATTTGACTTTGATGTTGTGAGTATTCCATTTTCCTCTGCGCTCTCCGCAGCATATTTTTGAGGTAGCCATAAAGTACTGAATTTCATTATGTTGAGCAGGAAAGTGTATGCTTACATGGTCTACACTCCATGATGGGCATGCTCGGTCTTCACCCACACACTCATCCATCATCCATTCATGAACTCAAGGAAGAGGATTTTGAAAATGTGTGGTTCGGCAAAAATCTGCATCAGCATGACATTATCAATAACCTTAAAACTCTTAGAAGTCTTTTAAATTCTGAATGTGTGCAGAGGAGACAGCACTTCCACTGTTATGGATTTGAAGATGACATAAAGAGTATGTAGCATGTGTGTGGACTATTAGCTTTGATATTTTTGGAGAACCCATATATAGAGGACATGTCTCCTTAGAAAATTGAACTACTTTGCATTATGCGAAGAGTTTCAAATGTGTGCATCTCAACTTTTAGTGCGTTGACAATTAGGTCTCAAAATTTAATTTAAAAAATGGAATTTTTTTAAATTCTAACTGGTGAATGATGATACCCTTCCTGCCAGCTTGCAGGAATTCATTTTACTTTGATAACTACTGATGTCTTGTGTCTTATCCGCATACAACCAATGTGATAGTAGTAATTTCAAGTATTAGGGCCCAGTGGGTCAAGCATGTGTTTTTTTTTTTTTTTTATGTTTAGGTATTTGCTGCAGCTGTGATATTTGTAACTGCTATTAAAATATATTCAAATAAATAGTTTCTATCACAATAAATAAATCACTGAATCTTTTATTTCTAACGGATTGAGCGTGCCGTGAGATTTGCAAACTGCAAAGTCATTATCGACCTATTTCAATTTAATCAATATCCGGAATCAATATCGTCGGCGCGGGCCCCAATAACAGAGCAGTTCATGTGTTCAATAAATTAGCTTCAATTTTAACATGGCTCAATTGCCAGTACCATCTTTATTAACTTATATATTTTATTACATCACAGCCTAGTTTAATTTAAACCAACAGAATAGTAAGATTCTCCAAAATTTTACATGTCATTTACAAACATTCTTCAACGTACATATTACGGTAACTAGGAAAAGGAAAACATTCTCTTACTATCCAGTGGTTTAAATCAGAAATTAGCACTTGCAAAGCAAGTGCCCAAAACAAACAAAAAAAAATCAACAGAACAGTAAATCAATACGTCCATAGGACGCAAACAACTTTTATAATAACTCTGTTAACTGTACATAAACATAATTCCATCTTTACGGAATCCCTGTGCAGCATTTTATGTACACTATGCACAATTATTTAAATATTTACTTTACAGGCAGGGTTACAATCATTCTAATTAAACTACATAACACCTCTTCCTGAAGCCAAGCTGGTATTCTACTGGCAGGGGTTTTGGCACACAATGAAACAAAAATTTTAAAAAAGGGAAAGGAGAGGGGTCACAAGAGGTCCTAACAAACAGAAACCGCTTCAGGGAACAATACAGGTGGTTTAAATAAAAAATTAAACAGAAACAAAACTTCAATTACATTCGAATTGTCGCTGCCTTCCACTGATGCCTTGTTGCCTAGCCCAGCACACACACACTACACACAGGCTGCACTCACTACAAAAATGTGGGTGACATTCATCCAGTCCAGGAACCCTTTGCCCCCGCTGCTCTCCGGGATGCAGGGACAGGCCAGGGGACGGGCCGGGCCGGGCCAGCGGACAGTGACCGTGGCAGTGACGGCTGGGCTGTGCCTGGCTGTGTCGCGGGCCACGTCGCGGTGGGAATGCACATTGTGCCTTCGTTCAGACAGTCTTGTTTTAATTGTGTTCCGAAGCATCGTGCGGGGGGAAGACCGGGCTGGGCCGGACGGGATCACGTCAGCCCCTGCCCCTCCCCCTGCACCTCCCTCCGTGTCCTTTTCTAACAAGCAACGTGGAAGGGGAACCCCCCTCCTCGTTTGCATATCACAAATATTCCCGGTCGCGAAGCACGACGCGCCCCTCACGATGCTGCCGTCCTCGTCCCACCTGCAGCGCGTGGCACTAGGCGGACGAGAGAGACAGGCAGCCCGTCAGACGTCCTCCAGGTCCGAGTCCGAGTCCTCCACTGCTGCTGCTGCCGCCGCTTCGTCTCCTCGCTGACGCCGACGGCCGCGGGGCCGAGGCCGCCGCGGTGCGGAGCGTCACACGTAGTCGGAGGGCACGGCGCTGTCCTGCTGCTGCTGCTGCAGCTGCTGCGGCGTCATCTGGATGTGCTGCAGCTGCTGGAACTGGCGCTGCAGGTGCTGGTGTGCGAGCTGCCGCCTCCGGGCCGCCTCGGCTGCCGCGGCCGCCGCCTCCCAGTGCGGGTTGACCTGCAGGCTGAGGCAGGGCATGGTGGACACGTTCATGGCCATGGGCGCCATCGGCATGCCCACGCCCACCGCCTCGTAGGTGCGGTCCGGCGCCGACAGGTCCGAGTAGTACGCCGACGAGGGCGCCGACGGCGAGTCCTGCCCCACGGCCACGACGGGGGCCGCGCCCTGGCCGAGGCCCTGGCCGCAGTGGCAGGGCGGCGACATGGGCAGAGGCAGCGGCTGCGCGTTCTGGTACTGGTAGGCGGGCACGCCCCGCACGCTGGGCCTGTCCAGCTCGGCATACAGGGCCTCATCGCTGGCGCCGCCCGAGTACGCCAGCTCCTCCAGCGTGTAGTGGTTCTCCGGGGCGGGGCCCTTGCAGGTGGGGCCGCCGGGGCCCTTGGGGGACTCGCGGCGCCTCCACGGCCACTGCGCGCCGCCCGCCCGCCCGCGGCCCCTCCACAGCGCCAGCAGCGGGCCCGACACGTCCTGGGGGGCGCCCCCCACCCCCGCGGGGGCCTCCTTGTCCTCGCTGGCCTGCCCCCCGGCCAGGGGGCTCGTCGGCGCGGACACACGCCCCGCATGGGACCTGCTCACGCACAGGGTGCACAGTCCTGCAACAGGGGAGGGACGGGCACGGTCAGAAACACGCCACAAATTCAGCTAACAAGTTTCAAAACAAAGTCGTTTGGGAAGATTTCGAGAGTGATGCGAGAAGGGTCAGAATGGCGGAGATGACACTCACCTGCTGAACCAAACCCCGCCAGCCGAGACCTGCAGTGCAGCACGGTGACCATGACGGCGGCGCCGATGGCGGCTGACAGAAGTGACACCACCGCGAGGGTCATCACCCAGCCCAGCTCCGCTGCCGTCTCTGCTGCAACAAGGAAACAGGGCGAAACGTTAGAGAAGTGGCAGAGTCGATGACAGGGCGGGTCCTTGGTCAGGGCCTTGGGCAGGGCATAGGGGATGACATGACACTACGGAGCGCAGTGCTCGGAGCACAGATAGGAATGCGAGGTATGCCGAGGTCCTGACCGGGACCCGGTAGGGGTCCTTGGGGTCCGTGAAGACGGGTACGCGACTACACGGCGTGGCGCCATATACGTCCCTATCCCCTCCCCCTCCCCTGGCCCGCCTTTCATAAACTACCATGCGTTGCCTTTTGCGCTCTCTATGTACACAGTAGATTGCACGCACTTCAATTGTTCGCGTCCGAGACGCCGGCCGACGGTAGTTCCTTACAAAGCCCCTTTCGCAGTAATGAGAGAACCTCTTATACACCGCGCCGACTCCGCGCCACAGCAGCCACAGCAGCTCGCATTTTTTGCCCCGAATTATTATTATTTTCCTCCCTTTTTTGGCCATAACTTGCCGTCCCTGGCCCCAGCTCTGCCCTTCCCTTCTCCGGCGGCATCCTTGGCGAACGGGAAGGGCCGGCCGCGATCGCCCCCCCCCCCAACCCCCCTGGACCCGACACCTTTATGACCTCTCCTCCTCCTTCAGAGCGAGCGACAGAGAGACCGTGCGCTCGGCACCGGCCACGTGAGAGCGAAAGAGAGACAGAGGGAGAGCGAAAAACGCTACCATGTCTTTGTATTCCTCTTTGCACTCCCCGAGAACGAAGCGCACTGCTGACCTTTCCCTCCAGGCGCCCTTTTAATTTTCCCCCTCAAAATTTGAAGCGGACGCCGCCGTCGACGCCCGCGAGGAGAACAAGAAGAGCAGGAACACCTACAGGGGCCTGCTACTCTGCCGGGGGTGGTCTTTCCCATTGGGTGGCAATCACTTTATGGCCCCGCGGCTCGGCTCGGCTCGGCTCGGCTCGGCTCGGCTCGGCTCGGCTCGGCTCGGCTCGGCTCGGCTCGGCTCGGCTCGGCTCGGCGCGCGCAGTGCAGTATCAACGTGTCATTATGTCGGCTCGCACTCAATTGCCATAAATCGCCGCCGGGTCCGCCGGCCCTAAAGCTACAGCCAGCACGTCTGTCCGGTCCGCGACAATAAAAGGAGTTGTTGGCCCTGATAATGGAAAGGGTGCGCTGCGCTGCAGTCCCAGCAAAGACACGGCTACTGGCCGTCTGCTACACCCTGGTCGTCTGCTACACCCTGGCCGTCTGCCACACCCTGGCCGTCAGCAACACCCTGGCCGTCAGCTTCGCCCTCTCGTCCACCTCGTGCGTTGCAGTCCCCGGCCGGTTGCCTGTCCCTCATCCGACGGGCCCTATCAGCCAGCCCACGACGTGCGCCACGACGGCCTTGCACGCGCATAGGGGGGCGGGGGACGCACCCCGCGGCCGTCTCCTCCGTCTTCTAACACCATCGAGATGAATCATCACCACCATCATCTCGCGCGGCAAGGCGGTGGCAACTACACGCGGCGGCCGACAGGGCGTATCAGCTGACACCGCTGGCCGCCGTTGGCCGTGTTGCCGCCTTGCTTGGCTCTGGGCCCGGCTGGCCCGGCTCCGGACATAGTCCCTCAGCCGGCGCGTCGCGGGCGTTGCAGTTAGCCCCCTCTCCACGGCCGGCGGTGGCTGGACTGGACTGGTCACCGTAAATCAACAGCGCGCCACCTCGCGCGGCTCGCGGCCGTGGCTCCAGCGTGGCTCCAGCGTGGCTCCAGCGCGGCTCCAGCGTGGCTCCAGCGCGGCTACTCTCCAGTTTCGCGCAAAACAGCCACAAACCCGACCCCGCCCAGCCCAGCCGTGCACTGTACAGCCGTGCGCGGAACGTCACGACGCTTTTCACCCCGGCTCCGTCTCCCCGGCTGTAGTGTCCCGGCTGGACTCGCTCCGCGTCGTCGGCTCGGCTCGGCCGCCGCGAAGACCTCCTGGACCTGCACGCCGGCCGCATCCCCGCAGCCCGCCCTGTGGGGTCCCAGTGTTCCGTCGCTCGCGGACGCATGGAATTTTAAACCCCTTTTCCCGCGGTGCGGAGTGCGGCTTGGGGTCTCCGGGGCGGCGGGGGCCTTGACGGGGGCCTTGAAGGGGGCCTTGGCGGGGGCCTTGGCGGGGGCCTTGGCGGGGGCCGCGGTCTCATGCCGGGAGCGCACAGGCCGGGGCCGGAAGGAGGCACGGGCGTGTTATTAGCCCTAGTCCCCGTGGGTGGCGCGCGGCGCGGGCCCCGGCGGACCCCGGCCAGCTGTCGGGGGACTCGCACCTCCCCGATGTAGCAGCAGAGGCCGCCCCGCCCGAGGCCGCCGCCTTGACACCAGGGTGCCAAAATGGTGGAAAACCCTCAATTAATACACGTAAGAGCCCGGCGAGGGCGGCGAGGGTGGGAGGCAGGAAGGAAGGGGTGGTAGGGAGGGAGGGGGTGCATGATGGCCAGCTGATGCGCTCCGCTCCGCTCGCCACGCGCTACCGCACTAGGACTATCCGACCAGGGTAACGCGTCCTGCCCCGCCCCGGCGGCGTCCCGGCGGCCTGGGTGGTCTCGGCTCGGCAGCGCCGCCGCGCGCCCAGCACCCAGCGCCCGTCCCATCCCATCCCCTGCCCACCGGAGCGCCTCCTCCCGCCGCCACCAACACGACCACCACCATCTTGAGCGCTGTCCGCGCGAACGTCTCCACGCCGAGCGCCCGCGAGTGCCAGGGTAGGCCAGCCCGCACGACACGCGTGCGTGCACAAGTCGTGGTTGCCTACCCGGCAGGCGCCATCCGCGCGCGGGCGCCGACGGGCAGGTGCAGTCCGCCTTCGCCGTCGACACCGACCTCTTGACCTCGGCAACCTCCCGACGACGGCGGCCTCGACACCCGACCACGGCCTGTCCCGCCTCTCATCCCGATGTTTCTCATCATCGGCACGGTCACGTCATCCTGAGCGACGCGTGGCGACGGAGCCAGGCGTCGACAGCACCACACGCACACACACGCACACCTGCCACCTGTCATGAGACACCTGTGTGCGTGTCGCGCCGCGACGCGTGATGCATGGGGCTTGCAGTCCCCCCTCCCCTACCACCCCGGCACGTCAGTCTTTTACACTTTGCATCGCGCTGCAGCAGCGGCAGTGGCGGCGGCGGCGGCGGTGGCGGCAAGTGAATAAACGTGTACACGTTTATTTCAAGACTACCTGGTACCCAGAGGTGCCCACGCCGACCCGGCCACCGCTGTTATGAAACAGGTCGTCATGAGCGACCGAGATAACACACACACACACACACACTCACATGACAGTATCCTGGACGTGGCTGGACCGCAGCGGTGCGTGTGCAAGCGAGAGAGAGAGAGAGAGAGAGAGAGAGAGAGAGAGAGAGAGAGAGAGAGAGAGAGAGAGAGAGAGAGAGAGAGAGAGAGAGAGAGAGAGAGAGAGAGAGAGAGGGTGACGATTTCGTCGGGTCGGAAACTGGTTTTTGTTGTTATACTTTTGGTAGCTCCCGCCCCTCCCCTCTCCCCTCCCCGCTGCAGCTGCCCCGGCCGGGAGAGCGAAGCGTCGAGATAAGGCTCCGGCTCCGGCTGGGCACTAATGAAGATCCTCCCCGGGGCTCCACACACACACACACACACACACACACACACACACACCCCTCCCTGCCGCTGTACTTGATCCCCTCCTCCCTCCCGAGGGGTCACCTGATATTCAAAGGCCATGAGGGCAGCAGCCGCAAGCCTCTATAGTCTGGCTATTTTAGGAAGGCCGCTGGCTCTCTCGGCTTGCATGGCACTGCTTCGCCAGCAACTGCAGCAACACTACCTGGAGCCGCGCTGGTCCCGGGGCTGGGGATGAAAGGAGCCCTTGCAGCGGGTGCGTGCAGAGGGACCAGGCGGGCGGGGGGCAGCGACCTCGGATAGTGGAGACTTGGGGGGCCAAGTTTAAAATTTTGAACGGGTAAAGATATTAACGTGGTTCTAACGGCATTGTGTTCGGGGCCGCACGAAACATATATCCTGAAAATTTCAGGAAAATATCTTGAAAATTGCGGCCTACAGAGGCATAAAATTCATTTTGGCAAAACGCACAAACAAGTAGAGAGAGAGGGAATGAGTCAACTTTTTAAGGGAAAATTTTATATGTGCAAGCATGAAATTTTGAGCAGAATTCAATACTGGCATTTATTTGGTCGAAATTTAACTCCGGATGCGAACGCACTTTAAATTTAAAAGTCTCGAGTAGACCCTATTAAAGCGTGAATAGCACCATTGGTTGGCCCAGGCGGGGCCCGGCCGGAGCCGGCTGGAGCCTCACTCCCCCACCTCCTACCCCCATGCAACTGCTACCGCTGCAACCCAGCGGCCTTCCTAAAATAGCCAGACTATAGGTTCCAGTCCAGACCCCAGACGCCGTCGTGCCGGCCGGCCGCAGTGTCAACGTCAACCCCATCATGGCCGTGTGTGATTCACTCCAAGATTAATGGACAAAGATCCTCCTCCTCCTCCTCCTCCAGACAGATGAGCGGGGCAAGCGCATGCAAAGGGGTTCAGCTCTTGGCTGATGATGACGATGACGTGCTCTGTCATCGGCGATGACTCTGAGGCGACCGCGCGCGGTACAACCTGGTGCACAGGTCTCGTCCTCACCTTGGGTGACCTGCATGGAGTTGGCGCCGTCCTGGTACGCCCAGGAGCACATCTCGCAGGTCGTGAGGCTGTCCGACGATGCGAGCTCGTCCAGGAAGGAGGGCCGCGGCGGCGGCGGCAGGAAGCCCTGCCAGTTGGCCAGGTTGGCGAACGACTCGATCGTGTCCTCCTCCATGACGCCCGCCCAGTAGTCGTCCTCCGAGGTGGCCTGCGCTGTCCGCGACACCTGCAAACAACAACAACCAGAGTCAGACACCGCGAAAACAACAACAACAACAACTGCAGCGCAGGGCGCGCTGACACGGGAGCAGGGAGTATCTCCTGCACACCAGCACCAGTGAGACCCTCGGCACGGGTGGGAAGCGTCGTAAAAGCAAGGGCCACTAAATATTCCGCGCGTCGATACTCCGCGTGCGAAGGGGAGACTAGGGACTTTAGTGCGCATGCGCCGGCCGGGCAGCCGGGCCAATCTGCTGGCGGCTGCGGCGGAAGAGGGACATAAACCCGGGAGAGGAACACGGAGAGGGAGGAGAGACAGAGAGAGAGAGAGAGAGGCATCATAATGATTTAGGCCCTTTCAGTGCGTGTGTGTGTGTGTGTGTGTGTGTCTCTCTCTTGTAGCGCCGGCGGGTTGAGGTGAGAGGGGACGTCCATAAACAAGGTAACACCGTCTCCATATGCCGGGTGCATGTCGCCGCAATGGCGGTGCCACGTAATTTGTGGACGATGCGTTCTTTTTACGAGCGAACGCGGAGCGGTGGCGGTAGCGGTGGTGGCGGTGGCGGTAGCGGTGGTGGCGGTGGCGGTAGGGACCCCAGCCCAGCGGCCCGGCCCGCAGCGGTGGGACAATGCGCTTTGGCACACACTGAGGGCGGCCGGAGACCGAAGGGGCCGAAGCAAGCGAAGCGGCCGTGGCGGCGCGAGGCAGACACGGACAGTGGACACGGCAATGGGAGTAAGGCCCGAGAGTTATATATGCCTTTTGCTGTGTCAAAGGAGGAGGGGAGGGGGGGGGGGGTTCCACATAAAGTGCAAGTACGACCGGGTCAGCACACACACACACACATGATGTGTGCAGGTGGCCAAGGAGAGGCTGTCCCTTGAAGGGCTGTCCCCCCTTCTCTCTCTCTCTCCCTCTCTCTCTTTCACACACACACAAACACTCTCTCTCAACGACGTCCCATCTTTCCCCCCGCAGAAACAACAAGTTATTACACGGAGGAGACAAAACCGTCGTCCTTACATCCTGCCAGAGCGCAGGCAAACGGCGTCGTGGGTGCAGCCTCACGTCTCTCTCTCTCTCTCTCTCTCTCTCTCTCTCTCTCTCTCTCTCTCTCTCTCTCTCTCTTCTCTCCCCCCCCCCCCCCAATCCAGCCCATCTCCTCGTCCCATGGTCGCTGCTGCAAAACGAATCGGCACGACTTCTGCGAAAAAAAGCGCGACATAGCGGGGGCGGAGGGTGAGACAGAGACAGGTGGAGTTGGGGGCGTGGCCAGGCGATTGCCGTTCGGCCGCAACAGCGTCGGTCCATGATGTATATTCCCCCCCCCCCTCCCTCCAAAAAAAGACCATTTTTGCGGGAGCAAGAATAAATCTTTCGGGACTCGTTTAAAAAGGTGGGGAATCTAACGCGCGTGGTATAATGAGCGGCGGACCACCGCTGCCGCTGCCACCACCGCTGCCACCACCGCTGCCGCCACCGCGACTGCCACCTCCACCACGTCCCCGGCACGGTACTGCCCGGTCGTCTCTCCGCCTGCTGTCCGAGATGGTGTATCACGGCCGCGTACGCGCTGATACCAGAACGGGCACGAGCCGCGGACGCACACGAGGTGACTCACGTGCGTAGCCCTAGGCACGAGGCACGAGGCACGAGGCACGAGGCACGGCGAGACATCTGATGCCAGCAGCTCCAGCGCTAGCCTCTGAGGGAAAGCACACAAACTGCGTCGCTTTTACGGACCAATTTTGGCCATTTCTTTTTTCTGTATGAGAAACTCATAGAAGCGGAGGACGGCCCCCAATCAACCGGGGCGCCGTCGGCGAGAGACAAAGTAAAACGGGATATCGAAACACCCCGCCGCCCAATAATGTATAGTATCGGAAGGGAATACGAAAGAGAACATTCTCCTCCTTTTACAAGAAGGCGCGCGGAGAGGAGGATTTGGAGATTCCTCCGCGCCGTAACACATTAAAAACGGACGGAGAGGAGAGGACACCTCTGTCGGAAGCCACACCCGCATGGGGGAACAGGAGTTGTTACGACCTAATCTGGCGCGGACCTCTGATGACCGCCGACACAGGGGAGGGGAGGGGAGGGGAGGGGGTCACAAAGGCAAACAAATATCACAGGGCCTGGCCTAGGTCAAGTCCGGCCGGCAGGAGAGCCGTTTAATCAAAGCCCCCCCCCCCTCCCCCCCAACACGAGAACACACTCCCCGGCCTTCTCACGGTGATAGCAGCGGCAGTAACGCGGTAGCAGGCGTGCGTGGGGAACTGCAGCGGCAGCTACTGCAGCACCAACTGCAGCAGCAGCAGCAGCAGCAGCAGCAGCAGCAGCAGCAGCAGCAGCAGCCAGACGGGACTATTTTTCTCCAGTTGTCCCCCCAACAGGCACGCATCAGCCCCCCGCGCGGCATAGGAACTCTTTATCAAAATGTGCCCCCCCTGTGACTGCGCGGGGCGGACCGCTACACAACACAGCTTCACGTGTGCGTGCGTGCGTGTGTGTGTGTGTGTGTGTGTGTGTAAAGGGGGTATGGGGGAGGGGGGATAGGACCCACGGGCAAAAAAAAAAAAAAAAAAAAAAAAAAAAAAGATGGCGGTCTGAGCGCACAATAACTAACCAAGCAGCAAACGCGAGTATGAGAAATAAAGCGGCGCAGACGTCGACGCGGCGGGCAGCGCAGCCTGGAGGACTTAATTAAGACGAGGCACAGCGGGCCGGACCGGACCGCGTGTTTTACTACGCACGCCGACGGATTCGATTGTAAAATAAAAGAATTACTCCGGGGCGAGGCCGGCGCGCGCAGCGAGCGCACCGGAGCCGAGCGCACCGGAGCCGAGCGCACCGGACCGGACCGGACCGGACCTCGGGTTCGATGATCATTAGTGATGGCGAGTAAACCGGGTCGGGATGGGCCCGGCCCGGACAGGGTCCGGTGCGCCGTCGTCGTCTCCGTTGGGATAAATAAAGGCGTCCCGTAATGACCGGAGGGGGGGGGGGGCTGCCCCCAGCCCAGCTCTGTGCGCACTGACAACTAACAAATCACGGGGCGTACTGGCCCGGTACTCGCGCTGGTCTCAATCCGAGTGAGGGGGGGAGGGGCTCCGAAAAAAATAAAGGGGGGCCGGGAGGGGGGGGGCACCCCGCGGAGGAGAGGGGTACACTCCCTGACCACAACTCCCTCCCTTGAGGTTCAAATCTCTGCCCCCCCCCCCCCCCCCCCCCCCTCCCCCAATCCAGAAGAGTCCTTACAACCGCACGTTCCACATCGCCCCCTCCTCCCCCTCCTTCCCTGTACCCCGTTCTCCGCCGCCGGGCGGGCGCGTCGAATGAAAACGTCAAAAGAATTTTGAAAGGAATACACAACACCTCCCCGCCGAGGGTCAGAACGACGCCCGGAGCCAATATGGGTGTTGTGGCGCGGCGTGGCGTGGGGCGGCGAGTCTGACAGGCAGGACAGGTGGAGCCTCGTGCAGCTGGACCCTTCCCCCGCATTACCATACAGCGCCCGCTGCGCCCGCTGTAGCCCCCCGCTATACGGGCCGGGGCACGCCTACGGCCCCACGGCCCCTGACGGCGTCCGGGTAGGCAGCCCGCTCAGCCGCCACGCCCGCCGGGCTGGCCTACCCGAGCCCCTGCGTCCGGCCCGCACCGCCGACCGCTGACCACTGCCAGCCGCTTGCCTCCTGCCGCCCCCGGAGACATTCGTCTAGAACTCAAACTCAATTTCGTTGATCGGCAAAACAAGGCAGGGCGGCGGTTGTCTATACCGTGAGGTGCCGCCGCCCGCCAAGAGCAACAGAGAGGAGAGAGAGAAGAGAGGACAGGGAGAGAGAGAGAGAGAGAGAGAGAGAGAGAGAGAGAGAGAGAGAGAGAGAGAGAGAGAGAGAGAGCGAGAGAGAGACAGAGAGAGAGAGAGAGAGAGAGAGAGAGAGAGAGAGAGAGAGAGAGCTGCAGGGAGGAGCACAGAGGGAATGAGATGATTGGTGGGCGCAGGCAGGCACCGCCTGGGGGCGGTCAGGGGCCGAGGAGGGCCGAGGCTGGCCTCCGAGCGCGGAAGCAAGGCTTTTGGACACGCATCAGCACGGGAACAAACGGGTACCAACGGGTACCAACAGCGGGTCCCGAGGCACACGAGAGAAGGGTAATGAAATAATCTCCATGCCCCCGCCTTTCACAGAAAACGAGGCAAGGATCCATGACCGCCAGTATCCGGCGCCCGACCGGAAAGTACAAAGGCGCGGGAGACGGGAAGCGAATTCGAACCGAATCCCAAACGCCGTGCACTGCCACTGCCGGCGCCTCTCTCCAGCTGAAAAAGCCTCTGTGCTCTGGACTTGTATCGTGACTCGGCGAGGCGTAAGGAAGGTAGTGGCCAGCGCCAACGCCCCCTGGCGGCTGAGCCTGGCGTGACGGTCACGTGACCATAACAATGGCGGACTGCGCGGGCGCGCGCGCACACACACACACACACACACACACACACGACGCGCCCATCTCCTGCCGCATCGGTTTTTAATCATGCCATTTTTGTTCTTGTTGCCGTTCCTGGGCCGTGTAGTATACAATCGTAACATATGCTTTGCGTCGGATATAAGCAGCAAGTCAGGTGTGCGCCAACAGGGTGAAGCCGCAAACGCCCGAACAGCAGCATCAATTTCTCATATGTACGGCCCGAGGGAGAGATTACACGGGATTATCTGGTTCGGCGGGGACAACACACACACACACACACACACACACACACACACACACAAACACCAGTGCCAAACGCGAAAATTGTCCGCAGCCGCAGCCGCCTAGCCGGGAGGACAGGCGAGTGTGCGCGGAACAGAAAAATAAGAGTGGTAATATAGTGAGTTACGGACTGGGGCTGCCGGGACGAGGCTTGGGGCTTACAGGTACAGGCCGATCGAAATTATGACCACGTGGGCTGGGCTGGCTGGGCCTGCCTTAGGCGGCCTCAGGCCAGCCGGCCCGGGCCCGGGAGGACCCTCGCCGTCGTAAGCCGGGGGGACGGCGCTGCCGGTTAGGGGGGTCTTGTCGGGGCCCAGGGTGGGTCGGGGCGTCGCCGGCGGCCTCGGGATGCGGCCGCTGCCAGGGCCCGGGCGATGCCGGGCGGCCGAGCGGTGCCGGCCGGGGCCGAGCGTGCGTGCGGGTGCGAGAGAGAGAGAGAGAGAGAGAGAGAGAGAGAGAGAGAGAGAGAGAGAGAGAGAGAGAGAGAGAGAGAGAGCAAAAGCGTACGTGTTCAGGTTGGCCAGGCTGAGCCAGCGGCAGCGGTGCCAACCTGCGCTTTGAGGCGAGAGAGTCGGGCCGGGCCGAGCCGAGCCTGACCACGCTAATAGAGTTGTTTTCAAAGGAAGTCCGCCTCGGAGGATAAGCACTGCCGCAGCGGCATTGTGAGTGAGAGAGAGAGAGAGAGAGAGAGAGAGAGAGAGAGAGAGAGAGAGAGAGAGAGAGAGAGAGAGAGAGAGAGAGAGAGAGAGAGAGAGAGAGGAGACGGCTTTGTTTCAAGAGGAAGCAGGTAAGGCGCGCAAAATATAGAGGGGAACACAAAGTGTAGCGAGAGCTGCGAATGTAATGTCTTCATCCCACACCACATCCACATCCACTCTCCTGCGGTGATGATGGGATTTGATTGGTGGTTCGGGGGAGGTCGTGCTTAGAGCCGTCCACACAGTACGTGGCGCCCTCTGCTTGGCGCCTGATGAAGCATTCCGGCCGGCTGGCAGCGCTATGGGCCTTTATGCTGGCTTCCAAATTGGCAGATGAGCAGCAGCAGGTTCACAGAGGCGGCAGTGGCCCGGACTGCCTGGCCTGGCAGTTCGCCGTCCCTAGGGACCCCTTGCCTCACACTGCCCGGCAGGCCCGGCAGGTGTGTGATGACTCCCTTTAGTATTCCCCACACTCCCACAGGATTTTTCGTACGGAGAGACGGAGCGAGTCGAGTCGTACACATGCATCGCCCTGTCACTGGGGGGTGGGAGGGAGAAAGAGAGAAACACTAATATAAAAAGGGGACCGTCGGGGCGGGGGTCGGCCCGTCGGGTCGGGAGGTCGAACACGGAGTATATCGGCCGATTGATCTGACAGATCATCTCGTCTCCCTTGTCCTTGTTTTCAAAGAAAGAAAAACCAATGGCGAACCCGGGAGAGAGAGAGAGAAAAAAAAAAGGAAAGACAAAGTCTATCAAGTGGTTGGAGAGGGCAGTGATATACATGGCGGGGCGCTTTTTCAGAAGGGGGAAAAGGGGGAATGATAGAGATATCAGTAGGAACGAATGAAGCTAAAGTTCAGCGAGTGTGGGCATTTGTTACCAACGTTATTCCCCGCCGTCAAGTGGCGTAATACACGTATTGTCACGACTGTTGGCGTGGATCTCACGAAACGAGATGAAACTGAAAATAAAATAGAGACGCAATCGTGAAAGAAGGGTTCGGGGAGGTGATCGTTTTGTTTCCCTTTTATAATTATACACATCATATAGGCGTCGGCAAGTGTGTGTGTGTGTGTGTGTGTGTGTGTGAGTACGAATGCGATCCGCGATTTGCAAGGGAGGAGGGCGGGGATGCCGATGATATCCAGGTAATAGACTTGTTTGGACTCGGGTCCGCTGGGGCAGAATCGGCCCGCAGAAGAAGCCGGCGCCCCGAAGGCCGAGAGCGGAGGGAGGGGAAGGGAGGAGAAGGGAGGAGGGAGGACGCAGCGAGGCAGCGAGGCCATGGGAGGCAAGCCGACCGTGCGAGGGACAAAAACACGGCCGATCAGTGCTATCAAACAGACATCAGCACGGCGTCAGCGGGGCACCCAGGCGCGACAACCGTTTTGGTGCGGTCCTCGATACAAAACGTGTGCTCTGTGCGGCGGTGATTGCAAAGCAATGTGCGCGCGAGCGCTGAGGAGCTGCGCCAAGTCAGCTCCGCTGCCGGCAGCTGACAACAGACAATATGGGGGCAGGGTAGGCAACCCGACCGGCCCCGATGTGCGGCGCGCTGCATCCTCCCCTCTCTCTCCCTCTCTCATGAATCTGTCTCTCTCGCGCCCATAGACGTTCAACGAGGCCGTCGTGCGGCGTTCCATCTATCCCAAAGCCAGATCTGAAAGATACGTTCGCGCCGCCGGCCGTTCCAGATGAACATCCCTGGTCCGGCCCGGTACTGCTGGGCTGCTTGGGCCCGCTGCACTCACACACTCACACACACACACACACACACACACACACACACACACGCACACACACACACACACACTGCCTGCTATGCTGCCTGCCCCGTGCAGTCCGAGCCCTGGGAGCAGCCACAGCATGGCCGGGGGCCGGACCCCATAACCTCTCCACCCGGCCAGTGGGAAAGAAGACATAAAACACGACATCGGATTGAAACTACCGATCAAACGGTCCAGCTCTTATCGCGGGCTGGGAGTGGCCTAGCGTGGTGGTGCGTATCGGGCAGCGGCAGCGGCAGGCTTGCACACTTTACCAGCAGAAAAAAAATAAAAATAAACACACCAACGACTGAAATACAGAGAAAATGCTGCTATTTATTCTCATTGTTAATGAATTCCAAGGCACCTTGCTGTCTCGCTCCCTCACAGGTAGAGCATGTTGTTCAGCCGACTTGGTGTGCTGCTGCTCTGGGCATGCCATGTTGTCAGTGCAGTGTGTGTGTGTGTGTGTGTGTGTGTGTGTGTGTGTGCGCGCGCCCCATGGCCTGCACACGGCTTGCCCATGGCTCTCGCGTCGTGGTCACCCTTTGAAATGCAGACTAGGACATGTAACACCGCCAGCTCCCGCCCGTGTGTGTGTGTGTGTGTGTGTGTGTGTGTGTGTGTGAGTGTGCGAGGAGGAAGTATATATTTAGAAAAGGACGAAGAAAAAACCGAGAGCGTACCTAAGCAGAGGCGGAGAATGTCCCTGCGGGTGCTACGCCACTGCTGGCCCTCTTGCCAGCTCAGTCCATGACGCTGTCAGCTTTCTTAACAACATAATTTAACAGCTCACGCCGCGCGCTGCGCCGTGCCGCAGTCTCTCTCTCTCTCTCTCTCTCTCATCCACACACACACACACACACACACACACATTTATTGACGGGGTCGCGGGGTCGGGGGGCCATGTCGGGCACTGCGGGGGCGGTCAGGGAGGCCGTGGGCCCAAGGCCGCCATCCGCCGCCAGCCGCCACCGCCTGGAGACTTGAACGCCAGGGCGGACCCGAGAGCTCGGACGCACGGAGCCGACCCGAACACGCATGCGCAGTGAGAGACAGACGAGAGGCAGCAGAACGTATAAAAAAAAGCAGTCGTCGGGGGTAGGACATAGGGCAGGAAATGTGGAGCTTCGCTGACCGCTGGGTTTAAATAACTAGCGGCGAATAAAAAAATTAGAAAAAATATATTCAAACGACCTCATCTGAATTTCTCATAGCGTCGTCGGGGACCCGGCCCGCTGCAGCAGAGGTTCCCGCTCGCCCCGTCCGATGAGATAACCCATTCCTCCCTCCGCCGTGGTCAGGGTCTCGGCCATGGCCATGGCCAGGGCCAGGTGCAGGACGCGTGCCGCCCAGGCGCTGATTCTGGGTGGTCGGGCTGGCTGCTCGGTCCGGGCGGCAGCCGGCGAGCGGCGGTGCGGGGAGGCCGGCCCGGCCAGGCCCGGCACCCCGCGGCCCGTAGGAAATGAAGAGGTAGTAGTACCTTCTCTACCCGTCCGATCGAGTGCCGGTAGCCAACCACCGACAAATTAATAGCCCGCCGTTATTAGGGGAGCGACAGGGCCGTCCGGGGCCCAGGTGCACACGCCGGCCGGCTACCCCCGGCGGCGGCCGGAGGCGGCCGGAGGCGGCCCTCCCTGCCCTGGGGGCGCACACACCAGACAGCCCGGCCGGCCCCCGTCAGAGGACAGCTGCAGCCGACAGGGTCCAGGACCACGACGACCTCGAGGCCGCCGCCGTCCTGCGGTCGTGTTCAGGACACGGCGGCAGGGTTGTTGTGGCACAACCACAACACGCACACGCCCTCTGCTCCACCACCTCCACCACCACCTCCACCACCACCAGCACGGCCAGTGGAATGAGGGACCATTCAGGTCTGCTTCATGCAGAAATAAATCGAAACTACACCACTATTCTCTGCTGACTCTTTTAATTAGAGGAAGGATGGCCCTTTTAATGGTGCTTTGATCGACGTATACGGCCGGACACACACACACACACACATGTTGTTTTCCCTTGTGAGAGCGCTGCTAAAATGATTGCACGTCTGATGTATTTTAAAAGTCGCATCACAACATTTCACATCGCGGCACACCGCTATCGCAGCCATTATGATTACCGCCTTCTGCGATTGTCAGCACGGCGTAATGAATCACAAGCGCTCCTCCGGCGCGCCGCGCCTCGCCTCGCTCCGTTTTATGGATATGTATTATTTACTGCCGTGCCATTGTCTTTTCGCGTGTGTTGCGCGCTGCACACCTCATGCGATCCGATCCCGCACATATGATCGTCCCTCTCCCTCGGCACGTGAACATATCTCTCTCTCTCTCTCTCTCTCTCTCTCTCTCTCTCTCTCTCTCTCTCTCTCTCTCTCTCTCTCTCTCTCTCTCTCTCTCTCTCTCTCTCTCTCTCTCTCTCTCTCTCTCTCTCTCTCTCTCTCTCTCTCCCTCTCTCTGCCTCTAAAGACTGCTGGGAGGGGCAGAGGACCTCGCACGTCCGTCATGTCCGAAGGTGCTGTATGGATAAGCCCCCCGGCACGCACCAATAACAAGAACACCACCCCCTCCCCTCCCTTTCCTCCCCCTCTCACCCCTTCCGCGGTGTCGCCGCGACGCGACAAGTCGATCAAATTTCGGCCATCCGACACCGGATAGCGCCACGGTCTGCTCCACCCATCATCATCGTCTTCATCATCATTATTTTTCCCGAGAAAAAAAAAACACAAGATGTCATTCGGGTTCGATATATACCGGACACGGGGGTTGGACAGAGACAAAAGACATGGCGCCGGAGCCCAGCACAGCACAGCACAGAGCCCACGCATGCAACTGGACACCCTCTCCCTCTCTCTTTCTCTCCTTTCCCTCTCACACGTCTGGACAGACGGGCGGTCGGCGCCGTTGACATGGCTGTCCGCGAATCGCCGACAACAACAACAACAACAACAACAACAACAACAACAACAACTGGTTCGACGTCCATGACAACTCGCATCGCATCGCGCACCGGCGACATCCGCGCACCTGAATGAGGATTAGAGCGACGAGCGAGCGACGAGAGATCTCAGAGCGCTGATCAGGAGCGCCGCTCAGCCCCTCCGTCCGCTGTCTGCCCGCCTGCCTGTCTGTCCGTCTGTCTGTCTGCCTGTCTGTCATCTTGTCAGGTCAATTATAATTTGCCGCCGTCAAACGTTTGTTTCTCGTCGGTGCGACGTTTCACAGAGAAGCAAGAGAAGCGCTGCAGTCTTATCCCGGCCAACCGCATCACAGCGGGCGAATCAGCCGTGCCGAGGCGACAGACAGACAGACAGACAGACAGACAGACAGTCATATCTGTCCTGTGCTTGGCGGTGCCGCGGCCCACACCGCCACACATCCCCGCCGAGCTGCTGATGCAGGTGGCCAGGGGCCGCCCATAAGTGACGTCACACATGCCGCTTCTGACCTGTGTTACGTAATTTGCGAAGGCCCTCTCGCAGCGCGGGGTAACCGGTTTATGTTGGGGGGGGGGGGGGAGGGGGGGAGCTGCATCACCGAGCTCGACAACGTACCAACGGACCTGGCGCCCATTGTCGCCAACACGATAAAATAAGATTATATTGGAGGAAGGAAGGAATTCCAGGCCGGTGAGCCATCCCGTTCTGTCGCGCAGGGGGGGCGGGCCCGGCCTGGGGCAGGCACAGGACGGTCTTGTCCAGTTCCGGGGCATCGGGGGCCTCGCGGTCGGCGCCGACGCCGCGCTCTTGGCACCGTAACCGCTTCATTATATTCCCCGCAGGGAGCCGAGCGGAGCGGCAGAGGGCAGCCAACCTAACCAGGATTGGGAGCCCCTGCGATGCCATGCGGCACTGCCTTTGGGCACGGCCTTTGGGCACGGCCGGCCATTGCAGCGCGACTGCTTCCAAAATTTGAAAATCAGAAGACCGTCGTCTTCAAAAAAATTTCGATAGTTTTCTAAAAAATAAAATTCAGGCAGAAAAATAGTCGTGTGTGGCAGAATGTTGCAGAAACTCTCTCTCTATCTCTCTCTCTCCCCCGCCCTCTCTCTCTCTCTCTCTCTCCTCCCGTCTCCCTTTACTTGTGCCTTCTTTTGTACTCGCACGCTGTTGTGGTGGTGGTGGTGGTGGCTGTGGTGGCGAGCCTCTGCCGCATAATTGCACAATGCTACACTACATGGCACCGCCACAACACGGCCAAGCAAAGCATTTGAATTTGCCGCGCCGAGCCGAGCCGAGCCGAGCCGAGGCAATGCATACCCTGTTGGCTGTTGGCGCCACGAAGCGTGACCGGGACCGGACCGGATCCGACCGCGTGGCCGCGCGCAGCAGACGCATCGCATCCACACCGCGACACAGAAGTAAAGGGAGCCTTCTCCTTCCTTCTCCCCTGCCCCCCTCTCTCTCCCTCCTACTTTTACTCCTTTTCTCATTAGCCTCCCACCTCTCCCTCACTTTTTGTGGCGCCCCTTACATCTCGCGCAGGACTCTGCAAGGCAATGCGAAGCAGCCGTGCTCTACCTACATAACTACAGGACAACTCGCGGGGAGGAATTCCGAAGGAATTTACATTGGGAACTTTTTTATTTTTAGTTTTGTGCGGTTGCGCGCTCTGGGGAACGGATAATGATAAAAAGAACAACAACGAGGCGAGACGCGCTGATAAGGTTCGGGAACGAGGACAATAAGAGTGCGGGCGTCGCGGTGCAGCCTGGTGCAGCCTGGTGCAGCCTGGTGCAGCCTGGTGCAGCCTGGTGCAGCCTGGTGCAGCCTGGTGCAGCCTGGTGCAGCCTGGTGCAGCCTGGTGCAGCCTGGTGCAGCCTGGTGCAGCCTGGTGCAGCCTGGTGCCGCCTGGTGCAGCCTGGTGCAGCCTGGTGCAGCCTGGTGCAGCCTGGTGCAGCCTGGTGCAGCCTGGTGCAGCCTGGTGCAGCCTGGTGCAGCCTGGTGCAGCCTGGTGCAGCCTGGTGCAGCCTGGTGCAGCCTGGTGCAGCCTGGTGCAGCCTGGTGCAGCCTGGTGCAGCCTGGTGCAGCCTGGTGCCTTGTCTTGCACACTGGCCGTGACCAGCCCGACCCCTGCAGACCATACGAACAACGGCCGGTGTTCTCCGCTGTCCTCGGCCTCTTGATGTACGGACCTTCGGACCTTCGGACCTTCGGACCTTGAGCCCTTGGGGTCCTCCGGGTCCTCCGGGTCGGCCGCGGGCAGTGCACCCATGCGGCATTTCGGGGAACCGGCGACACGGCGGCAGCCGAGACGAGGCAGAGAGAGAGAGAGAGAGAGAGAGAGAGAGAGAGAGAGAGAGAGAGAGAGAGAGAGAGAGAGAGAGAGAGAGAGAGAGAGAGAGAGAGAGAGAGAGAGAGAGAGAGAGAGAGAGAGAGAGAGAGAGAGAGAGAGAGAGAGAGTGTGTGTGTGTGTGTGTGAGAGAGAGAGAGAGAGAGAGAGAGAGAGAGAGAGAGAGAGAGAGAGAGAGAGAGAGAGAGAGAGAGCGCAAAGGAGGCAATGATTCTTCTGCCACAGACCGCTCCGAAAAATAATACTCCCCTGACACTGAGCGAAAACGGTACCGATCCCCATCGCCCGATATTTCGAGCAGTCAGGAAGTCTAAGAGAGGCTTATGTGTAGACTGGCAAATTTTTTTAAACCAGCGGCACTTCAATAAGTCCCCTGCTATCGGCCGAGGGATTGGACGCGTTGACCATGACTCTTATTTCACTGTCATTGCAGCAAGGAGCCCCACCGCCACCTGGTCTGCACTGCACACACACACACACACACACACTGCGATTACCATGAGTGACACACACTCACACACACACACACACACACGCGCGCGCGAGTGAGCGGCTCGCCCTTCCACTAAAGCCCCAGCGCGGGCGCGACAAGACCAAAGCGGTCACCGTCCGGAGGGGACCGGGACGAGCCCTTATTCAAATCAGATTGTGGTGGGCACACACACACACACACACACACACACACACAGTACAGCATATCCCGCCCACCGCGGCGGCCACGTCGGGCAACATTCACCTCCCTTTTGCAAACGCCCGCCCCGCCCGCCCCGCCCGCCCCGCCCAGCCCAGTCCCCTGCCGCCGCCTCGCACGTGGCGAGGCTGCAGGGCGTGTCTCCTAGCAAGGGCAGTCACCAGCCATAATGATATCAAAAAACTCCTGTGTGCGTGTGCGCGCGCACGCGCTCGACAAAACGGACTGTAAATGGACTATGCCGGACGGAGAAGAGGGAGAGGCTGCCGGGGCAGACGGGATACGGGATGCTAATGCGGCACGCCCTCGCCGCCTTCAATCAATTAAGAAGACGTACGCGCGATAGATCGATAGCTGTGAGTTCGATAGTTCGATCGGTATCGCGTTCCTGTCAAAGGCGAGGTGCCCACGCGCGTCAGTCACGCCGAAGGCGCGCGCCGCGCACGGCTGTGCGGTGAGGTGAGGTGGGCGGTGGGCGCCGGGAGGGTAGGCAGCCGTGGGCAGCACCGCGCACGGCTGTCCGGCGGGCGGCCTACCCAGCGGCCGCGCGGGGGCTGACTGAACTAGCGCGGAGCTCAACCCAAGCCGGCGCCGCGCGCGTTGTGTGGCGCGTCAGTTTGAAAACTGCCGCCAACTTTTACTGCCGCATGCCAGGCGTGCCAACCCACGCGCCAACAGGCCGGGAGGGCCGGGCCTCTCTTGCTTTGCAAGGCAAAGAGAACGCCGCGAAGAGGACAGGCTGCACCTTCCGGTGCGGTGCGGTGTGGCGGAGAGAGTGAGACGGAGCGCGGCGGTGCTGACAATATTTACGTCACTGTTGCCAACCAACCGCGCAAGGTCTCCTGAGACTCTTCTCTACTTTGTAGTTTGATATGCATTTGGGGCTCACACCGCGCTGGAAAAACAACAACTCAACAGCAGACGAGGCGGGCGTGCGAGCGCGCGCCAAGTGCATGAGCCAGGCCAGCCAGGCAGTTTGGGAAATAAAATAAAAATTCCCGCGCCAAAAAACACGCGCTCGCGATTGGCAACATTGAATTGGACGTCTTCTGGCTCCGGCTGCTGGCGCAGGCTGGCGTCGTTACGGTCCCAGCGGACCCCGGCATTCCGATTGGGGTTTCATGGCTCGTTTAGAACGAAGGCGCAGCGAGCTATGCGACGGATGCTTTGGCCACCTATGGGCTAGCCTATGGCTGTCCTATGGCTGGCCTATGGCTGTCCTATGGCTGTCCTATGGCGCACTGACACAGGGGAGGAGCGGACACACACTGCGTTATACTACGGGAATCAATGTGACATACCGCAAACATGATACCGCTGCAGGGGACGCAGAGAGAATGTGTGTCTGTGGCCGAGCCTCCTGTGTGTACGTGGATCATATAATCGTAGTATGGCGCGCGTGTGTGTATGTATGTGTGTGTTTGGACTACGATGTGTTGAGAGGATAAGGGGACCTCCCGGCCGGCAGCGCGCGGTCCGGTACCTGCACACACACACACACACACACACACACACACACAGGGTACGGGACGTTCAGATGGCCGCACTCGACAAGGGGCGCAAGGGCTCCAGTCGAGGCGGGGGGGGGGGGGGCAGCTCAGGTGGGCTGGACACCGTCCAAGAAGCAATGGGCGACTTCACACACACACACACACACACACACACACACACACACACACACACACAGACTGAGCGGGGCGCACCTCGCACAATCGTCCGGGGCGTGCAAAGTGACTGGATGGAGTGCCCCCCAGATGATGAGTCCACGCCTGCCAACCGGACCTCCCCCACGACCCCCCGCAGTGTCGCCACCCTCACGGCACGAACCATGCGGCGACGGTATGGTGTCTAGGGGGTGGCAACACTGGCGACATAACGCCGAGCCTGACAGAACTGCGGCCGCAGGCCGCGTCGAGGTCCGCGGAAATATCGGAAAGAAGAGGAACGAAGAAAAAATAACCGGATGACCAATGATCAAGCTCTGCTAGCGGGCGCTGGCTGACGATGGCCGAGACGGTAGCGGCCCGGTCACAGCGACGGCTATTCGCAGTGCACGCGCAGCTGCGAATAGACTGGGCATGCGCTATGCGCAGAGCCGTGCGTGCGGACCCGCTCTGGATTTTATGCCGCTGAAATCGAACGGTCTGGCAGTCCAGGTCGGGCTAGGTAACGAGTCCTGCTCCGAGGGAGGGGCCCAGCCCAGCCCAGCCCAGCCCAGCGCAGGGCCCGGCACCGGCACAGCCCCGCACCGCCTTGTACCGAGAGAGACTTAACGTTCGCCTAACGGACCCCGCCTCGCCTCGCCGGGCTGTGCTGGGCTCTGCGGCCAGGACTGTAGGGCTGACTGGGCGGATGCAAATGCAACAGCCAGAGCCCTGCAAACGGCATGGCAAGGGGACGGAGCAAGTCCCGCTGGGGGCCGTGGGACGGAGACAGAGGCATACCGCGCGCGGAGGAGTGCGACGGAGACAGCGAGGCCCGTAGTATGACTCGCCAATCAGAGCGCCGCTGCTGCAGCTACAACAACACCGCTGTTGCGGCGGTGGCAGCAGATGGCAGCGCTGATAGGGACGCTCAGTGTCATGTGGTTGTCCGCCACCTATTCGAGAGGGCGGAGTGCTGGGCGGGGCTGCGGGGCTGCGGGGCTGCGGGGGCTGCGGGGGCTGCGGGGGCTGCGGGGCTGCGGGAGCTGCGGGAGCTGCGGGGGCTCCGGGGGCTGCGGACACTCCGGGCAGAGAACGCACCACCACACGCGCGTCTCAGAACACTTACACCAAATAAAAATTTAATTTGTGTGAGTGAGTGAAACAGAGAAAGAGAGAGGGGTCGGAGCGGGAGAGAAAGAGATCGGAAGACAACCGATCGGAAAGGGCATCAGATGCTAGCATCGGGGCGCCGCCGCGGTCCCCAGTTTCCAGAACAACGAACCTCTCCGCTACAAGGCGGTGGACTGGAATGGCGCCGCGCGGCAGAGAAAGCACGGCGAAACAGCGCAGACAAAAAAGACAGGCGGTGGATGCGCGGGGGCAGCGGAGCGGGCGTCGTTGTCAGCGCAACTGACACTCCCCGGACAGCAGGTCTGTCAGCTCGGGCTGACGCGGGCTGACGCCTCCATGGCTGGCGCGCGCGGCTCCCCCTCTCTCTCGCTCTCCCTGACCCCACCAAGCCCTACATACCCGCGCGCTCACTCGCTCCCTCTCCGATCGAGTGCGTGTGGTCCGTCAGTGCCGCGGCTGGCCCGCCCCGGACCGCCGACCGCAATCGATTCGAATGCAGCGCGGGGACCGACGGGGACCGGGACCACGGCCTTGAGGTCCTCAATGGACGAGTTTATAACCGGCCGCCGCCCACCGCCCTCTCGGGTCCGCTGCTCTTCTTTCTCACAGCGCGGCGCGTTTGCGGCGTCACGGTCCTATGGGGGGCGGTGGTGGTGGTGGTGGTGGTGGTGGTATGTCACCGTATTCGGGAGGGGTGACTAACGCATCATTGCGCCGGCAGCGCCAGTTTGACGACGCACGCACAGACCACACACAGCGCTGGCCCGGCCCTCGGCTGCCCTCGGCTGCCCTCGGCTGCCCTCGGCCCTCCGGACGGCAGCTGCTGTCCAGGCCGCACCGCAACGCGCACTCACAATGAAAACATCATCATCATCATCACAGGCGATACTGGGCTTGTTCAAGAGGCTGTTTCTATTTTAAAACTTTTGTGGCATTTGAGATTTTAAGACAACCGCGAGTTCTGGACTCGACCTAGCGCCGGTAGGATTCCGAAAATGCAGGGGTCAGGGGACCTTATTGACAGGAAATGAGGAAGTAGAGGCCCTGCCAGGGCCGGTGGGCAGGGTGCGGCATGCAGGCCCGCCAGGCACCGCTGCGGGGCGGGCTGCCTACCCTCACTTCTGCAGGCGCCCCCCTGCAGGCCCGCCAGGCACCGCTGCGGGGCGGGCTGCCTACCCTCACTTCTGCAGGCGCCCCCCTGCAGGCCCGCCAGGCACCGCTGCGGGGCGGGCTGCCTACCCTCACTTCTGCAGGCGCCCCCTGCAGGCCCGCCAGGCACCGCTGTAGGGCGGGCTGCCTACCCTCACTTCTGCAGGCGCCCTCTGCAGGCCCGCCACCGCCAGCCCAGGCTCTTGCATGAATGACTGCTGCTGCTGCTGCTGCTGTGGCTCTGCGAGCAGTGCGCGGCAAACGTGCCTATAGAAAAGAAATTGAGGAGTGAGGTGAACGTGCATATTTTTGACGGTAGGCCCCCGTGGCACGCCAGCGCCGGCACAGGAGGGGGGAGAGACTGGTGCACTTGGGGGGCTTCGGAGCGGCGTCGCCGGGCGTTGCGCCGTGGCCGAGTGGAGTGTAGGGCCAAGCGGAGGGCCAAGCGGAGGGCCAAAGCAAGGTGATGCGACGCAATAATAAAAAAAAAGAACTCTTCCCCCCAAAGCAGTCGCAGCGCGCCCGATCGGCTATCGCTGGAAGTAAGCCATTACATGATTGGCTGCCTATACGTGAGCCGCCAGCCAATCAGCGCGCCGACCAGCTGTTCGATGCGGTCTTACACAAATCCTGCTCTGCAGCGCGCGGCCGGCGAGCTCTGTAATCCGCCGTCCGCTGAAGACCCCCGCCATCCGGCCTACGGTGAGGCGTTCGAAATACCCGGCCGGAGCCATGCATGTAACTACTCTGCGATTTATACGCGGGTTACGTGTGGGGATTCGACACACACACACACACACACACACACACACACACACACACACACACACACACACTAACGCGGACCAAGAATGTACGGACTCCCAGATAGCATCACATCGCATCAAATCGGCTGTGCGAGAGAGACAGACTGACTTCGTCCTTCGGTCGCTCTCCGGGCGCATGAGAAGGAGAGAGTGCGAAAGATCTTTTTACACCGCGATGAGCCGAGCAGCGGGAAGAGGCGGGCAGGGAGCGAGAGAGACGCAGCGCCGCTGTGCGCCGGCCCCGGCACACAAAACCGCAGTCGGAATACTCCCCCCCCCCCCCCCCCCTCCCTCAATCGTCCCATCAATCTGTAATTGCTCAATTAGGAACGCTATGCCCGTGATCAATGTAGTCGCACCAAAATAGTTTGTCGGACCGATCTCAAGTTCTATACCGCCCTCCTCTCCTAGATGGACTTACTGCGACAAAAGTTTCGCAGTTTCGATATTATTCTGGCTGATTCGACGCGTCCTCGCTCTAGCTTGCGAATAAGAGGCAGGATATGTGTCGGGAAACGCGGCCAGTTGGTAAAACTGCCGCTGCTGCTGGTACACCTGAGCGTTCCCACCGCGGCCGGGGCTGAGGCCGGGGGCGGGCGGGGGGCGGCGGGGGCCGAGGCCGGGGGCGGGCGGGGGGCGGCGGGGGCCGAGGCCGGGCGCAGGGACTACGAATCATCATGATTACTTTGATTGCGGTTGTGATGTCTCTGTCTCTTTCCCCGGGTCTGGCAGCGGCGGCGGCAGCGGCGGCAGGGGGCGTGAGTGACAGCATACCTGGGGGGCATGGGCAGCCAGCGGAGCCAGCGAGCAGCTAGGATACGACGTGCCGGGCCGGGCCGGCCGGGGGGGTTTGGCGCCAGACCACTTCTACTCACACGGGCCGGGTCTGCGGACACCGCGTGCCGCGCCGTGCCGCGCTGTGCCGGGCCGTGCCGCGCCGTGCCGCAAGGACTCACGGCTGTAACGGTGTCCCCTTTCATCAGGGAAGCTCTTCTTTTATTTTAAAAACCGCGATCGTCCTCGTAAAACGGCTGGAGAGGGGTTATATCATCATCATCATCAGCGGTAGATGGTGCCATGTCCTCTTTGCGCCAGTTTGATGACTGTAAATTTCAGAGACACAGAGAGAGAGAGAGAGAGAGAGAGAGAGAGAGAGAGAGAGAGAGAGAGAGAGAGAGAGAGAGAGAGAGAGAGAGAGAGAGAGAGAGAGAGAGAGAGAGAGAGAG
Organism: Odontothrips loti; assembly: GCA_038380765.1. Lineage (NCBI taxonomy): Eukaryota > Metazoa > Arthropoda > Insecta > Thysanoptera > Thripidae > Odontothrips > Odontothrips loti. The sequence goes on from CM076254.1 coordinate 10,977,426, forward strand.
AGAGAGAGAGAGAGAGAGAGAGAGAGAGAGAGAGAGAGAGAGAGAGAGAGAGAGAGAGAGTCCTCGCGCAAAGGGCAACGCCTTCCAGGGCCACAAAACTGGACTCGCGCGCCTCCTATCCCGCTGATGAAGCGATCTTCCCGGATCACCCCGCGGAGACCTGGCGGAGACCCGGCGGGAACCGGGCGCGGGAAACCGTAAAAACGTTGGCGCGATGAAGCGGTCACATTTCTGGAAGGACGCCGACGAGGACGGCGTCACGGTCACGTGACGAGAGGACGAAGCCGTGAGGGGAGGACCCCGTGAGGACGCCGTACGAGAAGAAAGCGGAGGGGCGGCGAAATTACCGAAAACGGAGCAATCGTCCGAAGGCAGCCCAACCTCATTTCCGTGATCGTGACGACGACGGCCGTCTCTCTCGCACCCGAACGGCCGCCCCCGTCGGTGCGACAAGGACGGGCAGCAGCAGCGGGCGTGGAGGCGATCGGGTCCGGCCGGGAGGAGTAATTGTCATATACGGCTCGGAAGGTAAACGCTGTCCAAACATCGGAGGCCCCGCCGCCATCTCTCTCGCTCGCACTGACTTACGGGGCCGCGGGCGCGAGTGGGACAGAGACAGGCTCATGCGTCATAGAGGAGAGGAGGCCTGCCGATACACGCAGCGACGCAGCGCACGGATAGGGTCATTTCGTCGAAAATCCAAGAGAAAAAGAGGAAGAGATAAAAAGAGGCGTTGGGCCGAGCGCACCTGCGTCCTCCGGCCGTCCTCCGGCCTTCCTCCGGCCTTCCTCCGGCCCTCCTCCGGCCCTCCTCCGGCCCTCCTCCGGCTCTCTCTACCCGGAGCCGTGTAATTTTCCGGAGAGCCCATGCAGCCCAGCCCCGTCCCGGCCGCGGCGCTGACTGCAGACAAACGCACTTTCCCTCTCCGCGTTCCCCCGGATTTCTCATCCTCCGTCTCCTCTGATCGCCGTCGCCAACGTACCGAGGCGTGTGAGTTTCTGCGCCCAAACTCGTTTCATTCGGCGCCAGGACACGGCGCTGCGATGTGCGGCCGACAGGTGCGAGTGCGGAGCGCAGCCCAGGGAACCCTTTGACTTCTGGGCGTGAAAAGTAACACCACAAAACCTAAACGCCGCAGTAAATCTTACAGCCCGAGGTCGAGTACAAAGACAATCATTATTTTCATAATTTCTGACGCAGAATTGATTTTCAGATTCAAATTTCTGCCGGGATTCCTCTTGTACTTGCCGAGGGCACGGCATAATGAGGCTGCAACCATGTTGCGGGCCGAAATATGGTAAAACAGATAAGCGCTCGTGAAACAGCCGGTGGTCTCTCTCTCTCTCTCTCTCTCTCTCTCTCTCTCTCTCTCTCTCTCTCTCTCTCTCTCTCTCTCTCTCTCTCCGGAGTACTTTATGGAGTGCCGTAAAGTCAGGTGACGCTGCCATTGATGGTGCGCCGTCAGAGGGTGGCGGCGGAGCGTCCATCTGAGCCTCAGCAGCCTCAGCCGAGGCCTCAGCAGCCTCAGCAGCCTCAGCCAAAGCCTCAGCCAAAGCCTCAGCCCGGTCAGGTGTGTCGGGGCCGCGGCAACACACCACACTGCACTTCTCTGGTCCATCTGCCGCATCTCGACGCCGGTCTTAATCCGCGCGAGCGAAGCAGAACGCATAACATATCGGAGCAACGCGCGATCGACAGCAGCAGGCCGCAATAAAAAAATAAAATAAAAAGTTTAACGGGGCGAGCCGGGATTCGAACCCGGGGCCGGACGCGGACGAGACACGCGGCCGAAGGGCGTGATGATTTAACACTTAGACGTCTGGACCCAGCTCGGCGACTCACTGCGGGGAGATTAAGGAGGATAAACTGGCCGGCAGCAGGGCGCAGCAGGGCGCAGCAGGGGGCCATTAGGCAGGGGGGCCGCGCCGAAACCACGCGGCCACAGTGACACCGATCTGGAGGCCACGGTCCCAACTGTTCTCAGCTCGAAAACTGTCTTTGAACTTCTTTAAAAAAAAAAAAAAAATTCTAAAAAAGTCAATGTAGACATCTTTGAAAAAAAAAACACACAGAGAAAAAAAAATCAGAAAAGTCAGCCCCCCCAAAAAATCAAACTTGACTTGAAACCATGGTTATGACGAATGCGAATGAGAAAACCCCTCCTCGACTCTACATCATAACTTTTGTGAACCGGAGCAATTTTCGGCCAATCCGGCGCGCGCGTCCGGCCGACGGGGCCAGTGACAGCCCAGCCCAGCCCAGCCCAGGGCTTAGCACGCGCCCACCTCATAAAGTATGACGAGAGTTGCATAGCGACACGCGGCAGAGACGCAGCAAGAAATATAATAAAGAACGAGGGTGGAGCGGCCGTCATATTTATATAAAACTGAAAGAGGAGAATATAAAATCCGGAGCGCAGCCGCTGCTGTCCGCCCGGGCCGTATCACGGAATCGGATTTGCTAGTGTGGGAAGGCGGGAGGAGAGTGGACTGGACGGCTTTGGGGCCCCGGCCAGCCCCCCGCCCCGAGTGCTGTGCCGCTGTGCAGTGCTGTGCACCCAAGCCCCAGCCCGGCCATGAGCGACAGAGCGACAGCTCAGCGCCAAAGCCACTCGCCAGTTGTGATTTCTGGCGCGCGCCGCTCCGCGCCGCTCCGAATCTCCCGCCAGGCCAGCACCCGGCGCCCGCCCACTGCCACGGCGACCCCACACCGCTCCCCCCCCCCCCCCCCCCCCCCACCCAACACTCTCGATATCTGTGCTGGAAATTGCAATGATATCACTGCAATAGTCTACGCAATCATTTCTTCTTTGTTATTGCAAAACAACTGCAAAAACATATTGCGATGACGTCCCCATGAAAATAGTGCATTATTTCAAAACCTTTGCAATATCGCATCGATGCAAAATTCTTGCAGTAATCATCGTAATTTTGCAGCGTTCATTGCAATTTTTGCCGTCACTGCAGTAATTTCATCCACAGTGAGAGCAGTACTGTCCACGTTCATAAATGATGGGGACTGCGCCTCAACAAGGCGACCACAGCCACATAGACCTAGACTTTGTCTAGGCCCTGATCAGGCCCTGATCAGACTCGGAGTGCCGTGCGCGTCGCGTGTCAGAGGCGGCCTGACCGGACGGATCCCCATCGCGTCGCCCATCAGAGACACTGGAAGCGTTTTACGTTCTTAGCGGGCCGACGCCCCGTCCCGGCGTCAGCAGCCACTGATGTGTCGCAGAGACAAATCGCGTTATACCCTTTCCTCTGAAACGGGAGCAACCCCCCCCCCCCCCCCCCCCCCCCCACCGGCCACTCCCGATAGAGTCAGGAGCGCCTGACGCGCCTCATGTCTAATATGCCTGTCACCTTTTGTCTCGTGAGAAACACGCCGTGATAAAAGTGTTGAGAAGGGAAATCCCCAGAGATGGAGGGGGGGGGGGGGGTGAGAGGGTCGCGCGTGAAATGCGGAGCAGAAAGTGGTGAGAGACAGCCGAGCGGCATCAGCGCTCTGGATGTCGTATACCGCGGAGATGACAATTTTACGCGTCTCTCCGCGTGCGAACGACTTTTTTTTCTCTTCCCCCTTCCTCTCTCTCTCTCTCTCTCTCTCTCTCTCTCTCTCTCTCTCTCTCTCTCTCTCTCTCTCTCTCTCTCTCTTTTCATTTTCGATTATTCCAGGAAAACGTGCGCGCTCAGGTGAGCGGTATAGCTGCCACCGTAGCCCCGCATTGTCCTCCCAGACCCCCCGCGGGGCGACCCCCTGCGGCTCAGGGGACGGTTTAATTGTGCCCGAGGACCGTTTGTCGCCTATTCGCTACCGATAATGACGCATTCTCCCGTATATTGTCCCCCGCATTTTCTGGGCCTCCCGTCCTCCTCCGTATTCACGCCGGAGGACTCGAGCGAATCGCATCCGACAGGTAGCACAGTTTTTAGCGCGATAGGGGGTGAGGCCGGGCCCGGGCGGCGCCCCAAGGCGACAGACTTCTCACCTCAGCTCGCCGCTCGCCTCCACAACAGTGCTGCCCCCTCGCGGGCTCCCATAAAGACAATGCCGTAATGGTCGTTAGGTGTGAAGTGTGGAACGCGGCGACGCGCTCGGCTGTGAATAGACAAGTCAAGTGTCCGGCGGAACGAATCACCGCCTATCCGGGGGTGCGTGCGGGTGCGACAGAGACGGAGACAGAGAGAGAGAGTTTCCAGGAATGCGCGGCAAACAGTAGCACAAGCGCCCCGGCGGTAGCCCGAAATGCTTCGGCTTCCACGGAAAACCAGCAACAGCGCGATAATTGCCACGTTTCCGCCCCGCTTTTCGCTTCTGTTCCTGCCAGGGGGTATTCAAATGAAGACAACTATTCCAATGGTGATAACAGGGTGATAACGCGGTCCGCTTCGGTCACACGTGTGCGCTGGTGGGAACTCTGGACACACCGGGAGAACATTCTTATTTTTTTTTCATTCTTCCAATTCTTTTTAGAGACGTTATGAAAAATGGGGCGTTACACGTGTATATGGCAGTGGACAGATCTGCCCGATATACAGACAGACGGAAGACAGACAGACAGACAGACTCGCGCCCCTCCCACTTCCCCTGCGGCACAGCTAGTAGTATTCTTGTAATTCGGCACATATTGTTGCGGCTAAAATTCCTAAATGGATTACTGCTACACCCGCATGCTGCGCTTGGGGAAATCGTATCTGAGGCAGCCATCTGGGGGCTGCGGACCGTCATCCGTGTGATGTTATCTCTGATCGCGGCATGTCTTGTCGTCCTCGTCGCTCGCCATGAATGGCGCCGGACAATGCGCGAACTCTCTCTCTCTCTCTCTCTCTCTCTCTCTCTCTCTCTCTCTCTCTCTCTCTCTCTCTCTCTCTCTCTCTCTCTCTCTCTCTCTCTCTCTCTCTCTCTCTCTCTCTCTCTCTCTCTCTCTCTCTCTCTCTCTCTCCCACCCCCACACACACACACACACACACACACACACACACGATGTCGTTTCAATGCACCGGGCCACACCTCGTGTCGCCGAGTCCACCGCCGCGATGTTTAGACAGGAGGAAACTCGATATCCGAAATTATCCCTCGTGTACGCCGACATTGCGCGGGCGGAGTACTACTTGAGTGTGTGTGTGTGTGTGTGTGTGTCCGCGCCAGGGCCGGGGTTCGAATACCACCACCACCATAGCCTCTTTTTTTTTGTTGTTGTTGTAATTTCTCTCCTGCCGTTGCAGACGCAAACGCCGGACGCGGTCAACCTTTGCGCTCTGCTCTGCACGGCGGGCTGGATAGGGAGGGAGGTGAGGGGGAGGAGATATCGCTTCTCTCTAGGAAACATAACAGTTTTTCGCGTTTACCGGTGCAGCAGGCGGACTTCTTGATCGCGCGCCGTCCGCCGCGCCACGCCACGCCCCTCCCGCAGCCGTGTACGTTACTATACGATATGCGGGACGCCGTCGTGGGGCCCCGAGCAATACATCATGTCCACGTTTCGTTTCGCGCGCACACACACACACACACACACACACACACACATAATAACACCGTGTCACCGAGTACCGGAGTCACGTGAGTACAGTTCATCATGACCACGGGGACCACGGGGCGGGAGGCGTCACCACATAGGCTCTCTAGCTGCTCGCTAGCGCCGCGGCCGGTCCACCCCTAACCTCAACCAGAACCACTACACGACGAAAATGAAGAGCCGAGTCCAAAAAACGGCCTCTTGATGATTGGGACCCTCTGTGCGTTCGCCACGCTAACCTAAGCTAATCTAACCTAAACCATAGGCTAACCAAGCTACCCGAAGCTAATCTAAGCTAACCTAACGTATCGGGTGAGGTTACACGTTCGAGGAGGATGCTGGAGTCTATTGCCGCATTCTCAGTGGTGTGGTGATAGGTGAGGTTAGGTCTCTTCATGTCCGGCTACATTCAGCGACGGGGTGAGAGAGAGCGAGAGAGAGAGATGGGGAATGGGCGGGGGGGGGGGGCCCTTCGCGCGGCGTTCGCAAAGGATTAGCTGACCATAAATCGAGCTCCGATGGCAGTCCATGGCGGCGCATGGCGGCGCATGGCGGCGCATGGCGGCGCATGGCGGCGCATGGCGGCGCATGGCGGCGCATGGCGGCGCATGGCGGCGCATGGCGGCGCATGGCGGCGCATGGCGGCGCATGGCGGCGCATGGCGGCGCATGGCGGCGCATGGCGGCGCATGGCGGCGCATGGCGGCGCATGGCGGCGCATGGCGGCGCATGGCGGCGCATGGCGGCGCATGGCGGCGCATGGCGGCGCAGGGCAGCGCACCCCACAGCGTGCCCGGCCCGCACTGAATCAGACGGCAGACCGCATCGATCGGACATCCTCACGGGGATTCACTTATTTCACAGAGGGAGAGCCAAAGAAGGAAAGAGTGACCTAATAAACTGTCCGCGGTGCAGAGAGAAGAGAAGGGGAGGTGGTGGTGGGGGGGGGGGGGGGTAGATATATAGTCCTGGGGATTACCGAGTGTTTGCGCGCAGTTGATCTATCGGTGCGGACGGACGCGCGTACGGGGGGAAAAAAATAATGAAAATCGATTGGATTTCGCTCGCGGCCTTGCTACCCCGCGCGAGCAGTAGTAGCAGTGCAAATAACACAGAACCGTGCGGGCGGACGGGGTGGGCAGGCCGGCAGGCTGCTGAACGGACACTGCTGCTGCTGCTGCTGCTGCTGCTGCTGCTGCTGCTGCTGCTGCAGGCAGAAGGCGAGGAAATTGAGGCGAAAATGTAATAAAGTAGTATATACGCTTGCAGCCAACCTCCCCACCCCCTTTGCGGCACACGTCGTGCGGAAGTCTTATTAAACAACCTCCACCGTGTGTGTGTGTGTGTGTGTGTGTGTGTGTGTGTGATCGCCCGTCCACGCCACCCGTAATCCGTCCGGAGTCAGTCACACACACTGGACCAATGAAGCGCCCGCCCTCTCCTCCCCCTCTCCTCCCCCTCTCCTCCCCCTCTCCTCCCCCTCTCCCTCCCCTCCCAACGCACACACGGTATTTACGATGGTCTGCAGCGACTGCCGCTGCACACGCAGCCGCACACACGCAGCCACACGCACGCACACACGGGGGTGACATTATTAAAATCCCAGCGCGGCGGCGGCGGCGCCGGCGGCGTCGGCAGTGCACGGCAGAGAAAGAGAGAGAGAGAGAGAGAGAGAGAGAGAGAGAGAGAGAGAGAGAGAGAGAGAGAGAGAGAGAGAGCTCTTACTCCTGCTATGCTGCTGCTGCATTTTGTGAGCGACGCCATTTAATACTGTGTATGTCGCGAAATGAGTTTTCCGCGAAGAGAAAACGTTCGCGCGCGCGCCTGCAGCAGCAGCAGCAGCAGCAGCAGCAGCAAAGGCGGCGGCGGCGGCGGGAAACGTTTTTGCACCCCGACGGTTCAAATATTACCCGTGCGGCTGTCGCTAACACCGCCAGCAAGCGCAGCGCCGCCGCTGTGCTAGGTCCCTGGAAGCGAGGAGGTATAATGGGGTATATATTCTGCGGGAGTCTCTCTCTCTCTGTCCCTCTCACCTGCCGCACTGTTAAAGCCGTGATAAATCATGGCGCTGCTGCTGCGCCATGAACGCCTACTCCCTCCGCGACCATCTCCTTATAAAACCGGCACATCCACATTACTTTCCGAACGGGGCTGCCCTGGCCGGAGTAAGGCCGGAGGAATACCGGAGCGGCGCGCGAAAACCGCAATTATTGTCAAAATTTTGTTCACGTGCGGCATTTTTTGTTTGTTTGTGGCGCGGCGGAAGCTAGGCTTTCGCGGGGGGGGGGGGGGGGGGTTTCAAATCAACCCCTCCGCCACCACTCCACTACTGCTGGACCACACCCGGTGACCACTCCATGGCTAATTGTGTCCCCCACCCCTCCCCCCTTTTCCCACATCAATACCTCCTTGATTCTGATTGTGTTGGTACAGCCAGCCGCGACGCAGTGAGAATCGAACGCCCCGGACGGCCACGTGAGAGAATGAGCAATCAACGAGCGTGGGCAGTGCCTGTGGGGCCTGCAGGGCCTGCAGGGCCCAGGACCTCTCCCTTAGAGCGCGCGTAGCAGCTGGCTTAAGAATCGTTAAGCAATTTGAAACAGCGATTTCTTTTTAAAAAAAAATTACGAATCGAACTTGTTCTGAGGAAGCACAATACTGTGAACACTTAGCACCAATAAGCAGCTTTAGGTGCATTAAGCACCCTTAAACGTAACTATTCGCAGCCTTCACAATCACAGAGCGACGACTTTGAAGCGACACCATTTCAAGCACGCCGAAGCGCAAGCCTTAAGCACACTTCTTAAGCACTCTCTTTGATTTGTCGGTCGGACCGGTTCCCGCCGGGTCACACCGGGGCCGCATTCCACGCGTGGGCGGCACGGCCCATGGCCAGCCCATGGCCAGCCCATGGCCAGCCCATGGCCAGCCCATCGTGCTGCCTCCGAATAACGCCCATGTCGGAAGCAGCCGCCCAATCAGGAGAGGGGTCCGAGGACAGGCTCTCCGGCCGGTAGGGATCCCGGCGCCAGCATGCGGTCACACACACACACACACACACACACACACACACACACACACACACACACACACACACACACACAGAGCCGAGCCGAGCCACCAACGCAGGACTAGCCCAGTGCATTAGCAAAGGATATTTCGCGCGGCGCATCGCGCTAAAAGGCCGGGCGACGCCAGCACCACCTACGCGCCCATTATACACACCGCACGGTCGATAAGCTCCGCCGGCTCTGCCAATAACGTAATAAATATCTGCCATTCATTCGGCTGTGGTGGCGCCGCGTGACCTGCCGCGGGGTGAGGGACCCGGCCGCTGCAGCCGCTGCTGCCAGCACGCCATCCTGCCTCACTATTGGCAGCACTGGCCGGCTGTTATTTGCAGCACAGCGGACGACTCGAAGCGGCAGCAGCGGCAGCAGCAGCAGCAGCACTGAGTGCTGATTGAATATGAAACACTGGCATTAGGGCTGGTGTCCGCTCTGGTGTCCGCTCTGGTGTCCGCTCTGGTGTCGTGGCGAACGTCAACCTCCGGAGGCGTCAAGTGGAACGCCGGTAGCGAAGGCAGAGAGAAAAAGACAAAAAGAAAAAAAGGAATGCTTCCCAGCGTGTCGCAGTGTGCGGCCAACTGGCCCTCGTCTCCTAGTCCCGTGGCCTAGTGTGCTGTGCGCCGACCTACGACAAGCGCAGCTTGGAGTCAGACAGGGAGAGAACATGCGAAAGGGATCGAGAAGGAGAGAGAGAGAGAGGGGGGGGGGGGGAAGGTCCGAGCAGCAAAAGCACATACGCCATGCCGGTGTTTACATTCAGGTCAAGCCCGAGACCCGCTTGGTCAAGCAACAAATCATCGTGCTTCTTCGTCTCCAACAGGGCCGAGAGAGGAGAGCGTTCGTTTGTCCGCGGGCTTCTCAGACCGTGTCAACATGGAGGCGGAGCCTGAAGCCTGCTGGGGCTGGAGCCTGCCTGGAGCCCGCCTGGAGCCTGCCTGGAGCCCAAGAGCAGCAGCCCGAGGGTTCTGAATAGGACGCCGGGGTCCGTTCATCGCTATTCAGTCGGCTGGAGATGCTGGAGTGGGCCATGTGTTGTCGTGGGAAGATACTCCTCCGACCCTGCGCTGTTCTCTGCTTGCAATTTGTTGTTGTGTCCAACAACTTTCGAGGGTCGGAAATCAATTTCCGTGATACCGGCGCTGTTTTTCTTGCTGCTTCTGCTGGTCAGCGCCGGTCAGCCGTTGCGGGTGGCCCATCACCGGACAACGACTTGGTGCACCCGACGCCGGGAGAAGGAGAGAGAGAGAGAGAGAGGGGGAGGATGCGACAGGGTCTGAAGAAAAGGAGCAAGAGAGCACGTACACTGGGCGCTCGCCGCGCTGCTAGGGGTAATCCGAGCAAGCGTTTCCAAAAATAGCGAGCGGCAAACGGAAAACACGTGTGGGAATAAGTGAGCGAATCCACCACTCTCCTTCCCTCGCCGTAGCTCCATCCAACTTAAATTTATATCGTATAATCGCTCTTCCCCGGCCGGTGGCTCTTTTTCTATCTCAACAACACACACGCACGCTCTGGGAGTCGGGAGAGGGCAAGCGTGTTGGATATGAGCGCTGCATAATACGGTAATCGTATTCATATTCATGTATTGTCTTCAAGTAGCGCAGCGGCGCCCGCATCGCGCCGTTCGGTAATTCCCCCTGCGCCTCAGATTATCGTCACGAAAACAGGTCGGCCGAACGTTTCCAAACCTTTTTCCGCCGTCGACTTCACGGACGCTCCGGAACCGATAAATAAAAATAAATGTTCCACCTGCCCCAAAGGGGCGTGTGGTAACTGAACAGAGTTCCTGAATGAACAGAACACCACTCACCTCGTCCATGGCTGCTGTCATCACTGAGTTATCCGTCATTTGGCGTTCGATGAGTTGCACATGTCACAGAGATTAATCACTTTTGCACTTGCTCTCACTGGCACTCCTCTCACACATGTGGCACACACACACATACACGCACACTCGCACACGACACTGTTGTTGTCTGGCTTCACGAGCCAGGAGATATAATTTAGCGCACTGAATCAAGAATCTCTTGGGAGCACACAGGGGGTGTGCCCTGACGGTGAACACAGGTGAAATTCCACAGGCGATCCGTTGAAGGCTGTCAACTGACGGGGTGAACCGGCGGAGAAGTCCGGTCGAGATCGTACGAAGCACGAGAGCGAGTCGATGCGACGTCCGACGTGAACACACTCCGTCCTTCCCCGGCAAAGCCTCAGCGGCGACTGACTCCTCACTCCACTCCTCGGGCCCGGGACCGTCGGGCCGAGCCGGCTGGGCTGGCTGGCTTCGGGCTGGGCCGGGCTCCTGCACTCGGCGAGGGGGTGAGGAGGGAGGGAGACAGACGCCGGCGAGGGGGTGAGGAGGGAGGGAGACAGACGCCGGCCGGGGGCATGGCCAGCCCAGGTAGGCGAGGGGAGCAGGGGACCGCAGGGGACCGCAGGGCAGCAGCCAGCAGCTCGTTCACCTGAGATCCCGACAGCCTATAATGTCCGACTGGCTTCGGGAGCGCTCTGGCGGTCGGCCTCGGAAGTTGTGCACCAGATATGTAGGTGCACACACACACACACACACACACACCCGGCACCCGAGGAAAATCGAGGCGGTTCACGGAGGGAAAAAGTTAGGGGTCGCAACTCGATTTTCAGTCGATTTTCACGCACAAGCAGTAAATTTTGGTTCTGATATCTAAAATTTGGTGAGAGGAAGTGATTTTGAGTTGCACCAACGAACAGTTTCGTTGCAGGCACTAAACTATTTTTTCCCTACCTTTTGCACTGCTTGTCTGGAAATCAACTTCAAACTTGGTTGCGACCACTAATATTTTTTATCCGCGCTGTTCAGGCAGCAGCATCTCCAGTGCGGACAGTTCTGGATCGCGTAACGAACGAGGCCGAGACGCAATGACAGCTCGATGCGTGAATCACTGCCCGCCGCCCCCCATCCCTCATGCGTGCATTCCGGACTGCCAAAAATTAGCTCGCTGACTGACAGGATGGCCATCCCATCGATCCATCATGTGTCGCGAGGGATTGGACAACCCCGCGGGGGGCCCTCGGGGGGGCTGACGGGGTCCTCGGGGGGCCGCGGGCGACGACACAACTCGGAGCGCCCCGGGGGGTCGGCACATGACCCCTCGGACAGTCAGCACCTCCTCCTGGCTGCCCCATGCTATGCCTGCTATGCGCATTCCACGCTGCAACCAACTGAGCAAGCGAGTGCTTAATTAAGCAGAACTTAAGCGGGTGCTTAAGCAGACCTTGAGCGGGTGCTTAAGCAGACCTTGAGCGGGTGCTTAAGCAGACCTTAAGCGGGTGCTTAAGCAGACCTTAAGCGGGTGCTTAAGCAGACCTTAAGCGGGTGCTTAAGCAGACCTTAAGCGCGTGCTTAAGCAGACCTTGTGCGGGTGCTTAAGCAGACCTTAAGCGCGTGCTTGAGCATACCTCAGGCAGTTGACCTTAGCAGAATTTACTTGAACGGTGCACCTTAGACTAAATGCACGATTCTTTGCATACTCTCGTATTGCACCACGATATGAAAGAGAAAAGGGGGAAAAGGCCTCTGCAGACCCATTGACGGCACCCGTCGTCCTCCCCTCTCCAGCACTCAGAAATGCACGACAGTCACACACGCAGAGGAAGAGAGAGAGAGAGAGAGAGAGAGAGAGAGAGAGAGAGAGAGAGAGAGAGAGAGAGAGAGAGAGAGAGAGAGAGAGAGAGAGAGAGAGAGAGAGAGAGAGGGAGAGGGAGAGAGTGAGAGAGAGACGCTGTCGCGATAAAGTAAGGCTTTTAGCTGGCACCCCAGCGCCCAACGCCTATCTCGTTTGCATATCCAGGCGCCAGGATATTTTTCAGGTGAATGCCCAGGCTGGCCCAGCCCAACCCATATGCGAGTGTCAGACCACCTCCCCCTCCCCCCTCCCACCACCCCCTGACCCTCCGCGAGGACCGCCACAGAAAACATAAGAACTATGCAAGCAAGGCGCCGGGGCAGGGCCGCTGGCGCACCATCGTTTTTCTCAGTTACGTCTGGCCTTTCCTAATGTGTACTTTGTCTTTACTCATACCTCGTGTGTGTGCGTGTGTGTGTGTGTGTGTGTGTGTGTGTGTGTGTGTGCCGAGTCTGTCCGGAGGCAGCAGCCGGGCACCTGTCTGAAGGGCTGCCCCTTCCCTACGTAACCCTTCCATCCTATTCCTGTGCCTCCATACATACATACACACACACACACACACACACACACACACACACACACACACACACACAGGAGAGGTGCGTTTTTTGTCGCGCGGTCCAGGGTCCATCATTTGGAGGCGTTGCACACTTTTCTCCTTCCCCCTTTGGTTAACTCGCCACCATGTTGTGTGTAGACCGGCTATTACATACGCCCGGCCCCCCTATGTACGTAAACAACCGCGAGCGCGCAGTATGACCTCTGTCTGTCTCTGTCACTCTCCCGCGTGTGTGCATGTGTGCAGGAGAGAGACGGAGCGTACGCGCGCGCTTCATTTCTGGACAAAAGAGGCCGCCCTGCCCCGCCCCTTCGGCACCATTGCAACACAACCCCTTCACAATTCGTGTGTCGGTGAGCGCTGCTTAAGCGTTTCGCTGTTCACTTATTCTCCACGCTGTATAATTCTTATCACCGTCCGCAGAGACACTGATTACACGTTTTCGAATACCGACGAGGCGGCAAGCAGCCAGAATAGAATATGAAACGCACTGGACTTGATGACCCGGGTGGCGACGCGGCCAGTTCGGCCCACAGCGTGGATGCCTCTCTTCACTCTCGTGCGGAGGGGGAGGTGCCGATGACCACAAACCGAGGAGGGGGGGGAGGGGGGAGAGGGTTGATTAAGACCTCTGCGAGCGTCGCGCGAGCTGGCAGAATTGCAATAAGAGACGAGAAAGAGGGAGAAAGAGAGAGAGAGAGAGAGAGAGAGAGAGAGAGAGAGAGAGAGAGAGAGAGAGAGAGAGAGAGAGAGAGAGAGAGAGAGAGAGAGAGAGAGAGAGAGAGAGAGAGAGAGAGAGAGAGAGAGAGAGAGAGAGAGAGAGAGAGAGAGAGAGAGAGAGAGAGAGAGAGAGAGAGAGAGAGAGAGAGAGAGAGAGAGAGAGAGAGAGAGAGAGAGAGAGAGAGAGAGAGAGAGAGAGAGAGAGAGTATTCAGCCTCATCAGCTGCAGTCACGCCTCTGGGGCCACGACGTCTGCCTGCGTGGCGGCGCGGGGCGCTGCACAAGCCGCAGAGCGCCGTGATGAAGACAAAGCAAGCTCAGCCTGCAGCAGCAGTGCAGCCTGCAGCAGTGCATCGGAGCACCGTAGTTTGTACGTTCAGAGTTGGGAAGTTTGTTGAGCCGGGGGCGGACACCCTGATTTTTTGTCCTTGCGGCTCGAAGCGGCGAACGGTTGGCGACGAGAGCGCCTGCGACTGCGAGGGTAGGCCAGCCCGCTCGACACGCGCGCATGCACACCTACCGGCTGCCTACCCAGCAGGCGCCGTTTGAGCGACCGGTCTACCGCGCCTGCAGTCGGAACTTTTTAAAACGAAATTCGGAAGAATCTATTCAGTGATTTTTGAATCAATTGTATGTTCTTCAATTTCGATTGAATATCGCGTCTTTTTTTCTATTTTTTTTAAAATTTTGATGGGAGAGTGTTGAGCGGTTCGGTAGCAATTTGGTTGATTTTGTTGAGCATGGGCTCGATACAGCTGGTATGGAACTGTGAGGACGCCTCGCTGTGCGGGGTGCAGGAGTCCAGTAGCCTATGGCCGGCTGTAGTCAATCACCAGTCAGCGGGCAGCGGCGGCGGCAGCGGCGGCAGCGGCAGCAGCGGCAGCAGCGGCAGCAGCGGCAGCAGCGGCAGCAGCGGCAGCAGCGGCAGCAGCGGCAGCAGCGGCAGCAGCGGCAGCAGCGGCAGCAGCGGCAGCAGCGGCAGCAGCGGCAGCAGCGGCAGCAGCAGCAGCAGCGGCAGCAGCAGCAGCGGCGGCAGCAGCGGCGGCAGCGGCGGCAGCGGCAGCAGCGGCAGCGGGCGTGCCGAGCAGCGGTTCCCACACCGGCCACGGGCCCCTCCGGCCCATAGGCATCCATCATCATCCAGTTGTGCGTTTCGTTGCTCTGCGCATTTCCAGGAAAGTCCCGCCTGCCACCGCCGCCGCGCGTACTGCAACCCATATGGAAGAGAGGATGTGCACGATTCGCATGCCCTGCTGCCCGGGGTCAGGGTCAACAGGGAAATGAACGGCTTCTGCCGAGGTGGGCGTGGCCGGAGCGGGGTGCCGGAGCGGTGAGCCGGAGCAGTGTGCCGGAGCGGTGAGCCGGAGCGGTGAGCCGGTGCGGTGTGCCGGAGCGGTGAGCCGGTGAGCCGGAGCGGTGTGCCGGTGTAAAAGGGACCGTTTGCCCCCCCTCCTCGCCCAGTGGAGCCGTCACCGTCACAGGTGGCACGGCGACGTAAGGTCCTACAGCTGGGCGCAGGCGGGGCCCCGGTTCGGTGTGCCGCTCAGCTGCTGATTTGCCTGCACACACACACACACACACACACACACACACACACACACACACACACACACACACACACACACACACACACACACACACACACACACACACACACACACACACACGCTGGGCCCGCACTGGAGCTGCGAGGTAAGCAGTGCAAGCATCTCTTCGGGGAAGCGGTCGGGCTCCCGGCTGGGCCCCGCATGTTCCTTCGGTCCGCCGGGAGACCAGTGGACCAGACCATGCGCGAGCTCAATGAGGGAATGGCCGCCACACACCCTGAACATTTACAGTGAGTAAAAAACGACTGGAAAATGACCATCCCAGATTTCGGAAATTGATTGAAATATTTTTATCAGTCCATACAGTTCTATGTGGTAGTCCTAAACGTGTTCTGTGCCCCGGACTGTAATCTGAGATGGTCATTTTTCCAGCCGTTTTTTTCTTAGCAAGAATCAACGCGGCAACGCTCGCATTTCGATGCTCCTTTACGCCAAAGATTTTTCGGTGCGAGACGCGCTTCGGGCATCGAGCAGAACTCTCTCTCTCTCTCTCTCTCTCTCTCTCTCTCTCTCTCTCTCTCTCTCTCTCTCTCTCTCTGTCTCTCTCTCTCCCTCTCTGTCGCTCTCTCTCTCTCTGGGGGCGTGGCGGCGGGTGGCGGGGCTCGACGGGGGAGCGTCTGACGCCCGTCTGACGCCGTGCCCTGGCCGTGCCTCCCGCGGTCAGCACCGACCCCCCCCCCCCCCCTCGCCTCGCCTGGCCGCAGGTGCGCGTGTTCGCCGTGCGCTCTCCTGACAGCAGGCTGATCTCTTCATTTCTGACACCCACGGCACTGGGGTCCGTCTGTGTGTGTGTGTGTGTGTGTGTGTGTTATTCACGGCAGGCGATCCTTCTAATTAAAGTCCCGTCCAGTCCAGAGAAAGAGAGAGAGAGAGGGCCGGGGGGGAGGGGGGGGGGGGGGGGGAACTCGGCGGCACGTTATTGGCCAGCAAAAGATCCAGCAGCGAATTATCGTACGGAAAGAAACAAGTCGTGGCGGTGCTTGGCAAATAACTAAGGAGTGTAGCAGCAGCAGCGAAATAATAAAAACACAGTGCCGGCCCCCTTCTTTTTTGCCAGAGCTTATATATTTTTTAGCATTAATACGAGCAAACGTCTAATGAGCACAGTAACGGAAAGCGCACCCTCCTTCAAGTCAACATTTTCGGCGACCACTGATGTGGTTCTGGCTTCGCTCCACCCTGCCCCCAAATAATACACACCGATCGAAGCAGAAACACAACAGAAATTATGACGGTATTTATCCGCGTTTCTCTGTCGGGCTGTGTGGCACAGTCGGTGTACCCCCTTCCCAGCTGGACGCACATGTTCGCGCAGATGCTGTTCGTCCGATAAGACTGTCTATGCATGATGATGTGCGTTTGGACCGCCTAATCCTTCCAGGAACAAAACGCCATAACGTCCGTGTGTGTTCGCCCGTCCCCACGCCGTGTTTCTCCCCCTCACCCCTCCCCCTCTCTTTCTCTCTCTTCCTCGCAGACAAGGCTGGACGAACAGGCGCGGTCGCCCTTCCCCTTTCATACATTGAGGAACGTGCCCCACCCTCTCTCCCCTTCCCCCCTCTCTCTTTTCGACCCCCAAAAGGAGCAAATAAACGTACAACGGCGTTGCGTTTCCGGTTGTTCCGCTCGTCCGTGTGTGTGTGTGTGTGTGTGTGTGTGTGTGTGTGTGTGTTTTTCCATGAACCCTTGGCGCGGGTGTACCAACGAGTCCATCAATATACAACACTTCATTGATATTGACATCTACTAGCTGGGGCATCGCCGTAGGCCTACGGGTAGTACAGTTCATCACGACGGATAAAAACGCCGAGTGACAAATGGAATGAATATTGCCGGTACCGTGCAGCGCCGTCACCGCATGATCCACGGGGGACATCGCCATGCAGCAGAGCAGAATTACTGCGTCGTCAACGAAGCCTGTGAGGACTTGGTGAGGGGGTGGGGCGGGCACCAGAGGACCAGAGCTCTGGAGTGGACTCGGGGAAGAATATGGAGAACTGGAGAGACTGGAGAACACAAGGAGGGCCGTGCCGGAGTGGCGCTCTCCACACCCCGCTCCGCCCCGCTCCGCCCCGCTCCGCCCCGCTCCGCCCCGCTCTCAACCCTTCACATCGCGGGGGGCCACTTGATCGACTCTGCAGCGCAGCGTCGGTCGCCTCCATCAGCAAGGAAATACACGGTGAGAAACTTTTTGGTAATATTTCGAAAAGGCGGCAGGAAAGTTTCAAAATTTTACGATAGGAGAAAGTCAGAGTCTCACATTACACATTTACGTTTTATTTGATTGCCCTCCAAGATCTCATAAAATATAGTTAAAAAAAAAAGTCTGGGAAATTATCGATATATTTTGGATATCCTAAAAACATGAATGGAAAATTTGTATCGCAGACTTTTTGGTATTTTTGAAAATAATTATTTCTTACAATGAAGCTGCTCATGGCTTTGGGATTGGTCAACCCCATCCCGACGGGGACGTGCCGAGTAGGCAACCAGCACTACGTGACCATGTGACCACTTGGGGGCGCTGCTCCCCACTTTTGGAGCCATGAAGTACACGGGGGAGGTGGGGTAGTGTGCCCTCATTACCCACAAGAAGGTGGAGAAGCTGACGATGAAAATGGAGGGGAAAAGGAGCTGATAAACGCATGGTGGAGAAGAAGGATTTTCTAAAGTTTGAATTTTAGTGATGTGAATAGGCATGGAAAGGCAAAAACACACATCCATCCCCCCCCCCAAAAAAAAATGGCGAATTTTGGATAAAATTGCCACTTTTGAAAATAGTGTGATTTTTTTTTCTTTGTTTCCCCATCGTGATTTATTTACCAGCACTGAACCTAGAACCTTGGCAAACGTATATAAGCAGAAGGAGAAGACAAGGTAGGGTGAAGAAATTACTACTCGGTAAAAGAAGGGTTACTATGAGTTCTCCAGGCTCAGCCGGGCTCAGGGGTCAACGGAAACACGACTAACGGTACATGTTTGCCTCGACAAGTAGTGTGCATGCGATGGTCGTTGGTGTGCTGCTGGAGAGAAAAACTTGCCTACGTACGCCTGGCGAAGAGAAAAACCACAGAATATGATTGTTAGCTCTGTGACAGAGCCGTCAGGGGCAGCCGGAGGCAGGGCAGGGGAGGAGGGGAAAGTTTGTTGTGTCTTGTTTTTGATTGAATCACCGCCCCCCTCATTAACATGAAGACTCGGATGAGCGGCAAGCAACAAGACACAAGGCACCGCTATACACACCACCTCTGTAGTGTCGTCTGATGTGGTTTGTGGAGGGCGCAGACGGCTTGTTCTAGATGTAGGACATAACGTCAAACAAGACTTGAGACGACGCGCTCCTAAGGGAACGTCAGAAAACACAAAGTCGATTTTCGCTCTGGTCGCCTCGATGTGGCCTACCAGTGATTTCATATTTCCCCTCAGAAAAGGTCATGTCACTCCATTTTCGGAATCCTGACGCGAAGCTGAGTCTCACTCCGGTCTCAAATGTTGAATGTGAGGCTCAATTTTCAGGACAGCCTCTTACCGACTAAAACTGCGCGATGACCGCATGATCTTTCCACTCTCATTGTGAGGTTTGTGTGGACGAGCCCCCTGTCATACCCCGGGTATACCCTCCCGCAACGCCCGGATGAGTCGGGGTTGCCTACCCGGCAGGGGGCCGGTCGCGGGGTCGGCGTCGAGATTCGAAACAAGCCTCTGCGACTCCCCCTTCGTGAGGAGGGTTAACGAGGCCCCCAATGACACGACAGGCGCCTCCGCCCCGCTGCCGGCCCCGCGCCCGGCTCATAGGAAGAGGTTGTTAGCCAGGAGATGAGGAGACACGTCCGAATAACCTATCCGCCCTCCCAATCAGGACGGATGCAGGGCGGTACGCACCACGCGGCACTTGTCCCCCTGCCCCTCTGGGCAGCGCGTACCGTCCGCGCGTGCGCCGCACGCGCCGAGAGGCCCTTGTACGCCGCGCCGCGCTGCGCCATCTCACTCGCACGAGGACGGACGCACCGCGACCGGCCCAGTTACACCGTCCATGGCTTCATTAAACTGCAAACAGTTTTAATTGCAGCCCCGACTCGGATCTCTCCGTCCCCGACCGGCTCCGCCCGCAGAGGGCGAGCTGCACTTCACACAGACTGTGAATGCGCTGTAGTAATTATAGCACGCCCGGCACACGGGACGGCACGCGGCACTGCTCCAAGTGCTCCGGTGTGAGACCCGAGGCAGAAGCAGAGGCTGTTTTGAGGGTTTGAGGCCCGAGCTGGACTCAGCTTGGCGCGTCAGAGGATTTCAAAACTGAGAGCGACAATGAGGTAGTCATGGCAGTAGGTCCACCTCAACATATCATCCTACCTATATACTACGCATTTACTGTTAGGAAAAGGTCGCATTATCGCCCCATTTTTAGATATACCGTTGGTCTAGCTCAGGTCTCGGAACCTTTATGGCAAATAACATTCAAAAAAACGAACGACAGGCCCCTCAGGTCCGATGCCGCCATGAATTGGTTAGGTTAGTTTAGGTTAGGTAAGGTTAGTTAGGCTATGTTAGGTTAGGTGAGGTTGTAAAGTTAGTAAGGCTATGGTAGGTTAGGTGAGGTTAGGTTAGATTAGTTTGGCTATGTTAGCTTCGGTGAGGTTAGATTATACCAGGTGTATCATTGGCCCCGGGCAGTTTCGGTTTTAGGCAGTCCCGCAACACACTATCTCCGTCTCTTTCTGGCTCGGCCAGACGCGTGAGACAGAAAGAGACGGAGATAGTGCTTTGCGGGACTGCCTAAAACCGAAACTGCCCGGGGCCAATGATACACCTGGTATAGGTTAGGTTGATGATGACATTAACTCTTCCATTCTCAGTCGATAGACGGACGACAACTGACTTGTCGGTCGCGCATTACATTCGAACACGTTGCTATTCCCCCCCCCCCCCCCCCCCCCCCCCGTTTCTGCGCGCAAACGCGAAACACAGCCATAAAACGAATATCAATTAAGCGTTGTTCCGGCTGTATGTGCACTGAGTCAGCCCCCTTGCCATGGCATCAGCACACGGCACCGTCGCTAGCCCTGCCTCAATAATGCGCCCCCCCCCCCCATTTACTTTCTTGCAGTGCGCCCCCTCTGTCCGCCTGGGTGTCGCATGGCACATAACCGAGCGCGGGATAATAACCCTAGCAGAAATAACGCTAGCCCGTTTACGAGGCTTTTCGCTGTCAATTGTAAAACGGCGGCCGGGCGGGCATTACACGGCGGCGCTGCGGAGCGGCGTCCCTCGGAATGCGGCGGACGGGACGGACCTGCCGGGCCCAGCCCTCCGTTATGCACCATGCCCCGCCACCTCCCGCATGCAAAAGAATGAAATAAAAAGGGAGGAGAGAGAGAGAGAAGAAACCAACAGCACAAGTCGCACGGAATCGTCGATTTTTTTTTCTCGGGGGGGGGGGGGGGGGGGGGGGGGCTCCGGGAGCAAGCGAACGGCGCTGGGGCGCGTTCACTTTATTTGGAGTCTTGCGCGTGTTTGATTTAAACGGAGGGCGAGCGGTGAGTACATAAAGCACGTACGGCCCTGCGGGCTCCCTCAGCCTCTCTGCCTTCCCAAACGTCCGTTCTGACGGCCGTGAGAGCCGCGTGGAAAGCAAGCAAATCGTATATTGCGGACATGTATATTTTCTTTCATATTTTGTGATATTTTTGTCGTCATCCCCCTCTATGTCTGCTGCTTTCACCTGGGATCGGTAAGCAGACGGAGCTGTGACGGAGAGGGAGAGAGAGAGAGAGAGAGAGAGAAAGAGAGAGAGAGAGAGAGAGAGAGAGAGAGAGAGAGAGAGAGAGAGAGAGAGAGAGAGAGAGAGAGAGAGAGAGAGAGCAGAGCAGAGCCCAGTGGGAGGACAGCTGCTGGAGTCCACCCCCGTCTCATCCGTACCGTCGTGTGTTTGTTTATTTACGTCCTGATCCACTTGTGTCGCCCCCTCTTCAGGTGCTCCTCGCCACTGCCACCGCCGCTGCCACCACCACCACCACACCTGGACAAGCCCCCACTCCGCGGGTCGTTTTGTGAAATATTGTTTTAGGGTTGGCCGGTACCCGCGCCGGTGCCGTGCAGAGGTGTTTGATGAATGTTTCCCAGCAGCGCCGGCCGGCGAGAGCCACTTGCCGCGCGGCCCGATAGCGGCAGGTATGAGAAATGAGGGCTGCGGCGCGCCGCGCGCTACCGCCGCCGCACTTTGCATGCGCGCGCCCGCGCAGATGCCCAGATGGCGGCAGCGGCGGCAGGGCGATCAGATGCGACCAAGCGGCGGAATTTTTCGCACACCTCCGAGGCGCGGCAAGGCCGCCACTAATTAAAAGTGCATTCCAAACAACTTGGACCAAATACCTTGTTCTGGCCGATGCAGCGCTGCTGCTGCGCGCGGCCGAGACCATATCTGGGACAATTTCAGCACACCGGTTTGCTGCCGTTGTTGTTGCAAGGCGACCGCGGCGCCACCACGCGGCCGCCGGGGGAAGCTTCTCATTATCCAGGGGCTGCGCCATGGCTGCGCGCTCCGCACGGCACGGTCGGTCATGGCGAACGGTCTCTTGCGCATCACATTAGGTGCTTTTGCTGCCCCGAAAATTCACACTAATTTTTATTTTATTTTTACATATCTGGAAAAGTGGATATTTTCTCTGGAAACCGTGCGGTGAGTGCAGGACACGCGTGGTCGTGGTTGCCTATCCAGCAGGCGCCTGCCACCCGTGAGCTCAAGCTAGCCAGATTATGAGGGTTTGCGCTTGCGGTAAAAATCGTGCCCGTCAAATTCGAGCGTTCGGAGGAAGGCGGTGACTCTTACTGGCACGCCTCGCCTCTCGCGTCGCGCCCAGGGCGTCCCGTCTCTGTTAGGTAACTCTAGGTCGGTGTCCCTCTGCCTGTATGTCGCCGTGCCGTAACGATCCCATGGGAGCGGCGACCTTTGCGCCGGACCTCGTTCGTCTACAGACTCTAGAGGTACGCATGCGCACAGAGGTGGGGGAATGTCAACCGGTAAGTGGGCACGTGCGGTCACATTACGGCAGCCAATCAGCGTAAAGGCAGCGCCGATCGGAAATTATTATCGTCGGCAGAGAGCAGCGGCAGAGTATGAGAAACTCGCCGAGCAGCAGCGCCGCATCGCCCGCCCTCCTCCGCCCTGATTCCAAAAACCCAGACAACATGCACTAACTGAACTCGCTTGCATTCTTCTCGACGACTGCGCGCTGTACTCTATCATTTCTCCCTGTCGCACCTTTTCATTATGTACTCGCCCCCTCCCCCCCCTGCCTGCCGGCGGACGCTCGCACGCCATTCGTATTGGTATTCTTATTCAGGGCGCTAAAGGGTCCGGCCGCGTCCGGCCGAAATAAGGGCCGGGCTCTGAATCGTTATTCTACAAGGCGGCGCCGCTCTAGAGAGATAAACAGCCCAGCCCAGCCCCCCGCTGGCCACCGCTGCCCTCTCATTACCGGTAAAAACGCCCTGCTCTCGCGCTGCTGCCGCTCTCGTTCGGGGGCCGATGTTGTAAAACATTTCGATACCTCGAACAACTTATTCCTCACGGCGCACGACTTGGATGCCTCGGCGCCTGGGAGGAGGGGGGCGCTGCGTAAATCACCCGGCGTTGTTGTCCTTGGCGTAAAAATGGCCAACTATAATTTGCATCGTGACTTTACGACGCGGGCGCAGTACTATATATAGTTGCGTGTGTGGGCTCTCTCTCTCTCTCTCTGTCTCCCTCTCTCTCTCTCTCTCTCTCTCTCTCTCTCTCTCTCTCTCTCTCTCTCTCTCTCTCTCTCTCATTATTAGTCCCCGGCACTGCGCCGTGGTAATACGGCACTGGAAACAATGATAAAAGCGACATGTCGAGAGGCGCAGTGTAATGAAATAAGAGGAGACACCATAACATCGATGGCAGTGCATGCACTTGTGCCCTTGTGATGCGCTGATGCGCTCCGGTGCATTGTGGGCCACGGCGCACGCACCACCGCCACGTCAATGAGTATAATTTGGATCGGGAACGTAACAATGAAAGACACGGCGGCCTAAGCGGACTGCAGTGCCGGGGTCCGTTAGCTCCTGTCCTGGCTGCTCGGCTCGGCTGCCCGCGCGCGAGTAGCGGTAGGTTTTGTCAAGCAGTAGGCTATCAGATGACGACTTCCCAGCCAGGATGAGAATGTCGAAACGTTATCGAATCGATGTCGATTCGATGTCGACAAATTCAAAGAAACCAAATGTGATCCACCGTCGATTCGATATCGAAATGGTATCAGAAGTCGATTTTCTTTGTCGATTCGACAGATAATCGATGAAAAAATCCGGCTTCAACAAAGTTTCGACACCATCGATATCGATTCGGTACAATGCCGACAGTCTAGGCCTGGCTGGGTTCCCGACTCGATTTTGAACAAAACCTCTCTGATCGCACCCTGTCAGACATGAATCGGTTCAAATACTTCAGTCATGTCGATAGTCTTCGATATTTAGTTTTTTCTGAGTGGCTGGTCAGAGCACTGACCAAAGGGGGCCCTCTGGCCGTGACGGTGTTTTGTTTGGTAATTAACCCCTCTGTTCTGTCCCACCCCTTCCGTTCCGCGCCATATACCCGCCACTGTTCTGGGCGGAAACACTGTATAAAACGATGAAACAATAAAACAAACTTCCTGCATGTCGTCATTTTTTTTAACGTAGTGTACCATCATCCTTCGCAATGAACCCTTGTGCGGCTTTTGTCCAGCGTCACGGCGGTAGCTGCACGCCGTCAGATGCCTGGGGCGGAGACGGAAGCCTGCGGCGGCATCCACACGTTTGAATTAGAAAGCATTTTCCCACCGCGGTGACATGTTCCCTGCGCCTTGCTGCCGGTGGTGTGCCCGCTGTGCCCTGCTGCTGCATCGGGGACCCAGCCGTTCCGTTTCTCCCTGACTGCACCCGTATCGCTCGGGGCGGTGCGCATGGATGGCGGTGCGAACTCCGTTCGCGCATACATCTTCTCGCTCCGTCTCTCACGCTGCGAAACCAGGACGGAGGAAGACAGAGACGCGGCGGCGCACTCTCGAACGCGCTTCGACTGCAGCGAGCTCGCCAGCAGACGACGACCTTTCCTCCCCTCTGCGCGGGTCGCACAGAAGTTTGATGCGGTTGCATGACTCTGGGCGGCACCCAGATGCACACGGCAGATGCTGCCGCCCTTGGGTCAGATAGAGCGAGTGACCTCGCCATGATTGCAAACGCATCATACATACTGTTTTGTTGACAGCTCTGGTGTTACGTAGTGTTGTTGTCTTCGTGCGTTGTGTTTCGATTATGCTGTTTTCACTTATTCACGCGCTGTCGTGGGTTCAGACAAACGAAACCGAAGAGCATAAATTCACCCCTCTAACGAATGTCATCGCTCGACTCTGGGTTCATCATTACATCCTCCAGCACGGCCACACCTCATAATTAACAATTATTTGCTGTCGCCGGATAAACACCACGATAAATCAGCGTGGCGGTGGTTCATTACCCGGACACACTACTTTCATATGAGTAATTGTTGTGTGGGAGTGTACACAGCATTGACAGCGATGATTTCCTAAGTACCCGGATGTGTCTCCGATCAGTATCTCTGTGTACGCGTGGGCACGCGCCACGAGATGCAAAGGAAAACGCCGATTTGAAAAGAAACGTCACGAGCGATTATACACGAAGATTTATTTTATAATTAGGTTCTATCGCGGATGCCAATACAAGTGATCCAATCCAACGAGGCCCATAGGCGGAAGCTGAAGAACAAAAACACTTCCAGACCGGAAACTCTCGAGGGCAGATATGAGAAATATTGATGTACAAGGACCGCGTCAACTGAGGGAACCTCCAAATTCACTCAAAATAACGCCATTAAATTTTCTCGTAGCTCTCGGGAGTTCCGGTCTGGACGGGTTTTTGTTCTTCAACTTCCGTTTTCCTCATTGGAAAGCTCTATTCTCCATCATTTCCAGATTTTTCTGGGGTGGATGAGGCGCTTTTTTGCTATGCGATCTACATCTTACCTTCCATACCGCCGACGAAAATGTTCAAAAACAGTTTACTTTTGTGTTTGTTTTAATTTCGCAGCCACATATCACGACTGCAGGGTCCACGTAAGTTGGCGATGGCCCACACCACACCCCGCCGATGTCCGCCCCGCCACTCAGCCGTGCTGCCATCCCGTGTTCGGACCTCATCCGCGGACGGGTCGGGACAAGCTGTTAGGTGTAATGGCCTGGTTCCCCACGGGGAGGCAGCACGGAGGGCCCGGCCCCTGCCCCTGCCCCTGCCCCTGCCCCGCCCCCCGCCCCCCCCCCGGCCCCTGCCCCCGGCCCCCGGCCCCCGGCCCCGAGCCCCGAGCCCCGTGTACTCGCGTGTCCGGTAGCATGGCGGCCGACGGCAGCACACCAGATGGAACCATTTACCATGTCATAGCGGGCGTTGGCGATACCGACAGGGAAGCCACCGCTATGAGCCTGCCGAGGATGCCGTCGATGGGAGGCTGCCGTCGGTGGGAGGATGCCGTCGGTGGGAGGATGCCGTCGGTGGGAGGATGCCGTCGGTGGGAGGATGCCGTCGGTGGGAGGATGCCGTCGGTGGGAGGATGCCGTCGGTGGGAGGATGCCGTCGGTGGGAGGATGCCGTCGATGGGAGGCTGCCGTCGGTGGGAGGATGCCGTCGGTGGGAGGATGCCGTCGATGGGAGGCTGCCGTCGGTGGGAGGATGCCGTCGGTGGGAGGATGCCGTCGGTGGGAGGATGCCGTCGATGGGAGGCTGCCGTCGGTGGGAGGATACCGTCGATAGCAAGGAAGACGCCGAAGTCACCAGGACGCCGTCGATGAGGGGTGCAACAGCCGAATGAGGTCGCCGGCGTTGACGTCACACCGGGCCTTGAACCGGATACACACCCTGGAATAGGGTACCACTAACGATCGCCATCGCCACCAGCAGGAGCTAGCCGGCGGCCGCGGTGAGTAGTAGGAGTCGGCAGCAGCGGTAGCGGCTCCTCGTACATCAGCGGCTCGGGGCAGAACGAGTTCCCCGTGCTGCTGGCCAGACACCGGTGCGGCTGTGTTATGGCGCTGATTCCATCGCGCCCTCGGCTGTGCCCGCTCTGCCCGCTCGGCCCGCGCGGCCTGCCCTCCCGCTCCGCCCGACCACGTGCATTTTCGCGTCACGCGCATCAAAAAATATGGCCCGGGCTTGTAGGGCCCCGCCTCGGGGCTCGGGGGCCGCGCCCGGTCCGACCAGGAGCTGCGCTCGGTCTGCCCGGCCTCAGACACCTCGCCGAAGTCCCCGCGCTCGCTAGAGCTACATTTCTCCTGCTCGGCTCCGACGGGAATCGAACCTCCGCACGCATCGGCGCCGCCGCCGCCGCCTGGCGTTGCCTTGGCCCCGGCCGGCGAGCTGTGTGTCTCCGCCTCCGTCCGGGAGCCCACTGGGAGCCCGCATGGCATGGCATCGCATCGCTAATGTAGAAATGATTATTTACAGCCCCCGCAGCCGTAATGACTAGCTTATGCCGTCCTTGTCGCACGCCGCGGCGCGCTCCCAAGCGGGTGTGACAGAGAGGGCACCACTGCTGCCCGCACCGCGACCGATGGGTATTGGCACGTCGGCGCCGCACGGCCCGCCAGATCTGGCCAAATCCCCGTATCCGGGTGTCCGAACTCGACCAGAGGTCGCACTGCACGGCAATCTGGTTCTGGCCGCGGCCGCCCTCCAGATCTGGACCTCGGCGGGCGGACCTCGTCGGCACGCGACACCATGCGCATTTTTTGCTCGCGCCATCCGCTCCGCCTTGTGTACTAACGGGAAGTAAATCGGCGAGCGCAGTAGTAAAACTTGGATTGATTTTCCCAATGGATGCTGCTGGGTGGGGGACACCAGTGGGACACCAGTGGGACACCAGTGGGACACCACTGGGACACCGTCCGGACCCGCGGTCACAAAAACAAAGATGAGCTTGAACACGCACGACACGGCGCATGCATGTATGGGGCGTGTGCGCCTGTGCCAGCGCAGCTGCCCGGGGCCCGGACGCCAGTTGAGGGAGTTCTGAGAGGGCGCGCGGTCCGTGTCGCCAACCCTATCCCGTGAGGCAAGAGGGCAAGGCGACGCGTTGTCGTCCTCGCATTGTGTGTGTGAGCGAGAGAGAGGGAGTGTGAGAGAGGGGGAGAGAGAGAGAGAGAGAGAGAGAGAGAGAGAGAGAGAGAGAGAGAGAGAGAGAGAGAGAGAGAGAGAGAGTGTGTGAGAGAGAGAGAGAGAGAGAGAGAGAGAGAGAGAGAGAGAGAGAGAGAGAGAGAGAGAGAGAGAGAGAGAGAGAGAGAGAGAGAGAGAGAGAGAGAGAGAGAGAGAGAGAGAGAGAGAGAGAGAGAGAGAGAGAGAGAGAGAGAGAGAGAGAGAGAGAGAGAGAGAGAGAGAGAGAGAGAGAGAGAGAGAGAGAGAGAGAGAGAGAGAGAGAGAGAGCAAGCGAGAGAGCAGAGACAGCAGACGTTTGCAGACATGGTCCGGCGCAATCCGTTCGGACAACGCCGATGACAGGACGGGTGGACTGTGCGGTAATGTCCTCCTCCTCCTCACGGCGATCGCGAAACCGTTTTCCGCGGGGGAATCTGACTGGCCAATCAAATCCGAAATGGAGGTTATAATTTGTCAACGTCAGATAATCGTGAAGTCCAAGGACTCGCGCGACCGAAAGAAAAGTATAAGTGAATTCTAGATCATTTACGCGGTGACGCCGACTGGCTTGGTGCGGAGCAGACTCCGCGGAGCAGGGAAGCGCAGGGTGTTTGTGTTGGGGACTAAGTCGCACTCGGCTGCAGCAGCTGCAGCTGCAGCGGCGGCCCGCAGAGGCCCTCCAGAGCAAAGCCAAGCAAAGCCCTCGGCATGGCCGGCGCTATGTGTGCGGAGGTAACGTCTTAGTTTTTGTTTATTTACTTTTTGTGCGCCGTCGAATGCGGTGCACAGCGTCCAGGTGCACCACGGACCGTCCTTGTTGTTG
This sequence comes from Odontothrips loti, assembly GCA_038380765.1. NCBI lineage: Eukaryota > Metazoa > Arthropoda > Insecta > Thysanoptera > Thripidae > Odontothrips > Odontothrips loti. The sequence continues at coordinate 11,005,586 of CM076254.1, forward strand.
GGTGACACAAGAGGACGACAACGGGGAAGAGGAGGGAGGGGGGAGACTAAGGCGCCAGAGGCGAGGACCCCGTCCTCGTCGTGTACGTCGCCAGGATGTTTGCACACACACACACACACACACACACACACACACAACTCGTCAGCAGTTGTCTCGCTGAATAGCGACACCGCCCTGGGAAGACGAAGATGTCCTTTGTTTGCTCTAGAGGACCTCTCCAAGGGGATCTCCCCGTCGTCTCCTCAGTGTGTGTGTGTGTGTGTGTGTGTGTGTGCAGGCCCCCGGAATGTAAAATATTTGATCGTACGCGGTGGTCGAGTTCATCAAAAGGAGGCAGCTTAGAAGAGTTTGGCCCCCCTCGAGCCGTCTGCACGCCGAGGTCACAAGTGACGTGGTTCATCACGTCGAGAGGGCGCCACAGGAATGAGGGAGGCGTACGAAAAAAGTGCGATGAAAATACACAATTTGGCGCGTGCCGGCGTAAGGACAGCGGGTGTGGAATGTTTCATATTCAAGGTACCCCCCCCCCCCACCCCCTCCCTCTCCATGATTTGCTCGCCGAACCGCAATCTGCGTCCTTCCCTACGACCGCCACGCCGCACCAATAAGTGAATGTGAATATAGTGTGCCGAGAGCCTATAACGACCCCGCCGCATGCCGTCGCGCTTCGTGATTGGCCGCCGAACCGATCAGACCGGCCGTCGTTGTCCTCAGCCTGCCTCAGAGCAGTCGCTCGTCCGCCCCCTTCTCTCTCTCTCCCGGCAGCCTCGCCCGCACACCGCAAGCAAGCGCAAGCGAGACGGCGAGAATGATGCCAGTAACGTCTCGCACGCGCCCCAACGGCGCATGCCTCCCGGAGGCCTCCCGGACGCAGCCCTTGTTTGTTGACGTAATCACACCGGGGCATAAGTGCAGCGAGTTGGCTCCGCGCTGTTTTGCCGCCAATCTGAACGGCCGGGCCGCGGGGTAAGGGCGCGGGTGGTCGGCGGCCGCTCGTGCGCCCTCTCGCTCCCTCCCAGTGTACGGCATAGGAAGAGGAACAGAGACGGGGATAGGTTATGAGGCCGGTGGCTTTTCAAAATGGAGGCATGGAACCGGTAAGTTTGAGCAAACTGAGGGTTAAAAACGTGGGCAAAAATAAAACAGAATGTAAGGAGAGAGTGACTGCTAAGAACGATGAGGAAAAAAGCATGCTGGCTGCTGAAAATGAATGAAGAGTTCAAGTCAACTCAAAATAGAGGTTTCCAATGAGACATATGAGACTTATTCCCAGCACTTCGCACTCATTTCGCCGCGGTCCCCCACTGCGGCCGCCACCGGCCCACGCCCGTTCCGGAGCCGTGAACTGGACACGGACGATGTCTTCATTAATCAATACATGCGGGGCGGGGCGCGGCGCGCTGGCCCGGACGGCCCGGACTTGGTCCCGATGCGATGCAGATTCGGTTTCGGCCGCTGGCTGGCTGGCCGGAGATCCGACCGAGAGATCCACTGGCGCTGGACGAGAGAAAGGCGCGGTCAAGAAAGCTCGGGCAAGGGCGGTCGAAGTAGGGGGGAAATTAAAACGTTCTGAAGTCGTTGTGAAAAGAGCAAAGTGTGAGTCACACTCCCCTTCGATTTATTATAATCCCCATCTGTACCATATTTACTATTGCACTGCAGAAGCACGCGCAGAAAACACAACTGCAACGGTTTGGGCAGAAATTGGGTTACCGTAACATGACGCCAGGCAAGGCCGAGGGTCGATGATTGAGATATACAGCCAATAAGTTAAGGCGATGAGCAAGCAAAAAAAAAAAAAAAGAGTTTGCAAAGCTTCCTGGGCGCCGGCAGAAATGGGCGGCCGAAGTATACGTCGAATCGATGCCCGTGCGCCAGATGGCGCAGGCCAAGGCAGAGTGTGAGCTTCCGAATTAGCGCTCCGCAGGGAGCACCCGGCAGCCCTCCGGGGCAGGGGCGGGCAGGGGCGGGCAGGGGCGGGCAGGGGCGGGCAGGGGCAACAGCTGGAACATGTTTGGAAATAGAGCAATTATTGACTCGGCGATGACCACCTACAAAGCGAGCGAGCTGCGCGGGGGTTTTTGCGCGCTCTTCCGTTACATATCCTTTTTCTTCTTTCTTTATTTTTCTCGCAATTATATGTGTTTTTGGCGAGGGTGGTGCACCTGCCCGCCACCGGGGTGGTCCGGATCACTATGGGGTGCGGGGGCGTCGTTCCTGATCGGCGTCCCGCGGCGTCGGCACGTTTAATTTAATCATCATAACAACAATAATAAAACTGCCATCGCCCAACGGGATGCAGTATTACGACTCTCGCCGAGTGACAGCTGCGAGCCTGCGAGGCCGCGTCCGTGTGTATTGAAACTTGTTCCGATCATTTACGACACAGCGAATTTCTCATACGATGAATTTTTCACATGTGAGAGAGAGAGAGAGAGAGAGAGAGAGAGAGAGAGAGAGAGAGAGAGAGAGAGAGAGAGAGAGAGAGAGAGAGAGAGAGAGAGAGAGAGAGAGAGAGAGAGAGCTAACGTGTCAAGCCCCATTCATGAGTGGGCGGGCGGATGCACCCGGTGCGTTTTCCCATCCCATTCAGGACTAATTAACGAATTGCCCGCACACTCACGACGGCTCTGGTCTGGTCTCCTTTCCCGTGTCACTCACGACCCGTCATCCGTCGTGGCAGAAGAAGAGCCCGCGCCGACACCGGCGGAGTCGCGTTCCGAATTTTTTATTTATTTTATTTCGGAGAGAGAGAGAGGGAGAGAGAGAGGGAGAGAGAGAGAGAGAGAGAGAGAGAGAGAGAGAGAGAGAGAGAGAGAGAGAGAGAGAGAGAGAGAGAGCGAGTCGTCGCGCGCACTTCTGCCTGGCCGAATCGGATGAGCAGGAGGGGAGACCAGGTCGGCACCAGCAGTGCTGCCGCGGGGCCAATGAATGTATCGTTGGAATTAAATTAGGATAGAAGCAGGGAGGGCGGCCCGGCCAACCAACCCTTTCGGCCGAGGACGCATTGGGCCGTGCACCGCGTCTCCGCACTGCCATCCGCCCGAAGGGTCCGCCCGAAGGGTCCGCCCATCGAGTGTCGTCACCATCTCAATGGCACAAAAGGGCTTTTTCCGAAACGTGTTCGAAATAAACCGCGTGCGCGGCTGCTGCGGCGGCGGTGGCGGTAGCGACAGAAGCGAGCGGCACGGCAGGGTGCGCGGACAAAGCGAGCAGCCGAGCCTGTCGGGAGGCGAACCGCAGCGCAGCGAGAGGCGGTGCCGGCCAGGCCGGCTAGTGCCGAGAGATAGATGTCACCTCTATCCCCGCGCAGGACGTGTGATAGAAGTGTAAAAGACGCGGCGAACCGCACGATCATCTCGGTGGCGTCGGGATAGAAACCAGGCAACTCGCGCGGTCCCCGTTGGAAGTTACCTGACCGCCGGGCCCCGGGGGTGTCACCGCCGATCATCGCACGTCGTAAAAATCTATACAGGATTCCCCCCCAGCGGACTCGCCGCCGCCCCGCCACGCCCCGCCACGCCCCCCACGACGGCGGCATCCCCGTATGTGTCTTCGCCGAAACCGATCTCCGCCGACATCGCGCACCGCATGGACGTGAACGCGGCCTCTGACGGCATCCTTATTCACCCGCCGCCGGCGGGGGCCTCCTCCCTGACCACGGCCACCTTTCCTGACGTCTCCATTTCGGCCTGGCGGTCTGCCGGCCTATCACGTGATCACATCCATTTTCCCTGAAAATGACGCGTCCGTGCCGCGCCCCGCCCTCCTGCTCATACTTGGATCGCGCGCCAAGCCTGCGGCCCAGAGTCATCAGCAGGGGGGGGGGGGGGTAGAGGGGCAGAGGGGGGGGGGAGGGGGAGATGGGGTGTCGGGAAAAGCACCCGGCGTGTGTCTGGAGACGCCTCGCACGACCCGAAGGTGCCCCGAGGTGCCCGGAGGCCGTAGACAGATGGTTAGCGAAGCACGGGGGAGGGGCGGGGCGGGGTGATATTAGGATATCATCGACACCGACACTGCTATTAACGCCCCGCCACAAAACTAACAGCTGCCGCACCTCTCTGCTGCTAGAGCTAGCTAGCCTTGCTTTTGGCTCCATCAACCTCGGCCCGTCATTGGCTAGGTAGGTCCAGGTAAGTGTGTGTGTGTGTGTGAGTGAGTGTGCGTGTGTGTGTGTGTGCGCGCGCGCGCGCGCGAGTGTGAGTGTGCGTGTGCCAAGAACCTAATTAAGACGTTTAGAAAACCCTCTTGGCCAAACGCCTGATTGCTGACGTCCGCCTGTGGTATAAGGCGCTCAGCTGAGCACCACTGACGCCAGGCTGATAGCCGGCCGTCAGCGCCTCAGACGACGCGGCGCTTTCTGATTGGCTCGGGTCGAGTCGCGAGAAACAGGCCAGGTGACCGCGCGGCCGGCCAGATAGCGGCGTTGAATACTGCTTTTGGTTGACCACTGAAGAGAAAACGCGCGGACATAAGGAACCGCCGGGGCGATCACAATTTGTCGCACATTGCCCGATAAATGTCAGCCGGGGTCTCGTGCCGCACAACAAAACACGGCTGTATCACAATTTTGTACCGCGACTTTTGCAAGGGTCCAGTCCGAGGGGTGCGTAACTCCCGAAAAGGGCGTACAGCGACTGTAAAATTCTACAGTCAATTTGACTGTTTTGACTGTAAAATGACTGTAATGACTGCAGTGATTGTATGACTGTGCAATGACTGTAGAATGACTGCATGACTGTTCATCTGACTGTTACGACTGTTTGACTGTTACGACTGTTTTGTGACTGTACGACTGTTTTGTGACTGTTTTTTGACTTTTGTTTTTACCGCGCGTGGGGAGAAAGATTAGGGGTAAGGAGGGGGACATCCATTGGTCGCCGGGGAGATAGGCAACCGTTCTGCCACCGCACGGAGCCGGGTAGAGCCGTCTCGCGGCACGGGGTATTTACGGCGAGAACGGCGTCCTGGTTCCCTCGTCGCGAGCGAGCCGGGCCTCATATAGCAGACCCTGGACGTGGACTGGACCGGACTGGACCCTAGTTTGGCCCTACGTCCGAGGTTCGGTCCTTGCATCAACTTACAACGATATCATACTGCCGGCTGACGTCCAAGAGACAGAGGCCCCCTGCTTCCGGTCTCACCGAACGCGAGTAGCGCATTTAAAAAACAGAGTACATATTATGTGCGATGAAGAGGAACCTCGAAATTTTTCCGTCGCATAGTGCACTAATAGACGTTTTATCATTATGCAAAGCCATAAAACCATTTACAAGGCAGACGTAAATACGTACCTAAGCTAACTCGGTCTGAAAACCCAAAACCGGCGCCAAAACTGCCTGCGATCGGAAGTCACCCGAAGTCGACCCGAACGAGATGCGCGCCAAACAGACAAATGCTCCCTGCGTTCAGTCCGCTTGTGCTTACATAAAATTCCCCTCCTCCAGTGACTGCAAAGTGACTGTAAAGTGACTGTAAAGTGACTGTTTGTGACTGTAAAGTGACTGTTTGTGACTTTTTGTGACTGTTTGTGACTGTAAAGTGACTGTTTGTGACTTTTTGTGACTGTTTGTGACTTTTTGTGACTGCACGACTGTGTTGACTGTTGATTGACTGCGTGACTGTCGGTGACTGTTCATGACTGTTTTCATGACTGTTTTAAGGGTGTACAGTGACTGTTCGCAGTTACGCACCCCTCGGTCCAGTCGGTATTGTGCTCGGCGTTGGCATTGTGTGCTGCACACCGACACCTCTGCGGCCCTGGTCACCGCCGCAGTCACCGTCTTGGAGACGCTCACATCGCACAGCTGGCTGTACGGGAACACTATCACCATATAGTAAACCTATGGGGATCTATAACTTTCTGGGAATACTGTCACGCTATAGCAATCGCATGGGAATCTAGAACGCCTTGAGAATACTATCACCCTATATAGTAAAGCCATGGGGAGTTATACAACGTCCTCGGAATACTGTCACCCTGCAGTATAAACCTATGGGGGATCTATAGCGCCCTGGGAATGCTTTCGCCCTATAGTAAATCCATGGGGATCTATAGCGTCCTGGGAAGTGTCCAGGACGAGGCATGTCCCGGCGGCCGCAGCCGTGTTCCCGTTGCACTATGCTGCACTGCACACGCGCTGCGCTCACCGAGTTGGCGGCGGTGTCCGTGCGCCGCAAAGTACAATTACGGGGGCTATTTAAATTATAAAAACACACGGCGGCGGTGGGATTCGAACGCGTCGCTGTCAGTCTCGCGGGCGGGGAGGGCTTAATCACGGTGCGTAGGGGCGAGCGTCCACTGCGGGCCGCACACGAGCTGACGCCTCCTCGGGATGGCGCCGGGTGCGAGAGAGACTGCGTGCACTGCGTGTCACGGGTGGGAGAGAGACAGCAGAGCGGCGCCGCCCCGGGCTGTGCCGGGCTGTGCCCAGGATAATTGACACACATGTGCCGGCAAAGGCGCAACTCTTGCCGGCCGCCAGGAGCCCGCCCTGGAGGCGCCGCACCGGGGGCACCGGGGTCCTCAGGGGACGACAACGACAGAGCTACAGGCGCCAACGACGAACCACGTACGAGTAAACCGGGGATAACTTGCGGAGGGCACATGCGTTGTTCCCTCCTGGATTCCACAGGATCTATGCGTTTCGGAACTGTTGTCTCGTTATGAGGAACACGTCGACGACGAGAACGGCGGGGAGGGAGTGGCGGAGGAATCCTGTGGAGAAGGGGAGGGGCCGGAGGGGTCGGAGGGGCCGGAGGGGGGCGTGGAGGGTGGTGCCCGGCGGTGCCTTACCTCGCACCGCCGATTCGTTTGACCCATTGTACGCCGTGCCGGTGGCGTGCCGGTGGCCGGGGGGCGGCCGGGCCGGGCGGGGCGGGGCGGGGCGGCCGGGGGGGACGGCCGTCGACGAGCCGCGCGAACATTCAAAAGGGAGATGATCACTGGGGCGGCCACCGGCGGCCACGGCAAAGGAATACGCCGCGTTGTCAGCCACACCCACCGGCTCCACCGGCCGAGCCGGCGGCCTCACGGTCCTGTGGTCTGTGGCCACCACCCCCGGCGGCACATCCTCGCGGCCCGAGGCCCCGGACCTCCGGGCTCCTCCGGGCACCTCCGGGCTCCTCCGGGCACCTCCGGGCACCTCCGGGCACCTCCGGGCACCTCCGGGCACCTCCGGGCACCTCCGGGCACCTCCGGGCACCTCCGGGCTCCTCCGGGCACCTCCGGGCTCCTCCGGGCTCCTCCGGGCTCCTCCGGGCACCTCCGGGCTCCTCCGGGCACCTCCGGGGCCGGGGAGATACGTGGGTCACGGGACAGCCTTGGGCGTGGCCGGCCGCGCTGTGCACAAGACCGCTGTATATCATGCGCCGGATTGGCTGAGGGCTGAGACCGGCTGAGGCCGGCTGAGGCATTGCTCAGGCGGCCGCTGCAACGTTTTCTTTGACTTCTCTCTCGCATCCGGGAGCCAGGCCGCTCCAAATAGGCCCGAGACGAGAACGCAAGCCGACCAACAAAATCAAACTCAGAAATCCCCGTAAAGCCATTCTTGTTTACGAAGTGTTTCTTAATTCTTCGATGCTTGTTCAACAAGCATGGCTCGTGGCCAAACGGCCGGCCTGCGCCGGACACAAAGCGGTCCAAATTTCTCATGGTTCCCTTCTCGAAAGCTCCCGGACAGTTTGCGATCTTGACTTTCGGCGGGGTGAGGAACAAACACGGCAGCAGAAGAGCCGATCCCTTTTCGCGGAGCCTCCCCGTGAGCCGCTCATGATGGATGAGGGGCTGGGCAGCGCAGGCAGCGCAGGCGGGGAGGCACCCATGACCTGGATCACATTCTGCCCCCGTCGGCGTGTGGAACGAATGCGTAACTTTTCTTCGCCATCCGCTCCTCACCGGGTGTCGCTGCTGCGGTCGGATCTCCGAGCAGTTTTTTGAATAAGAGTGGCGTGCGGCCGGGTGCGGCGGCCGACTTGTGCCTCCAGCAGCACACACAGGGCCTGCATACGGACGCATAGCCCGCGCCGCCACTAGCACCGGTACCCTGAACGCCCCGCCCCGCCCTGCCCCGCCCCGCCCCGCCCCGCCACGCCACAGAGAACGCTCCGCTGCCACCTTTATGGCAGGCCTATACTCACTCTGACTGTGTAGCAGAAAGAAACCCCTCTCGGAGGAGGAGAGGAGGAATGTTTGAACAAAGGGTGCTGAGGTGTTATTTGTATCGGCCGGCCGGGACAGCGCTGCGGCCGCGCGGAGCAGCCAGGGCCTTGTGCTACCGGCCACGTCCTACTAATGACCCGCTGCCGCCGTGCGCTCTCTCTCTCTCTCTCTCTCTCTCTCTCTCTCTCTCTCTCTCTCTCTCTCTCTCTCTCTCTCTCTCTCTCTCTCTCTCTCTCTCTCTCTCTCTCTCTCTCTCTCTCTCTCTCTCTCTCTCTCTCTCTCTCTCTCTCTCTCTCTCTCTCTCTCTCTCTCTCTCTCTCTCTCTCTTTGAAGAATGATTGAATGATTGATTCCGGGCCGAACAGAAAGTCTCTGATGATCAAGCAGCACCCACCTCGCGATAGAACGATAAGCGGGGTGGCGGTACAAATTACTTTGCGTTTGCGATCTCCGCTTCATTATCGATGAGAAATTCGGCAGCCCCTCCGAGGCCCCGTTGATGATGATGATGATGAGGAAGGAGGCGGGCTGGTAGCAATGTACTAAATTGAAATCATTTGCGCGGCTGTTGGTATTTTTGACATTGCTGGCATTTCTTGCTCTGTCGTCTGCAGCTCCGGGGACTATCCGAGTGCATAAATCGTCGTTAACCCCTCCCTGCTCGGTGCGGAGGCGGTGTGTGTGTGTGTGTGTGTGTGTGTGTGTGTGTGTGTGTGTGTGTGTGTGTGTGTGTGTCTGGGACGCAAGCCGCACCGGCAAAAGGGAGAAAAGTGTCCCCCAGTCACGACCTGCGGCCCCTGTGGCCCTCGCTGCCCCCTCTGCCCCCGCCGCCCCCGCTGCCCCCACTGCCCCCGCCGCCCCCTCTGCCCCTGCTGCCCCCGCCGCCCCCTCTGCCCCCGCCGCGGCCTCCGACAGCCGCGCACACGACGGTACGCCTCACTCGGCGCGGTAAAGACCCGGCACGCGTTCGGAAGCACGTTCACCCCCCGTGTGCGCGGCGCGTCGGCAATCCGCAATGCGGAGCACACGCCACGCGTCGGGCCGGCAGCCGGCAGCGGGGGCCACAACCCGGACCTGGGGCCCCCTTGGGGGACCTGAGGCCGCCGACATGTCAGTCAATTACTATCGAGGTCCAAGAAATTATCCCCGAGGGAACTTAGAAGTATTGATCTCTGATGGGGATCCAGAAAGTCCAGCCCTGAGGGCGATGCTGGTCTCCCCCACGGAGGGGTATAAGCTGGACGTCCACGACGGCTCCCGGCCGAGCAGGCGGGTCCCGGACGGCGGCCTGTGTGCTGCGGTCGTCCTCCGGCCTGAGGTCAAAGGGACCGGCCGTGGACCACTGCGCTGACAGGATGATTGTGCGCCCGTCGGCACCGCCCCGAGAGATTCTCTCATCGCCGCCGCCGCCGCACAGAAACGAGGGAAATAATGTGTCACATATAAGGCGCTCCCGATTCACGTGAGGCGTAGAGCAGAAGCCGAGCCTTGGCTACTTGGTGCGTCCGCCACAGGCACGCAGGGGACACCGTTCTTCTCATATGGTTCTTCTCCCCGCTCAGTCATGCGAGAAAGGTGAACAGTTTCGGGCCTGACGCCTGCCGCCGAGGCCGGGTCAGGTCGGTTCCCCCGTATGCGGACCGCATTTTCGCATGTGTGCGCACCGTAAGGTAGTGCTGATGCAGTCAGGGGGAAAACGTGGGTGACCGTTGTAATGCTGTTACAAGATGTCACAATGTGCCGGTTTCGGCACGGACATTACCCGGTGCAGAGCACGGGGATTAGTATTAGAGTCGTTTCGGTTAAAACGAGCCATTGTGCACGGCTTCCCTACTAACGAATGGAAAGGGGGAGGGGTGGGCGGGGATCAAGTAGCAGATTTGCACCCCCCGGAGTAAGGGTGCGTGGCGCGGTCAGTGGGGTCAAGTCCCCACTTCATAATCATGTAGAATAGGGGTCCGCCCCATTTTTTTTTTACACGATTTGCACTTCTCGAACACAAATCCAAGGATGCATCAATGAAAACTTCTTAAATAATCACCACAGTAATCAAAAGTTTCGGAGGGAGTGGGGGGGGGGGGGAGAAAAACTGTTCAACTCAAGGAAGATTTTACACTAAAAATTATCGTTCATCAAAACAATGAGCTCCTCCCGTAGCAGACGACAGAACGACGACGACAGACAAAATGTCCTTTTACGACCCTGCCCCAGGATGAGACCCAGACAGGACCCGAAGGAGCCACGCCGCGGTGCTTCTGAGCGGGGCGATCAACAAGTCGTCGAATGAATGAATGAATGAATGAATGAATGAATGAAATTCCTTGTCCCACATTCCCATTTTGGCGGCGGCACGGCGCTGCGCCTGGCAGGCATCACCGCTCGGGCCCAAAGGTCTCTCTCTCTCTCTCTCTCTCTCTCTCTCTCTCTCTCTCTCTCTCTCTCTCTCTCTCTCTCTCTCTCTCTCTCTCTCTCTCTCTCTCTCTCTCTCTCCATGCGTTGCGCATTGGGGTGCTTCCATGCGTGGGACATGCCAAGACCGCATGCGGGAGTGAAGGAGGTGAGAGAGGGGTAAGACCCCTTGCAGTGTGTCATCAAGGCGACAAATTTCTTAGTTTTAGTATGCCTTGGCGGGGGAGGCACGTCCACGGGCACGTCCTGGATTCTTGTGACGGCGCTATGAGACTGCGGTCTCGACTGTCTCCGACGGTCTCCGACGGTCTCTGACAGTGTTTCGCACGCATCCTGTCGTGATTCGCATATAAGCACGTGTTCGCTGTGACGGGGAACGCATCGATCTGCTGGATCAGGAGGAGTGACTGTAAGGCACGCCGCAGAGATACGAAACGCAGCTTTCGACAACTAAAGACTCCGTCCGTCGTATTGTGTACGTCCTCACAGTGTCCTCGCACGACAGGCCTGTCTTGGCGCGCGAGTTTCATTTTGGCCAATTCAGCAGTCGCTGGCTAATCCCCCCCGGTGCGCGGTCACGGGGCACTCATCCAGGGACACTCCAGTGGCACACACACACACACACACACGCGCGCACTCTAAGCCGGGATGAGCGCGGCATACAAGTCGCCAAAAGCCGCTCTCCCTCGACTGCTTGCATCCCACACCACCACAAGCCCCAGGTCAAAAAAATGCCCAAAAGTTTCGCAGAGGTTAATTTTTGGTCTAGAATCATATACATATATACCAGATTCTATCCGATTCCATTATCCATCCTTTCCAAAAAAAAATCCAAGTCTAAAATTGCATTTTTCTTATCGGCCAAGGAAATGTAATTTGTACTATTTATTTTCATCGGGAGCGTTTGCCCAGGTGGTCCCAGGTGGGATCAGAGAGGATGTGCTCGCGGCCGAGTCGCATCTCGTTTCTCGCACAGGAGCCGTGTGATTGTGTGAGCTGGACCGAATAATCCTGCGTCACATCCTTAGCGGCGCGCATGCAAGACTGCACGACGTCTGCATGTGTGCGTGTGCGCGCGCGTGTATGTGTGTGTGTGTGTGTGTGTGTTTTGTCAGAGAGCAAGAAGAATCGCAGTCACAAAATCCTTACGGCTGCTGATCGTGCTGCAGCGCGACAGTACTAATAAATAATAATTTTACAGCTTGAAAATATCCGAGTCGAATTTTGGGTATTTGAACCCCGGGCCCGCCGCCGCTCAGCTGCTACGAACGTCATAATCCCCTCGTCTATGCTAAAGATTCCGGCCTGAAAGGCGTGTCGAACACGGCGGTCCGAACGCACCGAACCCATCGCATCAGCGGGCGGAAGTGCGACCGAGCAGCCAGGCGGAGAGGGACTCAGCCGCCCTAATCAGATCCAGCGAGAAGCTGCGGCTAGGCCAATCGCTAACTCTGCGTTTCCCTCCCGGCCCTCTGGGCGCCGCCTTGGGCAGCAGACTGTTGCAGAAGGCCCTTCAGTGCTCCCGAAAAGATCATGTCAGGCCAGGATATTTTTTTTCCACGCTCTTCCGTTTTATTTTTTTAGCCTCCTTTTTCAAATGCGTGCGCCCTGATCTATCGTTCTTGATCATGATGTAGTTAGGGAGGATGGTCGCGTAGGAGAGAGAGAGGGGGAATGGGGGGGGGGGGGGAGAGAAAGAGAAAGAGAGAGAGCAAGAGAGAGATGGGGGACTCTCACGCGTGTCGCCAGCTGTTGCAGAGCTCTTTGCCCCCTGAACTGCATCCGGAAATGGCGGCGTCCGCAGTCACCCTTCCCTCGGTCCCAAAAGTCAAAGATGCCGGGCGGTGGTTTCTGACGTAGCCGGGGCCGGGGCGTTGCGGTGCGCTTCCGGCGTGGCGCCGGCCGGGGCTGGGCGCAGCTGACGAGCGCCCGGAGGGTAGGCAGACCGGACCCGCACGGCACCGCTGCTTGACGGGACTGCCTACCCACCCCGGCCGCAGGCGCGCATGCGGGCACCTAGACCACAAACCTCTCCGTTTTCGTTCACGAGAGGTACCCAGCCAGGATTAGACGGTCGAACCGATTTCGAATCGACGTCGATTCAATATTTTGACAAATTAAGAGAAATCGATGTAATCCACCGTCGATTTGATATCGAAATGGTATCGGAAGTCGATTTGATACTAACGACAAAATTTCGGCACTATCGATAATATCGATTCGATATCGATTTGGTACAAGTTCGCAGTCTTTTCTTAGATGGGTATGTGACCCCATTTTATTTATCTATTTTTATTTATTTTTAATCTTGGCGCCAAGCCAAGTCTGACTCAGGTCAAATTTTTAAAGCAAGCCTCTCTAACTCTTTTGTCGCTGAAAAGTATGATGGTCATGAGTGTTCCACTCTCGGTGCAGGCTGCCGCTGCTGCCGCTGCTGCCGCTGCTGCCGCCGCCAGGCACCGCACGCGCTGCTGCTACAAGACAAACATGAATCCGGATGTAACGGGCGCGCCCCATGTGAATGTGAATGTGTGTGCGAAATGGTACCGCTAGCGGGCACTGCTGCCTAGGCACCGCTGCCTCCGCGCCGCCGTCATTGCGGCCGTAAATCGGCCTGGTTATACACAGATCTGACATGCCGTACGGGACCCTGCGGGACCCAGCGGAACCCTGTGCCGACCGGCGCGTGCAGGGAAAAACCAGAACAGGAACGAAGTGGGTACCGACACACAGAACATATCATTTTGGAAATCCGTAATTCGTTGATGAGGGCGTTTTTCTGTCGCTGTGCGCCCTCCAGTCCGTTATAGGTCCCCCGCAGCCCCTCGGCATGTGTCATGGCGGCATATGAGGGAGGGGGGGGGGGGGGAGGATAGGGAGGCGAACGGGTGAGCGTGAAACCACGAAAAAATGAGAGGAGAAATAAGACGCGTGAAGGGAGGGGGGGGGGGCAAGATGTCCTTGTGGTGTGTTGTGTCGGCATTAGGGGTCTTCCAGAAAGGAACCCGGCCGTCACAAGCGGAAGCAGCGCTGTTCGCGGCGCACCGCCGACTTCCGGGCCAACAACAAGACCCTCCCCGGCAGCCCCGCCGCACAAGGTGGACCCACTTCACACCCTCATGCTTCTGTGTACACCACAGCAGGCGGCAGGGCCACGCGCAAAATATTCATGCTTCGTGGACAAAGTGCGCAGACGCTGATTGTTTTTTTCTTTTTGTTCTTTTTTTTTTGTTTGCAAAAATTGTGAGATCGTCACACTTTCGTGACGATCGCCACGCTTTTGAGATTCCCTCGTCACAATGTAAGTGATGGTGGTCACAAAAATGTTGTGATGAACACTGCGAAATTTTGTGGTGTGATTCATTGCAAAAACATCAGAAACACACAGTGAGACCAGCAGTTTGATAGGGCCGAGAGAGAGAGAGAGAGAGAGAGAGAGAGAGAGAGAGAGAGAGAGAGAGAGAGAGAGAGAGAGAGAGAGGAGATGGCCCGGCATCACGTGATGATGGTCGTATCATCGCCTCATTAGGCGTCGCCGTCCATAACGTCCTCGGCAGCGCTCCCTACACCCCCTCATTAAACCGTCGGGGGCGGGAGGGGCAGAGGGGCTAGGGCGAGGTGAGGGCTGGTGGGGCCAGGCCGAGGTGTCACAGGTGTAGGGTTTCCCGACAACGGTCTATGGTGACGGTGCTGTCTCCAAATCGAACCCCCCCTTCCCTTACCGCCCCGTCGTAAAACACGATGCGAAGCTGTATAAAGGCTCGCTACCCTTAAAGTACACCGACCTCTCTTTTATACTGCGGGGCGTTGGCGAAAATGGCTACGGGAGCGCCGTAGTTTCCAGATCGAAGTGCGTTCGCATCAACGAAAATCTGGATGAAAATCGTCGGGTGGAGAGACGACGGTGCGTGGCTGCAGAGCTGCAGAGCGCACACATCCCACCGAGATGCTATCGAAAGTGTCGCGGCAGCAGCAGCAGCAGCAGCGGCAGCAGCGGCAGCAGCGGCAGCAGCGGCAGCAGCGGCAGCAGCGGCAGCAGCGGCAGCAGCGGCAGCAGCGGCAGCAGCGGCAGCAGCGGCAGCAGCGGCAGCAGGTCCTGCAGGGCGGAAGGAGCGGTCCTGTGTCGCCCTACCTGGTGGCGGAGGTCCTCCAGGATCGAATTTCCAACGTCAGCTGGGGACCGTAAACAGAGAGCTTTGTATCCGAAGCTGCTCCCGGGCACAGCCGCACTTGCAAATCTCACCTGTTATCCGGGTGAAAAATGACCTCAAAAATTAAGTTCACATATAGCTTGTTTGTTTCGATACTCTTTTTCGACGGTATAGGACATGAATTTCTGTTTGACGCACTGTCACCGCAGCTCTTGGTGCAACAGAGACAGCAGGCTGGTCTGTCAGAGGAAAAAGAAAAGAAGGTGTCGCGAAAGTGAATGGGACGACACAACGACGTGCTGTCGCAGTGGGTGTCGCAGTGGCGGTCGCAGTGCGGTGTGGTCAGGCCCCTGTTGTGCGGGCTAGATGTGACAACACTCCCAAAGTCACGTGGCTTGCGTCGCTGGGACTTCCCGGTGTCGGCGTAGGGGCTGCAGCAGGCTTCTCGCTGCACACTCCAACGACGAGCCGAATAGAGGTTTCCAGCGAGGCTCAGAAGCGGAAGTGGAACTCTCGAGAGCATGTATTAGAAATATCGATATCCAAGGGCCTCGCCAACTACGGGAGCTAACCTCCAAACTCACTCAAAACGCCATTGAAGTTTCTCGTACCTGCCTTCGAGAGTTCCCGGTCTTGGAAGAGTTTTTGTTCTTCAACTTCCATTTCCAAGTCTCTTTGGAAACCTCTATTGCACATATGGAAGTAAAGTGAAACAGAGTGTTACGTTGGCTCGTGGACGGCCTCACGGGGGTGTGCAGCCCCCGTGTTTGTTATCGCACGGTATCTCATGTGGAGCTGTGCGCACATCCCCTGCGGTCGCAGCGCTATTACTGAACGAGATCGGATTAACTATGCCTGAGAAGGAAGCGAGACAATTCACACCGCCAGACAATGCAAGCTGCCCGCCCCGGCCGCCCCTCATCCGGGGGCTGCGTGCGGAGAGCCTACGCCTCGGAGGCAGCCCCGGCGCGGGCCCCGGGGGGCACATGCAGTCATTGTGGAGGTGTCACCGTGTGAGCACCGCGAAACACGACCGCAGGAAAATAAGAAAGGGGAGGGAGGGAGCGAGTAAAAAAGTGGAGAATATGAGCGCACACGGCGCGGGGGTGAGGAACGCTGTTCAGAATAGTTAAATTAAAAAGGTGAAAATCCGACAGTGCTCACTCTAAATGTCTGAGGAAACAATTTTTTCCGCAGTTTCGTAAAATTTCGGAGACATTTTTGTCAACGAAAAAGACGAATTGTCCTCTGTCCGGATTGTGCGTAAAATAATACGAAAATTCGGACAGAATTGTCCTGTTTCACTGTGTGAGGTATTGAAACTCTAGAGATACGAAATGAAACCTCCTTCACGGCCTGGATATGTGACAGGTACTGCAAACGGGCGGCAGAAATGAACGAAAGGACTGTTATAGACCCAGAGTCGGGGAGGCGGGAGGCAGCCTTCACCATGTCTAATTCTCGCTTCCACCGGGGGCCGGGCAGGGCCGGGCGGCTGGCTGTGGCGGATCAGGGTGCAAAAGCGTTGACGAGATCTCGCCACGACAATGGCTGCCGCGGGGAGCAGAATGCGGCAAAAAGAAGTCGGATCCGAGGGACATGTGAGAGACTCTGTGATTCATCACGACACATCTCTCCCCCGTTATCGGGCGTGAAGGCTCCCGCTTGTGTCTCCCAGGTGCCCGTCGTGGGGCCGTGCCACGGCCGTGCCCCCATCTCAACATTGTGCGCAAGCAGGTAATCGAATTCAGAAGGCTGTGAGAAGAACGCGGGGAAAGACGCACCCGAAATCCACAAGTCGTCTTGGTCTAAAAGTCAGCCCGCGAAGTTCCCAAGTAGTGCATGTTTTCAGTCCACCGCCAACCTCGTTTCGCACCCCGAAAATTCGAGGAAAGCGTCCTGACGCGTTTCTCATACCATTCATCTTGGGGTGTTTTACCGGGAACCGCACGCATGTGGGGGCCGTAGCTAACCGAGCCGCGCCGCTGCGCTGCGAGCCGGCTACTAGTCGTCAGTAGACCATGGCGCACGACTCGGGCAGCAGGTGTGGGCCCGAACGACGGAGCCAAAGGGAAAATAAAAACCCTACGACCATTTCGCGCCGGGAAAAATACCGCCGCATAAAACGTCAGTCACTGAGTGGCAGCAGACGACGTTTGACGACGAACGGCGTTCGAAGCCGAAAAGGCTTGGCCGGCCGGAGTTGCGGTTGCGGCTGCTGCGGCTGAAACCGGAGACGGCGGCGACGCCTGGCGACGACGACGCCAACGCCAGGCGCAGGGCTGCCCGCGGAGCAGGGCTGACAACCTAACCTCGGCGGCAGCGGCGGCAGCGGCGGCAGCGGCGGCAGCGGCAGGTGGGTGGCAGCCGTGGCGGCAGCACAGCACAGCACAGCCCTCTGCGCCACTGACACCCTCCACACTTTACGACCACCAAAGCCTCCGATCGAGTCGCCGTGCCGCACAAGGCTGCTCCCAAACAACCCACTCCTCTCCGCCATGCTGTGAGGAGAACCTATTTCTGGGCTGGGCTGGTATTTGGGCGAAACTGCGGAAACTTACCTGGCCTAGCAGCAAAGCATGTCCCTAGAGTCCCTCGCCAAGGTCCCAACGCAGCAACTTTGCTGATTCATTCGCAGGGGTTGAACCACTGTCGAAAATCGCCATGAACAGGACCATGAAAACCTAATTGTGAAGAGAATGTTAGCAGCATTACAGTCAGACCCGCATTCTGGGTCACTAAACCTGACAAATCTCAAACTTTGACCATCTTTGACCACCCCTTCATTTTGAACGGGATAGAGGTAAAATTTGACCACGTGGTTTGTGTACGGCCCCCACCAAACGGCCGAGTTGGCTCGAACGCACCCCCGGATAGCCGAGGGTTGGAGAGGGAGGAGGCGGCTCGGATCGGCTCTCGGGTTTCAGGTGAGAAGGGTGGCCACCGTCTGTCAGGCGTCAGGACCGCCCTTGCGGACTGCCACCGCTTGCGACAGTGACAGCGGGGACCGCGACATGCCGTGTGTGTGTGAGTGTGTGTGTGTGTGTGTGTGTACTGGCAGACTGGAAGGGGCGCCAACCTGTGCAAAATCTCATATACCGCCGCCAGCCGCAGTTGGCAACACTTGACGAGGGTTGCAGACGCGCGGACGCCGCCCCGCCGCCCTCGACAACAGGACGCAAAAAGAAATTCGATTCGAAGCAGCAAAGGGAACGTCCTGCTGAGTGAGGGAGAGGGAGCGAATCTCTTATAGCGACATTCACTCCAAGTGCAGTGCGAACGAGAGAGAGAGAGAGAGAGAGAGAGAGAGAGAGAGAGAGAGAGAGAGAGAGAGAGAGAGAGAGAGAGAGAGAGAGAGAGAGAGAGAGAGACCCGGCGGGAAAAGAGCCGCACCAGCCGCACCGCCTTTAGGGAGAGAGCGGTGCAGTGGCGCCGGCCTAAACACACACACACACACACACACACACACACACACACACACACACACACACAAACTGGAGCTTCCGGCAAAATTGTTTTATGCTGCTCCGTTTTTACATTCGTGCAGGACGCCGTGTGATATAAAATTCCCCTGCGCCCCTGGCTGCTTGCCTAGGTCCAGCGGGCGTCCTGGACACACGTGTGCGGAGGCTGCAAGGGGCCCACAGCTGCCCGGATTCGCTACGTTTCACGGCACGTTCGCTCCGTCTTTAGCAGCGCCTTGAATCGGCTTGACTTTGTCACGGTCCTCGGCGGTGTGGGGCGGGTCTTGTCGGGGCCCGTGTTATCAGGCCGGCGGCACCCCGTCAGCTGCGGGGGTCTGAGAGGACGCCGTCGTCCGCCGTCTTGCGCGCGGGGACTATGACGGGGACCCGCGGGCCGGGGGTCGGAGGTCAGAATGGAGGGAGGGGGGGGGGGGGATAGGGGGAGCAGACCGTGTAACATGCGACACCCCCTCGGAGGCCTTTGACACTCACTGCTCCCCAGGACGGTTTGGAATGTTGCCGAACACATTGGGGACATGCGCGGGGCGGACCTCAGCTGCTGCCGACCCTTTGTTTGGTTCAAAAATAATTTTAAAAAAAGTTCAGGTTGTATGTATGCTTTCAAACAAAAATTATCCTCGATTCAAACTTCATGGTTGACAGCAAATTTACGAAAATTACGGCTCTTATTTCTGCGGTCTGACGGTGCTACGAAACACACAGACAACGTTCGGGCCGCAGTGGGCAGTGCATAGTGCACAGTGCAGATGAGTCGTTCCGCAGTGCATAGCAGCAGAGGAGATAAATTATTTGAGACGTTAAGTGAGCTGACAATACCGACACGCTCACAGAGCTCTCGCCGCCCCGCGGGGGCTCGACAAGGGCGAGCAGCGAGCAGGCCTTCCATTAGTATATTCTTATTTGGGAACGTGGCCACGAATGAGTTGAGCCCGACTAATACGCCGCGCGGCCACGGATTTTGTCATACGTGTCAAACGAAACGCGGGCGGCGGGCGCGGAGGGGAGGAATTCTCTCTGCGTTTCATTATCGGACCTCTCGCTTTTTATTTTTTTCTCCCTCATTTTCTCACGTCCGAGCGGCGGCGGCATAATGAAATTGAACGAAGGAACGAGACGCGACGCCAAAGGGAGAAGGAATGCCGTATGTATACGTCCGCGTCGGCCGTGCCATCTCAGGCATGGCAAATTAGGGCATTCGCTTTGCATCCGTTCGGAGGTGAGAACACAGCAAAAGGGCATCGCGGCGTGCCGTGTGCTGATGGCTGATAAGAGACTCGCGGCCGGCGACGCTCAAACGTGAAACTTGGAATAAATGAGCGACAAGGAAGCCGTTACAGCCGCAGTAAAGGAGAGGTGCAGGGACGGTTCGTCTACAGGTCCCAAGGCGCCCGCAGAGTAGGTTCGGTGTTCATTGTTCCTGGCCGGATAGTCCAGAGCCGGGAGCCCAGAGCCCGGAGCCCAGAGCCCGGAGCCCAGAGCCCGGAGCCCAGAGCCCGGAGCCCGGGGCCCGGGTGTGGGAGAGACATCAAGGTTCCGTGCGTGTTGTTTGAATATGATGGTCTGGTGATAAGAGGTGTGAGGCGGGGCTCAGGTGCGACAACATAGTTGGAAGGGGTGGCGCGTTGGCGCGAACACCGCCGCAGGCCCGGAATGTCGGGAAATAAAGAAGCGAGGGGTTTCGCCGCAGACAGACTTCGGGGCGCGCCGCCGCGCTGCTGATAACAGGTGGAAGAAGAAATACGACAGTAGTGGTCCTGTGTCCGGGACGCGGAAATGGAGACGTCTGCCTGTGACGCGGGGCCTGGGGCCTCGGGCACCCCCCGCCGTGATGCTGCAATCAGCCGAATCAGCGCCCCGAATCTGTGCTGCTTCCAGAAAGAAACGCGCCAACCTGTTGCCGACGGTGTTGGTGATCGGCGACCTAGGCGTCCGCCCCCCGTCTCCGGACGCCCCCCGCCTCCGGGCGCCCCTGACGCCCCCGAACGACGAGCCGCCGTAGACGTCCTTCCCAGAAGTCAAGGACTCCGTCAGAGGGATGGCTCCACCAATATATCACTTTAATTAAAGCCAGAGAGCGCGCCTAGCCAGTGCGTGTGTGTGAGCCCATAACCGGTAATGCAGCATCGAACGCATCTACCAAACCAAACAGATGGTCGGTAAATTAGTAGTTAGTAGTATAACGAAACAACGCCGGGGTATAAGGTGCAGCGGACGACGGGCGTCGCACCTTGCAGACATAATGGGGGAGAGTTATTTCTCGCGCGAGGAGCAGAGGGGAGCAAATACGGTAAGATTGTACAGAGGTTTCTAATTCAATTAACGCCATTCAAAATTTATCATACCTGCCCTCGAGAGCTTCAGGCCTCTGGAAGAGTTTTTGTTCTTGAACTTCCATTCTCAAGTCTCAGCGGAAACCCCTTTTAGGAGACTTGACCTCTAAATCCATAAAACGCGACGCAAGATTGTCAAATGGCTCTCGCTCGCTGTGGTTTCCCTGATCTCATGTGTATCCTCCGAGCTTCTGATTTGGATAACGCCGAACGACAACTGTTTCTGGGGAGAAGGTGCGTGTGGCCAACGTCAGTAACCCCTGAAGAAATGCCCAGAGCCGTGTCGCTGTCCGGACCAACAAGCTTGTCGCTGTCACACGTCTGCGGCGGGGCAGCGGCCGCCACGCCCACGGCGCGCGGTCAAACGGCGCGGCGCACCTCTCGAACTCGTTTTCGACTTCTCTCGCCGACTATCGATCACTCGAATGGAACACGCACGCACACGTCGCCCCGCTCAAAACAAAAGGCGACGACAAATCTCTCTTTATGTGCGGGACAAGGGAGTGACACGGGCCCAACAGAGTGATCAGGCAACTGTCAGCTTGGGGCCAGATCTGGCCGCGGCGGCCGAGGCCTGCCAGCAGCCGATATCTCGGTATCGAATCGTCTGCTTGCAGTCAGGGGTCAGTGGTAGGGCCTCTGTCGTGGGACTCGGTCCCGTCAGGGATAACAACGAACGGGGCAGCCGCGAGGCATGTGGTTGGCAGGACTGACGACTGAATGTGGCTGCGTTGGCAAAACTGGGTTCACTTTGGCAATCGTCTGCTGCGCGGCTGTTGCTGTTGAAGCCCTTGCGCCCTCAGTCACCCCTTCCGCGACACGTTTGTCTGCCTATCGATTTAATTGGCCCCGAGCTGCTGCCTGCCCGGCTCGGCACTCGGCAGTGGCCCCCCTCGCCCCTCGCTCCACTACCAACCACCAAGAAATAAATCTCCCGTCCGTGCGCCCAAATAGGCAAGCATCCTCTCTTCGATCGGAGTCAAAATAACCAGATGAGGATGTAACGGCCCCGAACCATAAAACACACGCACGCACGCACGCACACACACACAATCACATACGGTTTTACGGCCGGCTCCAGCCCCGCCGTGTTGCGATCAAGTGCCCAAAAAAAAAGCGAACACGCATCTCCAGACAACAGACTGCACCGGTGTTGATGATCATCAAGGCTGACCAAACGTTTTATACACGGGCAATCGAGGAGTCAGCCACGCGCACACGCACAGGGGGCACACGACGGTCCCCGTTTGGCGCCAACGGCATGCGCGACAGTTGGCAAGCAGCCTCCCTGAATCTGCCGCTGTCTTCACCCCGCATCCACCCGTCCACTCATATCTCTGTCGCACTCGCACAGAGTGCGCTGCACGACGCGTCTCTCGCTCTCTCTCTCGCTCTCTCTCGCACCCGCAGCCATCTGATTGACCTGTCTGCCGAGTGTTCCAGGCGACTGGCCACTGGCTTTATGTACCTAATAAGCCGATCGGGACGTGTGCGGGACACACTGTGAGAAAAAGAAGTCTGAAAAAAGAAACACGGGAGGGAAAAAGACAGCATTCATCCAGCGAGACGCTCGACGACAAATCAGAGAGGCCAGCACAAGGGTAAAAAAAAAAAAATATTGTATATAATCAGGGACATAAAATGAAGTTGATAATGTAAGTTTCAGTGCTCGGCGCGACTGTCATCTGCAGCTTCTTTGGCTGTGTCATATCTAACGTCGGCGCATCGCAGCCCGGCTCCGCATGGCTCCGCATGGCTCCGCCGATAGAGCATCAGGCTGCCTGGAAACGAGATGACGGCAAAAGCCGCAGCGGACCTAAAATCCCATCAGTGTGCCGGCCGACTCGGACAGTAAGCTCCCCACTTAGCGCGATCGGCCCGGGCCGGCCATACCGGCGGAAAACGTGTCCAGTGTCCAGCGTGAGTTTGGACACGACTTTGTGCGGGACGAGCTCTCGATGCAAGTCCTTCCCATTCAACATTCACATCAGCACGGATGCGGTATTTGGCACACCCGCGCCATTTGTCGTCGCAAATTCAGCAAAGCCGCGTGCTGTCAACCGAATTGGATTGCCACACGAGTTACCCGCGCTCAGCTAATATCGCTTTCCTCTCGGTCCTCGTAAACACACCGCCCTTCTTTGTTGGCGCCGACTCAAAGGCAGTTGCACGCAGCGCGGGGCTGGCGGTGTACGCAGCACGCAACCCAACCTCCCCCGTGCACCTCTGGCGAGCCCACGCCGTCCCTATGAATAATCATTATGTGCACTATTTGCACGGCGCGGCGACGCGGATATGCAACTTCATTGCGGTGCGACAGAGACAGGAAGCTTATTACTCTGTGGGGCAGAGCGAGAGAGAGAGAGAGAGAGAGAGAGAGAGAGAGAGAGAGAGAGAAGGGATGCCAAGTGAGCAGGCCCAAGGGCGAACCTCTTAATCGCTGATAATTTGCAATATCCTCTACGAGCAGCCAGCTAGGCGCAGCAAGGCGTGTCTGCCCGCCGTGTCTGGCCGCCGTGGTGACGGCTCTTGCGAAACCACCCATTTCCCTTTTATTACACGGTGCGTGCTTGATGTGTGTATGTGTGAGCGCGAGAGAGACGCGATTGATTTATCGATCAATCGCCGCGCGCGAGAGTGGGGGCGGACGGGCAAGGGGGAGGGAGCGGGACGGAAAATGACTGGCGGCGTCACTCAGTTTCCGCGATGTTGCGTCGCAAAGCTGCTGTGCTC
Source organism: Odontothrips loti (assembly GCA_038380765.1). NCBI lineage: Eukaryota > Metazoa > Arthropoda > Insecta > Thysanoptera > Thripidae > Odontothrips > Odontothrips loti. Next base: position 11,028,855 of record CM076254.1, read on the forward strand.
GCTGCAACAAGGAAGGAGAATAGAAGCACTTTGTTGGCGATCTCTCGGAAAATACATACATTACATAGCTGCAGTTATGTGTTTGAAATGTTTTGGGACACATGAATAAAAGTGTTCATTCCTGTTTCAGAACACATTTTCAACACTATCCAGAGTGCGCGAGTACGCTTTGTGAACACATTCCACTCGGCAATGCGGCAATGTAGCAATGTGTTCTGAAGGTGTTCACTTTCAAATCGTGAACCTGTTCTTTTGAGTTTAAAAGATGCATTTTCGAGCCAAAACGTGTTTATTATGTGTGAAGCTGCAGTTGATAATGTGTTTGAAATGTGTTCGGACAAATGAATAGAAGTGTTCATTCCTGTTTCAGAACACATTTCCAACACCATCCAGAGTGCGCGAGTATGCTTTGTGAACACATTCCAAACGCATAGTAGCGGTGAAACCAGTTTACTTTGTGTTTACTTTGAGTTGCAATTGTGTTTTCAGAACCCTTTTTACTCACTGTGGCATGAAAATGCGTTTGATTTGTGTTTTAAAATTGATTCTTTCCGATAAATCTGCAGGGAATTTCGTGTTCGCACGCACATTATGAAATGGTTTCTAGGGGCTGTCAGCAAATCGTAACGGGGGCCGGCGATAATAGTCACGGTTTCGGGGAGGGGTGTTAACGGAAATACAATACAGATAAATGGTACAACAATTTATTACATAATTTAATGTTCTAAGGAACTTTCGCTAACGCTCGCTCGCGAACAAAATAATACTAACTGAAAATTTAGTGACGACCACTAATATTTTTTTCTCCTTTCGATGCCATTCTTCATCTTCGGACCTGGCGGCGGCGGCGGCGGCGGCGGCGCACAGCCGTCGGCGCCCCCCCTGCGTCGGCGTGCTGACGGGCCCAACTGCACACACATGTCCGACACATGCAGGCCGTGGGCAGGCGCCCCCGATGGGGCCGACGCCCTATGCGTGTCCGCTTGTCGCCCTCGGCGGCTACTTGAGCCGGACGAGGGTGATTTTTCCTCACCCCTTAATGGACTGGTGCCGCGACGCCCCGCCCCCCGCCAAAGCCCCCTCCCCTCCTCTGACAAAGCGAAGCGCCTGTCGTCGACGGGAAGAGGGGGTTGTCGACGGCGTCCTCGGTGATTGGTGAGGTGGTGGCAGCAACACGAGGCCAGATAAGGTGTCCTCTCTGCGCGCGCGCGCGCGCACACACACACACACACACACACGCGCACACACACACACACACACACACACACACACACACACGCACGCACAGCGGTCCGGCCGGAGGGAATCGGTGCTCCCCGCCGCGCCTTGATTAGGACCCGGAATCGGCGTGCGGCCCGATCACGTGACAACCATCAGCGAGCATCTCATTGGCCGGAGCGGCGCGCCGCCGCCCTCCCCTCTGAAACGGACGACTAACGGCCGGCGGCAGCGGCCGATCTGAATTATGCGCGACAAACACTTTTGATGATGGAGAGGGAGGCACAGCCCGGCCGGACCCGGCCAGGTGGCAACACTGCCGTGGCCGTAATAGGCCCGCCAGCGCCCGCCCTTACGTCGATAAGTGAGGCTAAATGTCTTGATTATCTCGCAGGGATTCTTCATGGTAACGAGGCATGAAAATAAGGTGCCACGCAGAGAGAGAGAGAGAGAGAGAGAGAGAGAGAGAGAGAGAGAGAGAGAGAGAGAGAGACAGAGAGACAGAGAGACAGAGACAGAGGCAGTCGGGGGTGGGCCAGGATCGTAGCAGCGTGAGAGAGAGAATGAGCCCTGGAGGCGCGAGAAAAAGGAAAGGGGCGCTTCGATGCGGCAGGTGTATATGGTATATGGGGTCCGCCAGCGAAAACTTGGCTTCGCGGCGATATATTGTTTGATGGGAGCAGGTGCTCGGCTCGCAGGGTCTTGGACCCACAGGACGAAAGGTGTTCATAAAACGCCGCCGGGACCTTTTACGACTCACTCACAGAGAGAGAGGGAGAGAGACGGAGAGAAGAGACGGAGAGAAGAGACAGAGAGAGGAGACAGAGAGAGCGGTGGAGGAGTTACCCTGAGGGTCTCTCAAACCTTGTACCGCTATGCACAAGCGGACTTTATGCACTGATGGCAACGGCCAGCTCGCGCATTCAATAAAAACTCAACAACTGGGCGGGGGGAAAAAATCGCACTTGATAAGGAGGTTCCGATAAGGAATTCGAGATGATAAAAAAGGGAAACGGAATGGATGGATGCAAAGAAGGCGGGGGGAGGGGGGGGGGATTCTGCAAATTATCAGACCGTGCGGCCGTATATGCCAGGCGCAGCAGCACAAGACCTCTGCGATTGGCTGAAGGTTGTCATCGGAAGAACCTGCTGGGTCTCGGTCTACTCCCCTTCCTCTTGTGCCCTTGCCGTCGTACATGTCCTGGAGACGTGATGCACGATAAGAGCCACAGGGACATGACGGCTGATGGACACAGGGGGAGGGAGAGAGAGAGAAAGAGAGAGAGAGAGAGAGAGAGAGAGAGAGAGAGAGAGAGAGAGAGAGAGAGAGAGAGAGAGAGAGAAGGAAGGCGATAGAAAAGGAAGGCCGTGGAAGAAGAGAGACGGGGAGGAGAGAAGGGCGGGCGGGCGAGAGGGAGAGGTGCTCCATTGTGTCATCAATCATCGGCTCTCCTCAATCATTATTCAACGCGGTTCATGATGATCAGATCATGATCAAAGCGGTCGCACCGCGCACGCACCTCATAAGCAACTCAATCACCCCCCCCCCCCCTCCCCCTCCGGTCTAATCAGCCTGCATATAAAGGGCCTCGCTCAGTAAACCTTCATTTCTTCTCCGACACCGCTGCCCGCTGCACCGACTGTTTCTACAGTTCCGGAATCGCAAGGCGCTATCGGCGCAAGTTCAAGTTTGGCGCAGAGAGAGCGTCAAATGGGGGCCACTGTAGATCGTCAAATGGGGCACCACACGCGCGCAAAGCCTCCGTGTCGTGGGGCCACTCCGGCTACCTCCTCTCCGCGTTAGGTGTATGCGCGGGGAGTGCGGCTTCCATGGCTTCTTTTCAAACTCTTACGAGTCTGGGCGGTCTAATGACCAGCCGCGGCGTGAGTATTCTTAATGGCCGCTCCCCGTCTTGGCGTTCCTTACCGGCCGGCTAGCGACGCTGCGATGAGGATCTCGTACGGTACACCACTAGCCAGAGTTGTTGTTGTCACGCTGTTCGATTTATTTCCCCCACACCCTCTGGCATGGCGTGGTAAAACAAGCAGACTTTGATCCGGTCCAGAACGGGGCATATGTAGATTGGACCCTGCCATTGAAAGGTTGAAAATGGCCCGAAAATTCCAAAACGTTTTTCAGTTCTACCTCTTTCCCGTCAGCCCTATGTGGAGTTCAAAGTTATTCATAGATCTATAAAACACGAGACAAAGAGCTGTGCGTCTAGTGATGAAACGCTGCGCTGTTGAAGAAGGGGCGAAAGAAGAAGAAAATTGAAAGGGGAACACGATTCACTTTGCGTTGCACGTGCCGGCGGCAGGGGCCGTTATCGGCGCGGACAAGCCCAGTGGCGCATGTTGATACGGGGTACACGTCCCAGCGGGACTGCCAACAACTCACGCGGCGGAACACACCGGCGGCCCGGACTGGAGCTGCTGCCGCTGCTGCTGCCGCTGCTGCTGCCGCTGCTGCACTGGGGGCCATCCGTCTTGGAGGGGAATCACATCGTCATCTCTGCCGTGTGACTCACAAACAACGGGGATCACGGGCAGGGATTCCGTCGTCACCGTCATACCAAGGAGTGCGTTCGGAATGGCAAACACGGATAAAGGGGCTGGTTAGGATACCGAAGGCAGCCATGCGAAATTTTTCATAGCTATGGGTTGTGCTGTTGCGCCAACAGATAGTGAGGAACACACCCGCACCGTTCCCCGGAATACGTACTACATCGCGCCCGGAGAGGGGGAAGGCCAGAGCTGATTGCCTTACATTGTATTTATGTGAATGGGAGAAAGTTGCCACAGCAGCAGTGCGTGTGTGTTACATGCGGCCGCGAGGTCAAAGGGGGCCGAGGCGACGCAACACGCTTGCTGGCACTGCGCCTTTCGCCAATGATAAGCGCGCGCGAACGCGGCATGCGAGGACGAGAGGTTAGTCGGCCGACCGCTTGTACCGAGAATGAAAACTTCATAGTCATCGCCCGATTTTGGGAGATAAGGTACTGAAGCGGATGTTTTGAAAACTTGACCGCACATTGCAGATCTGAGACCGGAGCGAGATTCAGCTCAGCGGCAGGATTCCAAACATGGGGTCAAATGACCCTTTCTGATCGAGATGCGAGTCGAAGTAGTGGCCGAGTGGATAGAGGTTTCCAATGAGACCCGGAAACGGAGGCTGAAGAACAAAAACTCTTCCAGACCGGAAACTCTCGAGAGCAGGTATGAGAAACATCGACGCACAAGGGGCGCGCCAAATATGGGTCGTAACCCCCAAATTCACTCAAAACACCATTCAAGTTTCTCATACCTGCCCTCAATTATTTCCGGTCTGGCAGAGTTTTTGCTCTTCAACTTCCGTTTCCAAAGTCTCATTGGAAACCTCTATTAGGCCTAACACTTCGCTTCCTTCTTTCCTACCAAAAGAGGTCATGTGGGTCCATCTTTAAAATCCTACCGCCAATCCGGGTCCAACTCAAGTCCTAAAAGTCGAACACAGGGCCAAGATATCGAAGCAGCCTCTTATAGCCCAAAATTGGATGATGATTGTGAGACAACCGGTACGCCGCGGCAGACCTCACCTCTTTTTGCGCAGTCGTTGCGGCCGCAACCCGGAGAAGAGCGCTGCTCCACTGCTATCGTACCGATCGCTGTCACCTCGGCCAATGGCTGCCAATGGCACCGCCGGCCACCGCCGCCTCTTAATATGCGAATATGAATGAAGGCGTTCGCCGTTACGGCCCGCACGGCTTTCACACGCAGCGAGCCGTTCTCCGCCACGCATAAAATACTTATTGCATAAAATGCTCGCTACTGAGCGCTCTGCGGTGTGGCGTACGAAGTGGTTGATGTGACGATCGGCACACCTTTGAGCCCTCCTCCTGTGTGCTTCGGTTTCCGCCTATGTCCGTTCAGTATTCAAGCAGATCTAGCCTGCATGCATCAGACCGAAACCCGCGTCTAGTACATATATATTGTACGGCTAACGAATTGCAATGGTAGCGCTGAATAACCCAGGAGGACAAGGGTGGTTTGCCAATCAAATTATGTGCTATCGAAATTGATTCTCAAGTTCTGTATTCTTCCCTGTTTTTTTTTTTTATCGAGGCGAAAAACTTTGCGGAATTTCGCGACTGGTGCTTCCCTCCCACGTTCCCTAACGTGGAGCTCATTTGCGCACTGAGTGAGAAGCCCGATTTAGCACACGGGGCGGGAAAGACAGAACATGGTGCATGATAAAAAGTATTCTTTTGCCTGTGTCTGTGTGTGTGTTTGTGTGTGTGTGTGTCGGTGCAAACATGCGGGGTACCGCGCGGGCATGCTTTTGATGTTGTGCCTGGCATTTCGCACTTCCCGGAAGCGGCATTAACACCTCAGTAAGGTGCAGCGAAGGCTCCGTGGTTCCCACCTTCCCGTGACGTCTGATGAGCAGAGCGGAGCAGAGGATATGGAGAGATTCCACCACCACTGCGACTTGATTTCGCACACAACACCTCGGTTTATCACTCACCTGCACGACTGACTTTTCGGAGCCCTCTGTCAGCAGTTACCACGGCACGGCACGGGGGAGGCATGCCGAGCTACTAGGATTACCTCACGCGTGCGCCCACACGCCCTACACCTAGCGGCGTGACTTTCAAAACATTTGAATTACACACACACATACATACACACACACACACACACACGCCGGGTGTTTGTGAGCGGACAGGCAAACGTACGAGTGTGAAGGAGAGAACGGGGGAAACTTGAAGCTCCCCGCTCCGCCGCCCCGCCAGGCATCCTGAGGCATCCGGGGCGCCGCCGCGCCGTTTTTGTTGGAACTGGTCGTCTCTCACTTCGTCTCACGCGTCGGAGAAGCCCTATACACGGACGAGAGAGAGAGAGAGAGAGAGAGAGAGAGAGAGAGAGAGAGAGAGAGAGAGAGAGAGAGAGAGAGAGAGAGAGAGGTGACGGTGATACCATTCGCCGTCCGGCCACGCCGAGGGCGATGATGTTCTTGAGGAATGCCAGGGTATCGCTTGCGCCGTGGTACATCCGTCAGGGAGACGCGAGCGCCCGCACCGCAGCACCGCAGCCGTGGCGGGGAGATCACCGCGGCGATATCCCTAATAAATAACGACATGACGAGAAGTTGAACAGCATTTCTCTTATTTTTCGTGGAGCGCCGTGGAGGTCGTGGCCGTGTTGCCGCCGCGGTCCTCCGGCGGCCCCGTAGCCCCCGCAGCCCCCGTAGCCCCCGCGGCCCCCCATGCCGCGGCAGCATGCTTTCTGACTACTTACTACTTGTTTAGCAGGCTTCCCTCCGCTTTGAAAAATAACGACGATTACGAGAGACAGTGGCGTGTCGGGGCATCCTAACCTCCCCCAAAAAACAAACACGAATTTCTCATGCACGGCCTTCATATTCCGGGTTCGGAGGGCCCAACGACGCAGAGCCAACCTTTCGCCAAGACCGCTTTATATATTTTCGTCGTCGCAAAGACGGCGATATATTTCCGAAACCCCGTGTTATAACTTTCCCACCTCATGCTTTTAGGAACGTTGGAATTCTCATACGGGGAATTTCAAGCCAGGCTGTGAGGGGCCGGCGAGGGTGGAGCCGAACCATCCGTCATCAGCCACACGTGTCACACGTGTGGACTTGCGGACAGCCCCACCGAAACGGCCGAGTGCCAAAGACACGTGTCAGGGAGGGGGGCTAACCATGTGGGAGATAAGGGTGCCGCAACCGCCTTGCGACGAATCGAACGCGACGGAGACGTGTGTGCATATGCAGTTAATTAACACCAGCGAACTACAAGACAAGAGGGCGGCGGTGAGATGGTGACGGGAAAGGGGAGGAGGGGGGGGGGGGGGCTTGTTATTCCGAGCTGTGCTCGTCAGCAGCCCTACACACACGCCCTCGCACGGAAATATTTGCCGTCCCGTGACCTGTCTCATAATTTTTGTATTTATTTTTTGCCACGAACGAGTGGGTGTGAATTGGTCGGATACAATTCTAAATGGTAATACCCGTCAAAATAAAAATATAAACGATATGTGCTCATGTTGTGTTATTAGCACCTCCTCGGGGCTGCCTGAAGCTGCTGAAGCCTACCCGACATATTTAGGATTGATTTTTTAACGATGTGTTTTGACTTCATGGCGCCTTTGCCACTGGCTTGCATCCGATGGCGTGAGAAAATGCGCGGGAAACACTTCCTAGAGACACATTCCACACACAGCGGACACTGCATCGGTCTGCATCGGTCTGCATTTCCACGTTCGCTCACGTCGGCGGCTGCGGCAGCATCTCTGCATCCGGCTCTGCAGCGGTAGCAGCGGTAGCAGCGGTAGCAGCGGTAGCGCCGCCGGCCAGCGCCGGCTATCAGAATTCGCATTCGTTTGCAGACGAGATACAAAACAGCGTGTCCGTTTTCGCCGTGTCCGCAGCGCGTATTCGCGCGTTCCTGCGGCCGTATCGCGTGTCCGCTGCGTGTCCGCTGTGTGTCCGGCGGCAGCGGCGGCAGCGGTGGCAGCAGCGGCAGCAGCGGCAGCGAAGACCAGTATGCGATCTGACTCTGCGTCTACGCGGTGGCGCCGCGGTCAAAAGCGACAAAAAGTTGGAGGGGGGAGAAATTACCTTCTGGATTCAAAACATTCGCCTTTTTGATCCGGTTTCAAGTTACTTTTAATTTTGTCCGGCGTACATTAAATATTTTAACTAAAAATCCCAGTTTCTTCTAGAACCACCTGTCAGAATAAAAATAAAAATTATTCGTCCGATGACTTTCTGTATTTTTTTCCCCCCGACAATCTCTTTAACATCCTCGCGGTGCGCGCTGAGAGATCAAAGTGGTGTCGGCATCGGCAGAGGGCGCTGACGGCACGGTCACTCTGTGTCCCCTGCGGGACCTGTGACCAGCAGCGGACACCTCCTCTCTGCACAGAAAACGTACAGAATGGCCGCAAATGATAGTGGGGAGTCATTCATCGCAATAAAAAAGGAGCCGATCCGGGCGGCAGGGGGCGGGGCCGGGGGGTGGGGGCGGGGGATAGACACGGTCCGGCCTCAGGCATGCCTCAGGTGTGAGTGCCGTGCTGTGATTGTGTTATAAAGTGCCGGTCGGCTCCCACAGCACACTTGTCACACGACGGCGCGGCATCGACAGCCAACAAATAAAAGGCACAGTCCCATCTCGGATTTTCAAATTTTTATTTTTCATAATCTCCATGGTTGCCGCCGCCCGCCACCCAGGCCTAGAAACGTGTTGTCGCGGACCTCACATATCACACCTTCCGAGGCTTGGCCGCCAAAGCTCTCTCTTCCGCCCGCGGCCCCGTGGGGCCCTGTGGGGCCCTGTGCCGCCCTGTGCCCTGTGCCAACACCCCATAACACCCACCGTCCCTTTGCAAGTCGCCGCCGCGGGACCTTCGGGAACCATCTCCCTGCGCCTTCCACCTTGATCCCCGAAACATGCCGACTTTTATTGTCAACGCCCCCGCTGTAATATGAAAATCTCTCTGCACTTGATGGTCCCCCGTTCCGGCACGGTCCCGTTACCATTGCACCGAGGGGCCACATCTATACCTGCACTGTATATCACTGTGCAATTAGACAGTAACAGCAGTTATATATCGGTATAGAAGAGACCAAGAAGTACACTGCGAACAAGGAGAATAGCTTTTCACTCAGAATTCCTCGCACCTCAAAATAACAAGAAACAGTTTCCAATACATATGACCGCTGTGAATTTCTGTGAGTTGGAACAGTAATTGGCTCAGTTTTAAAAAGAAATTTTAGATAAATTGGAATTAAAATTTACAGCTCTTTAGCCGCAATAAAAACACCAATATAATGTGCACATCCACTTTGCTTTCGGCGGCGGCATTCGGCGTATCTTTTCCGTTGTTGTCACCCACTCCCTGCGCGGCTGCGGCCGGGTCGTGTCGGGTCCGTGAGAACGTGTGGACACCTCCTCCCGTCCTCGCCAAAGCGTTGACCCCCCAGGGCGCTGCGGTGGATAGAGGCCGCCGTATGCTGCTCCTATCCGCTCCATTCTGCGGACAAATAACCGAGGTCTCTGCCGGCCGATTCCGCACACTGTCTTCGTATAGGTCAGTCTCTGTCGCACTCGCGTGAGGTGCTCCGTAAGAGAGCGAGAGAGAGAGAGAGAGAGGTCCGAGTTCAGTGTTCGGAATCGCCTGGCGGTCCCTGACGGTCCCCGAAGGTCCCCGACGGACAGGTCGGGTCTCCCTGGCTATCACCCGCGCGGCCCCCATTCTTGTTTGTTGACGCCGTCCTCTTCGGCTCGCAGCCTCCGGTGCCGCCGGTGCCGGCGTTGCGCGCGCTCTCCACCCACCTCGTCCTCCTCCTCCTCCTCCTCCTCCTCTCCTTCGTTCTCCACCTTGATGCCATTGTTCCCATTCTCACCTCGCAGTGCTTTGTCGGCGCGCAGTCTCGTCAGGTGCAGCCCCCTTCCTCCTCCTCCCCCCCTCCCCCACTTCCCCCCTGTTTAACACTCTGCCCCCGTTTGCTGTGTCAATGGGTTAGAATGCACTTCGGCCGGCGCGCAGGTTCCTAAAAAAAAAAAAAAAAAAAAGCTGCATTCGTCTTCACCCGCCAGTATTTGAACCCGCAGGCCCATATTTTCGGAGAGAGAAAACAGGTGCGCAATCGGAGTGCTGCATCTATGGAAAGTGTCAGAGAGCTACACTCTGATACGGCCGTGGGAGATAAAAGTAAACGGCGCGGCCCCCGTCGGAATTAAAGATGACTCCTTCACACCCCTTTCCTTCCCGGAAGGCAAGCCATGTCGGCCGGTGGGAGGAGCGCTGCTACTTTGTGTGAGAATTCTGGTCGCGAACTCACATATATTTCGTTGAACAGAGGGGCCTTCTTGTAGTGGCGCCGCTGCCTACACGGCCCGTGCTGTCCGGAGCTCGGTTCTCCCTGCTTGTGGGTGCGATTTATAGGGAGAAATGGAGAAATGTCTAACCAGCGCGGTTTTTGTAAATATGAAAGCTCTCGCAGTCTTGGAGCAAGTGGAGACTTCCAGCACAGTCAGCGCAGAAACACTTCCAGGTCAGAAACTTCCGGATATGGACGGGGCGACATGAGTATTTCTCATACTTGATCCGGATTGGAAATTTAGAATGTCGAGCGACAGGAATAATCCATTAGGAAATTCATGCCGCCCGTCCCGTCCGCCCGCCACACTTACTTTCTCACGATGTCCGGCCGTGGGTTGATAAGAAAGGCTCCAATCCTTTCGTTCCGGCCGCCACCGGCTGCTTGGATATCGTAAAAAGTGTCCGGCGGCGACGCGTACTCCACGGCTCAATCACCGAATGGCAGCCGAGCCGCCGGCAGCCGCCCAGGCCCAGCCCAGCCCAGCCCGCTTCCTATCGCCGCCTGGAATTTCACGGACCAGGAGCCTCGTTATAAAGACATCGCATCATCTGCCTCATCGGTTCCAGGGAGAAGGGTTCCACCCCGGGCCGGGTACCAGGGGCACCGGGCACCATCCCGCCGGAAGTATGTGTATCGCCGGCTGGAGGGAGAAAAGAGACCCAATTTTCTTCGCGTTACGCCTCGTGTCGCCGCCGCTCCAGCGGCTCCAGCCTGCTGGTCACGAACAGAAGAGCAGGGCGCGTCGCTTGCTATGAGAAATTCCTCACAAAACTTGGTCGCTGTCCAAAAAACAAAAATTAAATCGGAAAAATTCGTGAATTCAAGCCAAACACGATCCAAAATGCGTCCGAAATGGACCGGAATTTCAGCGATTTTGTACAACCGAAATTCACACCTACCTTGGGGCGTAGTATGTACCCTACACCAGCATCATCCTTCACCAACGAAAAATGCCCGGTCAGCTGAGAGCGGCACGGAAGGGGCCGGCGTGGCCGCGCAGCACCGCACAGGCTCGGCCAGGTAACAGGTGAGGAGAGGGGGTTCAGTTACGCGGCTTGGCCGGTCGGTGGTCGGTGGTGGTCGGTTCGGTACCGCCGGTCATGCCGTGGGTCTGGCCGGGGCTGGGCCCCACCTCTTCGCCGTCTCAAGGATGCTTGATATATGAGAACTGGACTGGACCCTCGAGGTGAGACAGTCCCCAGGGCACCCCGACTTCTGCTCCGCCCGCTTCGTTATTTGGCATTTCTCTTCGCCCCCGTTCCATACCTCTTCGACGTGTGATTTCGGTTTTGTTTTACGGTCCGCGCACCCTCGGATTCCCACACGTTTGTTTAGGTTCCTATGTCCCCACAAACACCACCATAACACGAGTGAGACAAACACGCCGCGGGTCCGGAAGGGAGCGAGGAGGGCGACGGCGAGGATGTCGGAGGGCAGGAGCAGGGCCGAGAGGCCGAGTGCTGCGCTGACTGCCCCCCGGCCCGGACCACTCCCCCGATGACTCCATCAGGAAATCCGAGATGTCTAAAACAAAGGGTCGGGACAGGACAGGATGCTGGTGGACGGGGGGTGGGAGATGGGGTGGGGGCGGGGGCGGGGGCGGGGGCGGTCGGAGGCGCCCTCTTATTTACTCTGGCGGTGTTCACGCGGCCCGCCGGCCCCGGAGCAGCCCCCAAACTGCTGCGTTCTCACTCAGCCCGCCACGGTCAGCCGCCAGCCGACCGCCCTCGCCTTCGATTAGGCCTGTAGAAGATACTTTACCTTCATTTCGGAGCCGCAGGAAAAAGAAAATATGAAAAAAAATTCCAAGTTCATTATTTTTAAAACAGCGAACTTTTAAACATGAATTACGAGGTCGCAACTTACTTGTCCGCAGAAAAAAAAACTTGGGTTCCTCAGTTTAAAAAAAAAAAAACTCCATTATTGGGATATTTGTTCGTGCACCGGCAGCGGTATACTGGTTGTGATGGCGGCCCAACCTGTTCGAGTCGTAGCCGGGGGCGGGGCCGGCGCGGTAGAGGGGAGGGGGGAGGGGGGGGGGAGGGCGCCCTAACCCTTCCTCCGAAGGGTATCAGGTGGAGCCTTACAGGTGGCGTGGTGTTTGGAACCATATATTTCCGTGGCGTGCGCAAAGGGCAGGCAGCAGGGCCAAGGGCAACGCCGCGTACAAACAGTCTAGAAAACAAAACCAAAGCCGTACAAACAGTTTAAAAAACAAAACCAATCGTTATAATTGACGCAGCGTGGACCGGATGGCCACGGCAGCAGCAGCGGCAGCCTCTCCATATCACCAGTCGGGAATCACCTGCCTGTACGCCACACGGCCCAACTAAGGCACATCGGCAAGGATGCGCCTCAGCTGCGCCGGACCTGGCCCTGATCGACGGTATTTCACCCGAAACGAGCATGTTGACACGACGCTTGGACATCCCAACACAACCTGCCGGCTGGGCGGGGCGTCTGCTGGTGGCGCTGACCAGCTCAGAACAATATATAAACGAACAGCGCTCATTACTGTTATAGTTTAAATTCAGTCAATTAAATTGTGACTTTTGCAAGTATGAAGAAGAGTGAAATGAATGAATGAATGAATGAATGAATGAATGAATGAATGAATGAATGAATGAATGAATGAATAAATAAATGAATAAATGAATAAATGAATAAATGAATAAATGAATAAATGAATAAATGAATAAATGAATAAATGAATAAATGAATAAATGAATAAATGAATAAATGAATAAATGAATAAATGAATAAATGAATGAATGAATGAATGAATGGCCGAATGAATGAATGGCCGAATGAATGAATGGCCGAATGGCCGAATGGATGGATGACCGAATAAATGAATTCTCGCTGCGTGTGCTGTCCCCACCAGAGAGGTCAGTACACACGCAGCTTCTTTTTCTTCTCTCTTCTTGCCGCCCCGGCTGGGACGCGAACCCCGGCCCGGTCCAGTTTCATTGGCGTGACGGGACGGCGGCGGCGCGGCGTTGGCGATGCTGCTTGATCAGGTTACCTCTTTTCCCGGCGAATGTGTCGCGGCGCGCCGCGCCCCTCGGGACGCGTCAGAAACACGGCGGCGGCGGCGGAGGCGGCGGTGGCGGCCACCTGTCTCGCGCACTCGGAGACGAGCACAGTTGCGCGGGTTCGAGTCCCGCCGGGGCGGCCGCCGGTCCGGTTTTTCGCACGCGGACCGGCTGTGGGCATTGGCAGTGACGGAGTGACAATGCGTCTGATCGGTCTGATGCGCGCGTGCGGGGCCGGTCCAAAGACCCCCCGCAGGGCCGCAGGGCCCCGGCCAGAGCGCGTGGGAAGAGGTATGACGCAGGTCAGAAAAGCCACGCCCTTCCGAGACGGGTATTTGAACCCGGACCCGCACTCTTCTTCTCGCGTCAGACGTTTTATAGACTCGAGACATTTTTTCGTTCTATGTTATATCTACACCAGAGCGACCACAAAAAAAAAATTAATTCATTCATCCATTCATTCGTTCGTTTGTTCATTTATTCATTCATTCATTTTTCTCTTCTTCATGCTTGCAAAAGTCACAGTATAATTGACCAAATTTAAACTGTCCTTCACCGACGGGTCCAAGTGGCCTATGGTACTACAAGACGAGAAATAAATCACCAGGAATGAGCTGGGCGTTTATGTATTGTCCTGAGCCGGTCCTGAGATTCGTTATATTGAAATATTTTATCTTTACCATATAGGTTTTGGGGAGCAAAACGGAATTCCGGGTGTAGGTCTTTCCGCCTATTACCGCGCCGTGCTCTGACCCCGCCGGGGCCCCGCCCTCGGGTATGACTCCCTCCCACAATTACCATACATACGCGCACAGAGTAATGTCTCACTCGGCTCCAAACGGCGTCGACAATTGGCCGCACCTCTCCGCCCGGATGGCCTCGGACGGTCTGGTCGCGGTCGACCGACATAATTGAAGCGCGCCCAACACAATCTCGGTGAAAAATCTCTTGATTAACGGAAATATTATGATTATTAGAATTTCAGAATACAGAGCGAAGTGTCGGCGGGCAGGGCACAAGGGAGGCGTGCGGTAGCCGCCGCCACCGTCTCTCTATCTCTCTCGTGCTCTCACGACGACGACGTCCCTCTCTCTCGGTCCCACTACTTCCTCTAATAGCCTGATAATGCTTTCGGTGGGGGCCTTAAAAAAGTACGGTGCGGCTTCTTGGCGGCTCAAGGCAAAGGAAGAGCTGAGCACATCAGCAGGCAGCCAAAGGCAGCCACAGGCAGCCCGGCATCAGACCGCGGCCCGCGGCCACTGTCTGCGTCTCTCTCTAAGCCCGCGCTGCTGCCAGCGGGTGCGAGAGGGACGGCGCTAAGCGGTATCTCATCGCGGCGCTGAGTGGCTCTGTGTGAGAGAGAGAGAATGATGGATTGGATAGAGAGGGAGAGAGGCGTGCCGACGACATCTGCTCCGCCATGGCCCGGCCCGGTCCGGTCAGCCGAATGCACTCTAGGACTTCCAGAAAGCCGGAAGTTAACTCGACCACTCCATTTTCCGAGCAAAAACTCAATCCCCGACGCGGCAACGCAGCAGCAAGCCGCACTGGGAAAAAAAAAAAAGGCTTCCGCAATCAATTTTCAGCAGCGCGACGTAAAGTTTCGCTGTTTGCTTGTATCCTATGTGAAAGGCACACATGGACGCGCTCAGGTGTGCTTCCTCCTTATTGCGGGCGGCGGCAGGTGAAAAGAGAGGTGTGTTTGATGTTGGAGTGTGCAGTGCAGGCGCCTGGCATCCGGTGGGGGCGGCACAGCCCTCGCCAAACACCTTGCCTACCCGGCTGGCGGCGCAGGCAACACACACACACACACACACACACATCATCAGCTGGTCCGCTCACAGCATCCCACAGTAGCAGAACACATAATGACTGCTCTGCTGGGCTGCGTGGCGTGGCGGACTCTTCAGTCCCCTTCTGCCGCCCCATTTCCAACACTTTGCGCACAAGTGGCAAGAGCGATTTCGTACTCCAGGTGCACCGACCACTTAGTGCACCCCGTGCGGCACTACGGGCGCGGGGCGGCGGAGCGTCGCTTTCCGAGACTGTACTAGTCGGCGGCAACCACCGCCACCGCCGGGCACCGCCCTCTGGCACTGAAACTGTACACAGGCCACCAGATTGGTGGCGTACTTCAGATTCTTGATCCATAGGTGATATTCTAAACACGAAGTACAGCCAGTACAACACCATGTCAAATGTTAGCACCTGCAAATTTACACGCCCCACTACCACGACACTGTGAAAATTACTGTCATCGTCATTCCGTTTGAAAATGCGCGACACGAGGAGAGAGAATTCGGCACGAGAGTGAAATGCCGGAAAGCCTATCCACTGCGATGTGTGCTGGTCCTGTGTGCCGTAACTAGCAGAAGCAGCTGCTGCCCTTCTTGTGGGCAACGAGGTGCGTGCCCGTGTCACCTGCGTGCACGAGAGAGACAGACAGAGGGGGGCATCCATCAGGGTGCACACAGAGTATAACCGAGCTAATCGCCGGTGAGCACATTATATTTCGGCGCTCCGTATTGTTGTGATGTCTGCACGGTCATCCCTTCCGCACCTCGAGGACGTCCTAATTTGCCCGTCGGCGCGTACCTAATCCATCTATCCGTTTCCCCCGATCCCCAATTTTCTCTCTCTCTCTCTCTCTCTCTCTCTCTCTCTCTCTCTCTCTCTCTCTCTCTCTCTCTCTCTCTCTCTCTCTCTCTCTCTCTCTCTCTCTCTCTCTCTCTCTCTCTCTCTCTCTCTCTCTCTCTCTCTCTCTCTCTCTCTCTCTCTCTCTCTCTCTCTCTCTCTCTCTCTCTCTCTCTCTCTCTCTCTCTCTCTCTCTCTCTCTCTCTCTCTCTCTCTCTCTCTCTCTCTCTCTCTCTCTCTCTCTCTCTCTCTCTCTCTCTCTCTCTCTCTCTCTCTCTCTCTCTCTCTCTCTCTCTCTCTCTCTCTCTCTCTCTCTCTCTCTCTCTCTCTCTCTCTCACACACACACACACTGTGTGCTGCTACCGTGCACGCTACGCTTCCTCTGCCAGTGCGAACCACTCATAATGAATGGAACCGCCGTCCTATAATAAGTCCATTAATCACGTTATTTCCATGGGCAGCAGCAGTAGCAGAGTGCTGGCATACATATAGTAACGGCTGGGCGACCAGCTGAACACACTAAATGTAAATGAACAAATTTGTGCAGATTCCAGGTACATAATTACACACACGTACTTGATGTACAAATATGGACAGCATTCTGTCCAAATTTATACATATTCCAAGTACAAAATAACACATGCCTACTTAAAGTACACTTTTGTACAGCATTCTGTACAAATTTGCACACAACGATGCACAAGTATGCACACAATTTCTGTGTGTGTAACTGTTCTTTAGTTACGTACAAAATTTGTACACCAACATTTAGTGTAGAGGCTGAGCACTTCTAGCATGGTGACCACCAACAGCACAGCAGCTGCGGGCGCCTGCCAGGCTCGGGGTAGGCAGACCCGCCGAACGTCCCGAAGACGGAGACTTCGACGCAGGAGGCGGTCGAGAGAAACAGTCAGTCCTTGCTCCAGGGCTCTAAGGTTCTGTGCGGCGGCGTTTGCCACGCTTGGCACGCGCTTGGCACACGCTTGGCACACGCTGCACGACGATTTGTCAACATTCCTGTCCCCCACATAGATGGCGCCACGTGCCGCGTTTGGCGCAGTCAAGTTGGCGAACCGCGTCGTGTTCCCGAGTTCTTCCGCCTAGTCTCTCACTCCCTCTCGTTCTATTTGCATCTCCCCCTTTTTCTGTTTTGTGCGGAGAAGGCAGTGCGAAGGAAGGACACGCAAACAGAAAACATTTCGCACTTTCAGTTATACTCGGGCTTATTATTCTACCCCTCGTTTTCTCGCAGTGGTGAAGATAGATGGACAAACCACACGCACTTGCAGATTCCTCGCCGAAATGAAGCCATTAAACAGAGCGCGAGCGAGCGAGTGAGAAGGGAGAGATAGGGAGGGGGGATGGGGGCGTAAAAGAGGCGAACGAGGCAAAGGAGGAGAGCGCGAGGGAGAGAGAGAGGGGGGGACAGAGAAAGAGAGGTAGAAAGGTGATTGTGTTGTTCAATTAACCGCGCGGGCAGGTGGAACGGCAAACTGTCGGTGGCGCCCCCTGAGCGGACGCGTCGAGAAGTAGCGGCCCGCGCGCCCTCTCATCACGGTGTGGTTTTGGAGTTCCCTCAATTAAGCCCTCTCCGTCCGTCCTCCTCTAATGTCTTCCTCTCCTTCTCGCTCTGCCGGGTCACTCTAGTGGAGTCCCCGGGGACCCTGGGGACCCTGGGGCTGTTGTTCCCACAACACTTTGTACCCTAGCACCATACCGGTTCGGGGGGCTCGCGGCGGTATCGTGGCCGGTACTCCTCACGAGGAGATGGACTTGATGATCGCTTTTCAGGCAGACTGACTGACGACGGGGGATTACTTTTTGGTTTTGGGGCCCTCCGTTGTTCGTCTACATGCCGCGGCAGCGCCCTGGAAGAAAGGACGTCACGATTATTATAAACCGGGCAGGAGAGAGAGGGGGGGGGGGGGAGGGAGAGAGCAAATAAATGCTTTCCACTCAGCGCGGTCGTGGTGCTGATGACAAGCAGGCGAGAGGGCGCTGAGACAGCTATTTATACACGAG
Organism: Odontothrips loti; assembly: GCA_038380765.1. Taxonomy (NCBI): domain Eukaryota; kingdom Metazoa; phylum Arthropoda; class Insecta; order Thysanoptera; family Thripidae; genus Odontothrips; species Odontothrips loti. The sequence goes on from CM076254.1 coordinate 11,046,655, forward strand.
GTTTTGAAAAGTGAGACATTCATTATATCGACTGGATGCAGGCGGCTCCTGTCCTGCGACGCGCTCACGGTAGTCGCTCGCATGACGAGGGCCATTCCTATTCCCGCTATAGATGAAAATCCTCCTGTTGGAACCGAATTAAAAAAAAATACCATAAAAAATACCCTCAGCTATGGGAGCCTTAATTTGGACGTGCGAGCAAAATTCCGAAACTTTTCATCTGACTTTCGGTGGAAGCAGGATACAGCCCCTCCCCCTCTTGCCCGTAAGACCCCGCCACCACCGGTCCTGTCATTACAGACAGAAAACAAAAAGAAACAATCGATGCTATCGATCTATCGAACCTTCTCTGCCGACGGCGGAGTGGAAACGCTGCCCCGAGCCGCGCGCGCTGCCTCCTATCGAACTACTATCTCACGGGATGAGAAATTTCCAATGCGTAACACAAAAAGCGTTGTTTGTTTTACGGCGCTGCGGCGCCGATAGCACCTGCCTTTGACTTGACGACGCGGGGCGTTGGCACCGCCTTCTATGTCAGCCCCGAATCGTAACTGAATCGGGCTCGGGGCGTTATTTACGTGACTGTGGTGGGGGGCGGTGCCCCGGCGGTGCCCTGCCTGTAGTGTAATGATATAGCGCTCTCGCACATCATCGAGATATGCGGTGTGATGTTTCTTCTTCCCCTTCCGCCAAAGGGGGAGCCGGGGAATGAAATGAGATCGACAACAAAAACCCACAAAGCGCTTCGCTCCGCTCTCTCTCGCACCCACGGCAGCGGCGGCTGCGGCGGCACCTAGCCGGTGAGGCTGACGGTCCCAATGGCATAATCAGTCAATTAAAACATGCCGCTACTCAGAGAGCGAGACAAAGGGTGAGTTGAGAAAACGCCGCGCCGGCGTGGTGTTTCTCCGTCGCACCTAAGCGCGTATGTATGGGAGAGGAACAGAGACGCGTGTGTTTCAGACACAGCCTCCCTGCGCGCAAGGCGTATACCGACAGAATTATTATCACTCTACAACCACCGGCAGGGGGCCTCGGCAGGCCGGGCGCGGTGCAGCCGGTGCAGCGCGGCGCAGGGCTGAGGGGCTCGCCTAGGGGCAGGCAGGGGCGCAGGCAGGGGGCACGCAGGGGGCACGCAGGGGGCACGCAGGGGGCAGGCAGGGGGCAGGCAGGGGGCACGCAGGGGGCACGCAGGGGGCAGGCAGGGGGCAGGCAGGGGGCAGGGGGGGCAGGCAGGGGGCACGCAGGGGGCAGGCAGGGGGCACGCAGGGGGCACGCCTAGGGGGCAGGCAGGGGGCACGCAGGGGGCACGCAGGGGGCACGCAGGGGGCACGCAGGGGGCACGCAGGGGGCACGCAGGGGGCACGCAGGGGGCACGCAGGGGGCACGCAGGGGGCACGCAGGGGGCACGCAGGGGCAGGGCGCTGCGGCCCACCACGCCCAAGGCCACGCCCCCTCACTGTTACCATATCACGGCCCATCGCAGCTGCCAGTAATTAGACAAGTTGATGTCTCTGTTTCCACTAGAGATGTCAATTTTCAGAAATATATAACACGTGGTTAAAGCTTTTCGTAAAATTTTGCAAGTGTTCGTGACACAGCGTAAGGTACTCAAAGACGGTCAGAACGTCTAGAAATTTTTTCAATGAAAAATTTCTTATCATCACGCATACCCATAGGACTCCACGAAAACAGGAACTCGAGCCAGACTGGCGACATTCACTTGTTTCGACCACATGTCGATTTTTATTTAGGAAATGTGAACGGCCCAGAGTTGACAGCCGACACAGTATAACGTCGGGGCGGCTCCCGGCGGCTACCGACCACCGCTCACCACACACAGAGACATCAGCGCGGCGGTGCGGCAGGTGAGGTGCCTGAGACACCTACTTACAACCAACACACACTTCCACTGATGCCACGTAAAATCGGGGGAAGGGGGGGGGGATCTCACACGGGAAAAAAAATAATGTCAGTCAATTTATTTCACGGTCCTTTTCCGAAACGTATATAAACGTCGCCAGCAGCCCGCGCGCTATCTGGGCCCTAGCCGGGGCCCCAGCCGGCCTCAGCCGGCGAGGACGGCTCACATCATCAGGGGGCGCACCTGGAACACTCCGAAAACTAACCACTACATCCGCCACGCCTGGGCCAGCCAGAGCGAGAGAGAGAGAAGGGGAGGGAGAGAGAAGGAGAGAGGGAGAGAGAGAGAGAGAGAGAGAGAGAGAGAGAGAGAGAGAGAGAGAGAGAGAGAGAGAGAGAGAGAGAGAGAGAGAAAGAGAGAGATAGGGGGCCGCCCCGCGCCAAGCCTTTCGTGGAAAGCTCATCTCTTGCCTAGCTAGCGCCACCGGGCACCGCTGCTTGCTCTGCTGCTGCGGCTTCTGCCTTCGTACACCGCCAAAAAACGGGGCTGCGCGGGCATCACCGCCATGGCCGGGCGAAATTATGGAGCAACCCGTGTTGGGCGCCGCCACCGCCGCCACCGCCGCCACCGCCGCCACCACCGCCACCGCCGCCACCGCCGCTCGCTGCTGTGGCGGATATAATAATACCCGATGGGGTTCTGTACCGAGTGAGATGTTCTTGTTAGTTCCTCACCTCGCCTCCCTCTGCAGAGGCCGTGTCCCTCCTCCCTCCTCTCGTTCTCCACACGCCTCACAATCATTATCATTATCGTTTTTCATGTCTTAATCAAAGCAGACCCTCCATGTTCTCTCTCTCTCTCTCTCTCCTTCGCTCCGCTTAATCCATCTCACCATCTCGCCCTTCTTTCTCCTTCCCTCCCTTTTCTCCTCTTCCCTCTCTCTCTCTCTCTCTCTCTCTCTCTCTCTCTCTCTCTCTCTCTCTCTCTCTCTCTCTCTCTCTCTCTCTCTCTCTCTCTCTCCTCTCGCCCGCACCGCCTCATCCGACCACCGCCTCGTCCCCGCCTTCTCTTTCTCATTGCACTCGTGGCCCTCCTTTGCATTCGACCTGAATCGGCAAGCGAAGTGTTTGCATATCTTAAAATCGCCTGCATCCCACACCTGGCCTCCCCTGTGCGCTCTGCGGCCCTGCGCCGCTGTGTTTGGCGGCAGATTTGTGGCCTATTTCAGTTTCATGCGTAGCGAGGCATCAGCAGGTACCGCGCCCTGCCGACAGGGGGCGCCACAGCAATGACGAGAGGAAAAGGCGGGAACGGAACGACCAATCTTATCGGTAGGCCGATATCTGTCTAGCGCACCCTAGCGGCCGCTGTAACTTTAGCATGCACGATTTCCCATGCGAACCCCTTTAACGGGTGCGCCGAATGGCCGTCCAGAGTCGGCCGGGCATAAAACTGCCAACGAGCTGCTGCAAACGGACAGCCGAGCCGAGACGATAGGATGGTATTAGTTCGAACAGGCGGGCGCCCGTAGGCCTAATTGGAGATTTTTGCATCAGGAATCAATTACCTCGCAAACATCACCCCTCTCTTATTTTTTGTGTTCTTATTATTCATTCCGTCTTTTATGTGTCTTTCCATTCTTTATGGACGCGCAGTGACCGGTGCCAAAACGGATCCACGTCACCATATGGGCTCGAAATTTGATCAGAAACCGAACGGCACCAAACGCCATTATTGCCTTGAACTCTCCCTACGTGAAGACGGAGAAAAAAGATAGTGCTCCAACAAAGAGGTTCGCTGTAGGAGCAAAGAGCAGAAAAAAAAATAGTCTAGCGCCCGCAACCTACCTCTTTTGGTACAACGAAAAAAACAGTCTGCACAGCCAAATTTTGGTTCTTGGGAAACCAAAATTTTTAGCTTGACTGGAAATCATCTAAAAAATTAGTTGCGACCTCCAATCTTTTTTTTTTCTCCCTCCGTGAATGGCATTCTTCACACGAGGTCCGTCACAGTTGGGACAGCACAGCGCGGCAAGCAGAGTCGTGGACGTCCTCCTGGAACCCTCCTGGAACCCTGCTGGCGCTGCTGGCGGAACGTACCCCCTGGAATGACCATTCATTAGCGAGAGAATATCGCGAGCCAAATCCCTGCAGTCAGGCGCACCAGTCTGTCTCTGCGGCAGAAACGTTCCCTGCGTGTGCTGTCACAGAGCTGGCATTCCTGAAAACAGTTTACTTCACTTCCGCCCATCCCACGGCGTGGTTGTACGATTTGTTTGTTTTTCCCCCTGTGCTTTGAAAGCATGTAGTTTAAATCGAAAAGTATAACAACAGCAGCACGCGGTATGCGAAATGCAAACTCCATAACTTGGTCAGTCTGGGCGCACGACTGCTGCGGCATCTTCTGGGTAGGCAACGACGGCTTCCACATGCTCGCGTGTCGTGCGGGCTGGCCTACCCGAGCATTCGCGGGCGCTCGGCGCCGTCACTGTCCGCGGTCTAGGAGAAAATTCGGACGTACTTAAATAGGCGATTCCCATTCAGAACGGTCTACTGCGGCGGCGGTCCCAGATTATGGCGGGCTTCGCGGTCTCATTTGACTGGACCGGATCTCTGCTCACCCACGGCTCGGCGTGGGTATTCCCGCGTGGGCAACGAAACGTAATACGATTCCCCCTAATGCCGTTTGTAATTAAGCCTCCAAACGTATTAGCCCAGAGTACAGTCTGATTAGTGTCTTCTAAATTAGATGCGTATGTGTGTGATCGCGTTCGTGTGGCGTGCTTGTGACACGCGGCTGTGCGTGTGTGTGCGTGTCGGGAGCGCGCGCGGGCGTATACTACAAGCAAACGACGTGACGTATAGGGAGTTTCTATCTCCTCTATAATTTAGAATAACCGTGCGCACACAATTTAGAGCGGAGCCGATCCAAACGGCGGTGGCAGCGTTTTCTAGAGGGCGGGTCGTCCGCGTTGCGCGGCCCCGGCGTTTAGCGCGAGAGCTAGGATAGAAGTCCGGGAACAGGAATTTCCAATGAGGCTTGCGAGCGGAAGTGGAAGAACAAGACTACTTCCACAGTGGAAACTCTCGAGAGCGGGTATGAGAAATATCGATAAACAAGGACCTCGCCATATACAACAACTAACCTCCTAATTCACTCAAAACGTAACTTAAGTTTCTCATATCTGCCCTCGAGAGTTTCCGGTCTGGAAGTGTTTTTGTTCCTCAACTTCCGTTTCCAAGTCTCATTGGAAACCTCTACGAACGGCGCGGGACCGAAATGAGCCGGGCAAAACACCGCGCCTCCTGGTCCTCCAGCCGGCGTTATGACGGTCAACGTTGTGGGGCCTTCAGACAGAAAATCATTCTGCGGGGCCCTTGCGCGGTGACTCGGAGCGCCGGACCAAAATCCTGGAGTGCCTCTAGACGCTGCGCTGCTGGCCAGTGCGGCGGGGCTGCCGAGCACTGCCGAGGGGCTGTGTGGCGTGTCCATTGTGTACTAAGTCGCAGAGTTATGTGAGTAATGTGCCGCTAACGAGGTTGAAGTGACCGCCGGCCGTGCCAGAGGGAAGGACCCCGGCCAGAGGACACCAGCCGGGACGCGAATCCATTGACGAATGTGACATCCCTGCCTGCCCTTCCTGCTGCAAACATCACGGGGCAAAAAAAGAGAGAGAGAGAGAGAGAGAGAGAGAGAGAGAGAGAGAGAGAGAGAGAGAGAGAGAGAGAGAGAGAGAGAGAGAGAGAGAGAGAGAGAGAGAGAGAGAGAGAGAGAGAGAGAGAGAGAGAGAGAGAGAGAGAGAGAGAGAGAGAGAGAGAAGCATGCAGCCGTCATCATGGTTGTTGCCGATAGCATCGACGAGGAGGTGTATAAGGACTTGACTTGTTGACTTTTTCATGACCGCGGTGCGCCAAACTCGATCGACGACTGATCGGCCCGCCGCGACTGCGAACAGAGAGGAGTGGGGACAAAAAGGGGGAAACATGTTGGTATCGCGATTGATTGGGAGGGCAGACGACGAGCAGTCACATTTCTTATCTTTACTGGGTATTTTTTTAATATTTTTTTTTTTGAAAGAAATGTGCAGTATGTGTGTACTTTCAAAGGGCGCAAAGAACCATTTTTTTTTATCCTTTCCCAATCATCGAAAACAGAAATTTGCCTAGCTACCTGCAGTACCTAATGCTGTTTGCTCCGACAACGCGATCCGGAGCTCGAAACTAAAATCAAACCAAACCAAACCGACAAGCAGCCGACGTCTGCCGAAAAGCACCCGCAGATGCCAGCCAGCGCGGTATACGCGTGGTACACAACTGCCGGCCAGCGGCGCGCGCGCACACACACACACACACACACACACACACACACACACACACACAGCAGAGAGCTGAGTTACAGTCCCAATGGGTACCGGTACCCCCGGGGGACTCCAGGCGGGTACCCCAGGGGGACCAGATACCAGTCCATAAAGTACCCCTGCTGGACCCACGTAATAGGCCGGAGATTCGCATGGCGTGGTGTGGGACCCTGTGGGACACAGGTGGAGAACGTCTCTCTGGGGTACTGCTGCATTGTACGTCAAACAGGGGCCGTGTGTGTGTGGGAGAGAGAGAGAGCGCCCAAACAGGTGCATTGAGTCCAAGGTGAGAGTGAGAAGGGTGGGGTGATAACTCGTGCGACACGCCGATACAGGGAGGCGGGCCATATCGGCCTAATTGGAGTTCTGTTCGGTGTGAGGACACGGGAAAACGCTTTTGACGCAACAAGGGAGCGTTGGCAGCGCCCTCTGCCGGTGTGGCCCACAAGGGTCGTGACGTGATAAACAGATCATGCGGTCAAAACCGTTTTGGCGCCATTCGGTAATGAACTCCTACAACACACGCACGCACGGGCGTCCAGCGGCCGCTGGGACGTGGCGCTTCGTGGCGCCATCTGCGCGGGAGTTTGTCGAACTGCGACTCCTCTTCGACGGCCGGCGGGCCGGAGTAGGCCGGAGGCGGCAAGCGACGTGTGGCTCGCGCGCAGCCCATCCGGCGCGGATGTCGGCTGGGTTGCCTGCCCCCCCGGCGCTCCGTGGTGTGCAGTGCGGTGCAGTGATGTGGCGTCTCCTCCATTGTTGCTGGTCCTCACAACACAGACACCCCGCCCCGCCCCGCCCCGCCCCGACCTGTGCCGCCTGTGCCGCCCCCTCCCGCACACTTTCGGATTCGGATGAACGGCAAAGAAAAAAAGGGACAGCTCCCGTTTAGTTGAAGACTGATTGAAATTTTTCTGAGACTTCCTCATCCCCGCCTCCGCCATGCTGACCCTGTCGCAGCTGAGGGAGAAGGGGTTCCGCGACCAGCGCTGGACGGCGGAAGACAAACGGGAACAGATCCAGGATGTCATCAAACTGCACAGTAAGTGCCGTGACGACGTCTGTGAAGCTGACATGAAGTTCGCGATGCTAGGGGGCTTGTACACGAGGTGAATTTCGGAACAAAAATTACCAAAATTTGTCCGAAAATTACAAGAAAAAAACACAATAACTAAGAAAATTTGAATTCCAAAATAAATTACTGAAAAGTCTGCTTTGGCTAACCCAACGACTTCGTTTCATGAGGGTACTTCCAAGAAGCATGAAACGGAAGGAAGAAGTCGAAACGAAGAACACTGCACAAAATTACGAGAGATCGAGTGATTTTTGAAAAAGAGCGGGGCTCCGAAAACGCGATTTCTCACACTGTTTCGTTACGGCTTCTTACTTCCGTTTCGGGTTTCTCCGGAGTACTCTATTCACAATGTGTAGCTCGCGACAAGCAGCAGACCAACAAGAAGGTGGAGGAGATGCGGAAGCGGCAGCTCAACGAGATCCGGAGCCTCGGCCGCGAGGTGCGCGAGTACCGCCTGCTGCTGGACTCGGCTCGCCTCGGCGACAGACAGATGCTCCGCAACACGCTGCGCAGGGACAGACCCACCCAGCTCGCCTTCATGGAGCACTCGTTCGAGGTGGGTGTGACGCGGGTGCGCGGGGGCTGCGGCAGCCGAGGGCCGAGGTCTCATACTGCGTCCTCTCGTCCGCGCCACAGAAAGCCATCGAGCACCTGGAGCAGTCCACGTTCACGCTCTCGAAGGAGATGGACAAGCTGCGATGTCTGAAGAAGCAACGCGCCCGTCAGCTGCTGAACCTGGAGGTAGGGCGGCCCGTGGCTGAGCAGTGTCTGAGCAGCGTGCTGAGCAGTGTCTGAGCAGCGTGCTGAGCAGTGTCTGAGCAGCGTGCTGAGCAGTGTCTGAGCAGCGTGCTGAGCAGTGTCTGAGCAGCGTGCTGAGCAGTGTCTGAGCAGCGTGCTGAGCAGTGTCTGAGCAGCGTGCTGAGCAGTGTCTGAGCAGCGTGCTGAGCAGTGTCTGAGCAGCGAGCTGAGCGGTCCGCAGGGCTCTGTCCTCGCAGACGGAGGTGATGAACCTGAAGCGGGAGCAGCAGGCGCACGGCCGGCAGCCGCTCCGCAACGCGCAGGAGCAGGCGCTCACCAGCCAGATCACCAACTGCGTCGTCAAGCAGAACGCGGCCTCGTCCGTCAACCACACGTACCAGAAGATCCTCGGCATCCTCCGTAAGGTACCGGTGCAGCGGTGTGCCCGGGACGGGACAGGGGGCTGCCGCCGGCTGCCGCTCGCTGACCACGGGGGCCTTGTCCGGGACCAGGACACGGTGTACTTCGACTCGGTGCTGGGCGCGCTCAAGTCGGACCAGGTGACGCAGTGCCGGTGCGTGGTGCGGGCCACGCAGCTGGGCCAGTCCGCTGCTGAGGAGGTGGCGCGGCTCCGCGAGGAGGGCAAGATCATCGAGGCGGACCTCAAGCACAGCATGCAGGAGCGTGCCTCGGCCGTCAAGGCCATGCGCACCGTCGTCGACCACAACAAGCGCATCAGCAAAAGCTACGTGCGCGCCGAGGTGAGGGCGTCGCTGACAGGGGCCTCGCGGGGAGTGTGAACGGGGGCGTTCCGGGGGTTGACACGTCAACGGGGGCGTTCCGGGGGTTGACACGTCAACGGGGTGGTCGCAGAGCACGACGGACCTGCGTCTCATGCCGATGCGGGAGGACGACGCCGCAGCGCCGCTGCTGCGGGAGCTGCACCAGATGGAGAGCCTGATGCAGCGCCTGCAGGCCACCACCCTCGTGTCCTCGTACACCGACGTCTTTCCCCGGTTCGAGCAGCAGCTGCGCCAGCGACAGCGCCTCCTCAAGCAGGTGGAGCGGCGCGAGCTGGCCCGGGACGAGGTGCTGTCCCGCCGCAACCACGCGCAACTCATCCTGCACGAGCTCAAGCACAACTTGAGCGAGGGCGAGCAAGAGTGAGTGAGGAGGAATGGGCTGAGGCCAAGGGGTACCTCACTCAAAAAAGTCAATGAACCCCTAACATAAAATCAGACAAAAATAAGGAAAATTTCAGCAAAAATTGGCAAAACTTGAGAAAAACAAGGAAAAATCTGATGAAAATAAGGAAAAAGAATTTTAAAATTTTTAAAATCGTGGTACGCTTGCACCACGAGTGAGGGACCCCTCGACTGAGACTGGGCAGGGCAGGTTGGGGGCCGTGTCCAAGCCGTGCGTGTGCACAGGGCAGAGCAGGAGGAGGCAGAGCTGGCCAGCAAGATGAAGGAGGAGGCGGCGCGTAGGGAGGCGGCCCAGGACGCACGGCAGGCGCTGTGCACGCAGATGGTGTCCGTCCGCAGCGCCCTCTACAGCATCGTGCTCGTCCTCAACCAGGTAACGCAGCGCCAGCAGCGCTCTGAGCCCCGTCAGTCAGGATACTACCCCGCAGTGGAGGCGTGTGCTCGTGTTGCCTACTCTGCCCGGCGCCCCGCACCTGTGTGATCTGTCTCCAGGTGAAGCCCACTCAGACCATGGCCAAGAGCGTACAGCAGAAGCACAGCTGGGAGCTGGACTCCGAGTTCATGGATGACCTCTACATGGGCAAGAGGGGCCCTATGGCAGCACCCGAGGGCAACGGTGAGGACGGCGACGGCGGCCTATCGACAGCGACTCCCCTCCCGTTAATGCACCCCGTCCGTACTCACAGCCATGGCCATGCTCAAGGACGCGTTCATCAAGGTGGGCGTCCTGCTCCGGCAAATGGAGGCTAAGGGCCGTTCCAGGTTGAAGGAGGTCCCTGAAGAACTCCTGGCGTCCAGGGCCATCCTCCCCGACGTGATAGCCGCCAAGAGGCAGAACGTCTCTCAGACAGACGCGGAGATCAGCGGTGAGGGCGGGCTTAGGGTTACTGCGCCGTGCTCGAGCCCCTCGACGACCTTCTACACGTCTCTCCCCTGTTCCAGCCCTGATGCTCGACTCTGCGGACTCGATCGGCGACGCCAAGGTGCCCACCCGGGAGTCCATCAAGGCCGAGTCGGTCAAGATCATGCGGATGGCGAGAAAGCTGAACGAGCCCGAGTCCTACGAGCGAATCAAGCGCGTGCGCCGGGAGGAGAAGTGGATCTAGAGGCCCAAGGAAGGACTGGCGAAAGGGGGGGGGGGGAGGGGCCTCGTCCAGCCCCGAGCTCTTCGAGGTGGGTGGGTCCAGCCCAGGAGACCCAGCATCTGTCTTGACTGCATCACTGGCCTGACCTCCTGCACCCCCAGCAGACGCCTCCGAACACCATCGGCGCGGCGCCCCCTCAGGCAGCAACCCGACGGACAGAACCGGCTCACGGCGACGGCAGCATTGTGCACGACAGAGACAGAGATAGAGTCGAGTAGCCGATGCACTTTATCTCCGCTTCGTCGAAACCCGCGTCAGGCCGCGTATCAGGATAAGTTCGACTGTCGCGACGAGATGATAAGTGGGTGAAAGGGAACTTCGACCGTTTTCCACGATTAAAAAACAGCCTGCGGTGTTTTGTTTTGGCCAACGTAGACGTATGAGATGAAACTGAGAATAGAGAGCACGGAAGTTAGAAGTCGCGACGAAGAACAAAAATGCAGGAGAAGTATGAGAAATCGCATTTTCGGAACCCTGCTCTTGTTCAAAACTCACTCGATTTCTCATACTTTCTCCAGCGTTCTTCTCCCCCTCGTTCCTAGAAATAAGAGAAGCCGCACCGCCTGCCCACCCGCGGAACACGTTCATGTAAATAAATCGACTGTTTATCTTTCAGGCAGTACAAAGTCGAGAAATAACCCACCTCTCCGCCGGGGAATGCGGCAAAACAGCTGATACGTTGTGGTGCGAGGTGTGGGGGTGGTGGTTGCACGAGGAAGGAGGGCGGAGAGGGGAGGGGAAGGGGAGGCAGTGGTGGGTAGTGTAGTGGCTCGTGCCCCCACCCCACCGACTCTCGCTTGTCTTCGTCTCGTCTGCAGTGTCTCTAGTCAGGTCAGGTGGTCGTGTTTACACCCGTCGCCCCAGTCTGAGCCGTCTTGACGCTCTGACACACGGCAGCCTTTTATTGGCATTACTCTAACTGGTAGCACTCATACCAAGGCCATGATAATCCGACGCGTGCACTCTGTCGCCAGTGTGTGCGCGAACGCCACAGCAAGGCACCGTGTCGCCCTCTCCGGCGGCAGTGCCAGTGTCAGGTCCCTCCCGCCGCCGCCGTCCTGGTGCTTCTGCTTGGACCGTTCGTACTCCAGGACCACCCCCGATATCATGACGCCGGCGGCCGTGCCGTATTTTCGGGTCGCCGATTACGCCTGCGTCGGCTTCGACCTGGACAACACCCTCGTCAAGTACAACATCGCCAACCTGGTGAAGCTGGAGTACGACTTGCTGGCGCACTTTCTGGTGGACCAGAAAGGTTATGACGCCCACTACCTGCTGAAGCCACTGGACATGGATTTCCTACAAAAGGGACTGACGATGGACTATGAGAATGGCAATCTGCTTCAGCTTTCCGCCGATGGTTCCATTCACCGTGCTGCCCATGGCACAAGGCTTATGACCGACGCCGAAATTGAGGATGTGTACGGCAAGGATAGAATGTCTACGCTGACCCTGGAGTACACACAGAACATATTGGAAGCATGGAATGGACCTATTTCTGAGAGAATAAGATCAGTGATGGATCATTTTGATATTCCCGTTTGTCTTATTTTTGCGAGATGTGTGGACAATGTTGATGCCAAAGCAGAGAAGGAGGAGATTCCGATAAAGTACAATCTTTATCGAGATATCCTCGATGGACTCATTTATATGTTTCAAAGGGATAATTTTGCCAACAACACAGGGGGATTTTTCCCAGCGCTTAAAAAGAACCCTGATCAATACATTCACCGTGCCAGTAATAACCTCATTAAGTGGATGAAAGAAGTGAAAAGTCAGAAAAAAGTTTTTCTGGTAACAGGATCCCATGTGGATTTTGCCTCATTCACTGCTCAGTATATCTTTGGTGAAGATTGGCAGAGTCTATTTGATATAATTGTTACCTTTGCACGTAAACCAGGATTTTTCACTGGACGTCGTCCTTTTGTCTCATTAGAAAACGCCAAAGAAATGGATGTTGTTGAGCCAGAAGATATTAAATTAGGAAATATATATTCTCAAGGAAATTGGCAAGATTTGTATGAACTCTTTAAACGAGAAACTGGTCAGAAACACCCAAAATGTTTATATGTTGGTGATAATATCATTCAAGATGTTTTTGCCCCTGATGAATACACTCGGTGCCAGACGGTTGCTGTTAGTGAAGAGATGAGGAGTGAAGGTGTTGGAAATGACACAACATACTTGAATGTTTTAGGGTCAAACACATGGGGCTCTTATTTCTCTCAGAGAGGGGACAAGGTCTCATTTTGGTGTGATATAATTAAAAGGCATTCAGTTGTATGTGTGCCTAGTATGGAAGTACTTGCTGAAAAATCAATCGACTCCAAAATTGAACCTCTTGGATTTCATCCCAAGAGTCCGTTATAAGAATTGTTCTTGAAATAAATTTGTCTTCTGCTGTTCCTGATATTATTGTACTGAAAAGCACTGCCAACTTCAATCCTCCCAGCCCTCCTATCATCTGATTGTATTGTTCTTGTTTTCATATGTGATTTACTCTTTGTTGCTATTGACACGTTTGTTATTGATTGTAATTGTGATACTTCAGGCCATGATTAAATAAATGAATAATGAACCATTAAGTTCCTGTGTCGCCATTTCTTTATCCACCCCCTCTGTCTATGCTTTGAAGCTGCCGCGGCTAGAGCAGGGGCACACATGGGCTAGGGTGGGCGGGGCATGTAAAAGAGAGGGGGGCGGGGGGCGTGCGGCGGGGTGGAAAGGAAGGGTCAAGTATGCCGTGTGTTTTTTGTTTGCCGTGGTTCCCCATCAGCTGTAGCTGTTCTCCTGTCTGTTGGGGACGGCCCTGTGCACTATCTTCTTGCAACACTGAAGAAATGGAAGCACAGCAGGGAAGCTGTGTGAACTTTAAACCCCAGTGCTCTAGCGATTTGAGTAGTATCTGAAGTGCAGCACATCTGGGCACTATTTTATGTTACCAGCTGAACCATGGCATCCGTGAAAGTGGCCGTCAGGGTTCGGCCCTTTAACCAAAGGTATAATGACCGTGCAAATATCCATTAGAGATGCACTGGCATGAATATGAATGAATAGTGCTGAACCCTTTCTTTGGCCCTTGAGTGGTCTAGCAGCCCTCTCTACTGATCTGATGACCTCGGCCTCAAATGACAGCCGTAGTCTAACCTAACTAATCAATACATGTCAGATAGCTATTTTTGCAGTAACATCTTGGGAGTATACTGTGCATCCAATATTAAATAGTTTAACATAAACATTTTTTTGCTAGAGTTCTCTTTTCTTCCGATTTAGTGAGATTCTCTTGATAAATTCAATTTCTGTAACCTTCTGGGTTGTTTCTTTGTGTTCTGTGAGGGGGGTATCTTCAGCCTAGATCAAGCTAAGTTCTCAAGTTAATTGATCCGGGTGCCTATATGGCTCCTTTGTTAAAGAAGAAACACTCTCATGAAACTATTTCTTTACTGTGCTGGTCTCTAAATTCCTTCACCCTTCTTTTCACAGGGAAATAGATATGCAAGCAAAGCTGATAATAGATATGAAAGGAAAAAAAACTCGTATTATCAACTCAAAGGTGATTAGAAATATTTATTTTGTGTTCATTTTCCATAGAAATATTTTGCAACTAAAATTCCTATTCCCCTCCTTTTTTAAGGTGGCTGATGGCAAAGATGGAGACTTGGGTAGGGAACGTTACAAAGATTTCACATTTGATTACTCCCATTGGTCCTTTGATAGTTCAGATCCTCATTATGCATCACAAGAACAGGTTTGTGAATTTTAAAGTTTGCTATTAGTATTTTTGTACAATTCTTTTTTTCATTTATTTTTTTCTTCAATTCATTGAATGAAGAAAAGATTTTGTAAACAATTTTTTATGTTTCCAGGTGTTTGGAGATCTTGGAATGGGTGTAATTGACTGCGCCTTTGAAGGCTACAATGCTTGTGTGTTTGCCTATGGACAAACAGGCAGTGGTAAAACATTTACAATGATGGGGGCTCCAGTAAGGAACAGTGATTGCTTTTCAGAAATTTCCTTGTACATTCTCTTGCATTAAGTGTTATGTAAATATTGTGTTGTTTTTCTTCAGGAATCTATTGGCCTTATCCCCAGAATATGTCAGACTCTATTTAGACGCCAGCAGGAAAATGTTGCTCATTCTGGAGTTAAATACACGTACCGCACTGAAGTCAGCTATCTTGAAATTTACAATGAACGGGTCAGAGATCTCTTATCTCCAGCTACTAATCACAGTTTACGGGTGCGAGAACATCCTCGCCTAGGTCCTTATGTACAGGACCTTTCCAGGCACTTGGTTACCAATTATCCTGAAATAGAGGTATTTTATTGTTTTTAGATTTCTGAAAGAACAGGGCTGTTTCTACTCCATTAGGTTTGGAATTGTAACTCTGTTTTCTTCTTTTAGGAATTAATGATTCGAGGAAACAATGTTAGAACCACTGCATCTACTAATATGAATGATGTGAGCAGTCGGAGTCATGCAATTTTCACCATTCTCTTTACACAAGCTTGTTTCTCTGGGGATATGCCCACAGAAACACTTTCAAAGGTTAAATTTTTTTCTGAAAACAATGTGTGCTTACAAAGTAAAGACCAACTGAATTCATTAAGAAAAATATATTTGTAGGTGCACTTGGTGGATTTGGCAGGCAGCGAACGAGCTGATGCAACTGGGGCAACTGGGAAACGTCTCCAAGAAGGAGCTCACATTAACAAATCCCTGGTAACCTTAGGATCTGTCATATCTGCTCTGGCGGATGTATCCAGTCCTGCCTCAGATGGAAGCAATGGAAGCGGAAGAAGATCAAGCTTCATTCCCTACAGGGATTCTGTTCTTACATGGCTTTTAAAGGACAGTTTAGGTGGTAACTCTAAAACTATTATGATTGCTGGTAAGTTAACTGCTTAATGAAGGGAAGAATTTTTCAAAGTATTCACCACGTAATTGGTATTTTTTATTTTGGTTTTAGCTGTATCGCCAGCTGACTGCAATTATGGGGAAACTTTAAGTACTCTACGATATGCAAACAGAGCTAAAAATATTGTTAACAAGCCAACTGTTAATGAGGATCCCAATGTTCGCTTGATCCGTGAGCTTAGAGAAGAAATTGCTCGCCTTCGTGCTTTACGAGACTCAGAGATGGTATTACCTCTATTTGGTTTCATAGTTTTGAAGTACCCTTTTCTCCTCTTTTGAGCCTTTATAAACGGTATTGTAAATTTTTTGCAGACAACATCTGGTACATTTTCTGGATCAGGTGGTGTTCTGGCTCAATTGCATCAAACTGAAGCCAGAGCACAGGCACTCACTGAGGAATGGGCAGAGAAGTGGAGGGAAACTGCACAGATCCTTAGTGAGCAGCAAGCCTTAGGCCTTAGGAAGGCAGGTAAAGGTGTGGTTCTTGACTCTGACCGCCCTCATCTGGTTGGTATTGATGACGACTTACGGAGTACAGGTGTCACTTTGTACCACCTTAAGGTAACCACAATACTGATGTTTTGTCAAAATTACTACTTTTGTGATTGCAGTGACCCATCCTTTCGTTTTGTACCTTTTAACAGGAAGGAAAAACCCACATTGGATCTGAGGAAGGTGCGGATTGTGACATCATGCTTAGCGGATTGAATGTGGAGAAAAACCATTGCGCAATTGAGCTCTCTAATGGGGTGGCCACTCTTCTTCCTGCACCCCAAGCCCAATGTTGGGTCAACACTGTACCAGTAGATAAACCGACCAAACTTTCTCAGGGTTGTATAATTCTATTAGGGCGCACAAACATGTTCCGTTATAATGACCCCGTTGAGGCTGCAAAGCTTCGAAAGGAAGGATCGCGATCTCATTTAAATCTGTCTCGGTTGTCTCTTCTGAGCTGGTCAACTCCAGATCTGCATGCATCTTTAGAAAACCTCCACATCAAGTATGGAAAAATTAGTTCTCTAATACAATTTTGCCTTTTACTTAATTCTGTTTCTACTTGGTGACTAAATTTTTACTTTCACTCTGTATGTGCAGTGAGGATAGTGAACCAAGTGACCTAGGAACTATGAAGATGAGGCGGTCCTCATTACTCTTTAAAGACAAGGATGAGAACAAGGTTGTTATTTATTCTTAGGTTTTGCATATTTGACATGTTCAGACAGCATTTCCCAAACACTACAAAGAAAACTTTATTTATTTTCTCAGGTTCAGAGAGAGCAGTTTATGAAACAGCAAGCTTTAGAAGAAGCACAACAGGCTCTTGATGAGGTAAACAAACAATACACCATGTGTAGAAGAGTTTTATTTGTGCAGTTTTATTGAACAAATTTAATTAGAAAGGACGTTTCTTTTATAGGAACGAGAACGCCTGGAGCAGAGCTATTTGGCTCAGAGTCGTCGCTTGGCAGAGGATTGGCAAAGGTTGGAGCAACAGCAGCAAGAAAACAGAGCCTCCCTTGCTCAGAGAGAAGCTGAACTCCAGCAGTTGCGCGAAGCATTGGAGTGGGAACGTGTACAGCAGGCTTCCAGGGTGAGATGATTAATTCGCAATGTTTTCCAAAAATTCTCTAGTTTCTGCTTTTATCAATATTTACACTTCATATGATTTCCTATTAAGTGGCTTCCTGCCCTTCAAATTTTGTTAAAAATTTTGTCTCAGTTTTCCATAGCTGCTCTTATTTATATTTTTCAAATTCTTTTTTTGTTTTGTTTATTTCACCTGTGGGTGGAGCACTGCTAATATAATTTGTATGCTTTTATGAACCACATGTACCACATTCAAAATTCGATAGTGCTTTGCTTTTTTGGTTTGCATGTTAGTTCCTTCTTTATTTTTGCATTGCATTTTGTATTTAGGTTGAAGCAGATAATTTGGAAGTTGCACGACTGCAGAGTGAACTAGAAAAGAGGGGAGAAGAACTAAATAAGCTGAAAGAACAGGTACAGTAAATAATTGTAGACCACAGATCTTGTTTTCTTTTTTCTTCATTGTATTGTAGGGTTTGCATGTCTTTTGATGTTTGCTAATTAGTTTAGAATTTGTGTTTTCCTTCAAATTTCTCCTCCAAGTTTTTCCTTTAAGTTTTTCCCCTCCACACTTGTCCTGTTATTTTAAAAGAAAAATTGTCTTTTCAGTTGAACTCCTGGTCAGGATCCGGTGATGTCACCCCAACCACAGATAGCTCCAACCAGACTTCTCCTCCTCCGCTGTCTTCTCCCTCAGCTATAGATTCAGAGAGTCTTGATTCATGGGCAAGCACAGCTCCTGGCTCAGCAGTTCAAGTTGGAGATAATGATGCAATGAAGTTACTGATTGAACAGCATGTGAGTTCACCTGTTTTCTTATAACTTTTGAACTTGGTAAAGCAATTTCTCCTTTAAAATAAATATTAACATATGCCTCTTTTTTTCTCCTTTTTTTTTTTTCAAATGCATATTTACAGAAACGTCACATGATGATGCTTGACGCTGAATTTCAAAAGAAAGTAGCAGCCCTTGCTGAAGGCCGTGCTCGGGCAGAACGTCTTGAATCTGACTTGACCATTGTACAGAATGCTGACCCTGCATCCCTACCTGTCGAGGAGCTGAAGCGTATGATAAGTGAACGAACTCAAGAAGAGCTCCAACATATCATAGAGCGCAAAAAATCGTAAGTTATTGTTGTGTTATATGCCTCTTTTCTTATTCCAAAAGCTCTTTTTCCTTTTGTCAATATTTGAAACATTTGTTACAGATTTAAACTGGATCTGAAAGAACGCCTAGCACCAAGTAATGTGCTTCCTGCCGCATCATCCTCACAGCAAAGTACTCTGAGTGCACATGCGTCTACTAGTGAAGGATTCCCAGATCATGTTCCATATGAAACACCCATGGTCACTGCAACAGAATTTCTTGAAACGCCCTATCTCCCGGCCCTTAGTGAGGTTGTGGATGATGTGTCGTTCCACACAGCCTGTGCATCTCCAGCTCTCCCCAGCTTTAGCAGTGCTGTTCAAGACAACGGTGGTGTTGATGCCACTCTGGATGCTGGAGTTTTAAGTGATAGTGGTGTTGAACTGGATACTAGGAGTAGTCTGGCTCGAGATCCTCTTCTACACAGCTGGGTAAGTAGCCAAGTGATTCCTATTCATCCTCATACATCCTATACATTCCTATACATCTCTCATATTGCTCACATTTTTACCCTGTTCCTCCAATTGATTCCAGCTGCAGGCCAGTGCTAGTAATGTTGTAGCAAGAGCACTACCTAATTGTGATGACAGTGATGATGTATCAAGCACAGAGGATTACCTGAACAGCAAACCCTCGAGTGCTCGTGGAGAGGGAAGTTCTAGCCGAGTACGCGTTCATCACCGCCCACCACGTCATTTCAAGGTTGAACTTTCAGCATTATTACACTTTTGTAAAAATATTTATTGTGGTATATTTCACTTTGTTTTCTAAATTTTCAGAATGGGCTTCTTAATTTACGTCGGGGTGATACTGAACTCAATGTCAGAGATGCAATGCGAGCTATGCAAGGTCTTTATCAACGTGTTGCTAACCAGAAGATGCTTGTTATCCAAAGCCTGGAAGATGACTGTGGGAAACAGGAGTTGAATGAGCGCATTGCTGTAGGATAATTTTTCTAATGCCTATGTGTACCTGATTTTTATTATGAATGGTAGAATTATGAACTGTGGTTTTTACTTTCCTTTGAATTTCACATTACAGGTTTTGCAAGAACTGCAAAAGCAGTATCTGTGTCTGGAATTGGCCTTGGAGCAGCATACTGGCAAGGAAAATAGATCTTCCTTAGGAAATCTATCTACTCTTCCAACTCTTGGCTCTATTGAAGATTCGGATGATATGTCTACTTCGGCAGATGACATGTATGTTTTGGTTATAGATTGCCAAGGGCAAGAATATCAAGACAACTTATTTTATTTTTGACTCGAGTGCTCCTGTAAATAGCAAATTCTAAAACTGTTCTGTTATTTTTCAGGATGTCAGAACCAAGCTACTCAAACAGTCATCGTGAATCTCTTGATCACTCTGGGATAAGGTATCGCTCCGGTATTAACTTTTATTTTCTTTGAAACACCTTGTAAACAGTCTAACTGATGAATTGTTTATGTTTTTTAGGGAAGCTACATTGTCACCCCTAAACCCAGCCACTTTGAATGTAAGGCTCTTAATTTTGTCCTCGTACTTATCATTTTATATTTTTGAGGAAAAATTTGTTGTATTCATCGAATGTGCTTTTTTTCATTTTCTAGACTCAAGATGACAACTTCAGCAGTGTAAGCCTTGCAAGATCGAGGACATCTTTGCATTCATGTGGTGAGTAACATTTTTCATGCTATGCTCTTAAACAGATTGTCAGTAGAGATTAACTTACCTTTGGTGCATGTCAGATGATGGAGAAATCATCCATATCCCAAGTTATGTCATCCGAGGAGCGGGTTCATCCACCCACTATGAGTACGAAGTGCGTGTCAATGCAGGAGGAGAAAGGTGGACATTGCTTCGCCGCTACAGGAGATTCCGTGAACTTCATCTTCAGATGCGTGACAAATATGGATCTCTAGTGAGTCAACTATGTACTCTTCCAGTGTTCTTCATTCCTCTTCGGTCTGATTACTAGAACATTAACACATTTTATTTTATTCAAGGTGTCCTCTTTGGAATTCCCTCCACGTCGTTTGTTTTCGAAGCGTTCAGAAGTTGTGGCCAGCAAAAGGCGTGCTCAACTAGAAGTTTACCTTCGAGCCCTTATAAGGGTCTGCTCTACTGTAGCAGCCTGTCCTCTCCATCAAGCTCGGGATAATATGACACGGGTTGCCTTGATAGAGTTTTCCCCTTTCTTCCGGAAAGGTGTTTTTGAAGCTGGAAAGTATGGCACAAGTTAGCTTTTTAGTTTGCATCCTCAGTTGTCAAAAAGTGGGATATATTGGATTTATGGAACCGTATCTGTGCAATATTTTTAACCATTGATTGAAACCACAATTGTAATTTCAAATCTATCAGCTGGGATCTTTCTTGACCTGTTGTAGTGCAGTCTTCTAGATTTAAAATGTTCTTATGTAATTCTGGTCTAAATCCGGCCAGTTCAATTTCTGTGATTACTTATCATAGTATATATTTTCTTTTTATGAAAAGTATTTGTTTTTCTTTTTTATTTGTTTACTCCTTTTTTTAAGCAGAAATGTGAGAAATTTGTTAGCTTATATGTATTTCATAGGACTGTAAATACACTTTTCCTCGCTAATAAGTGAGCTGGTACATGTATGTTACTATATATTACTTGTTGATGTAAAATTGATAGTGAAATGTCTTCTCAAGGTATATGGTAGTGTTGCCAGCACCAGTAATGAAATACATTTTATGAAAAGTACAGGTAAGTCTGAAGAGTGGTACTTACCATTGTTAGATGGCTGTGTTAAATCTCATCAGGGCACTGGGGGCACAACTTTTGTGTATGGTAAATATTCTCTTTCTATATATATAATAAGCAAGCTGTTATTCCCATCCTAGAATCCATCTATTCTTCTACTATCAAGTCCAGTGCCCGTATTCTATTGAAGCTTTATCTAGACAATGTCAATTAAAATGCTTATTTATTTAGAAATGTGAAAATTTTCACTATTTTTAGAAAAGCTGAAGCTAAATGTTAAAGAACTCGCTCTCATTTTGATGTAAGATGAAGTTCCCGTGACATTGACACGATTCATGATTTGTCTGTAATCCCACTGTGTTAAAAGGGAAACATTTCAGTATTAATTTTTTTAGGATGACAATAAGGATAGTGGCAGTATGTATTAAAGCAAATTGGGAAAGGATTTACATTGTCAACAGGGACAGTGTTCGAATTGAAACACTGGTAGACAAGTGTGTGAATTTTTGTGCTTCAAATCCATTTTGTGAGTTTTGGTAAAGCAGTGGTAGAGAGCGAAAAAGATTGTGGATCATGTGCATTTTGTTATGCCGGTCTGTAAGCTTTAACATCCCCATGGGCAAGGGGCTTAAAAAACCCACATTAGTCTTATGTTTTCTCTTTTTTATTTGTCATGTTTAAGGGATTGTTTCTACTGTTAGCCCTCTAGATTAAGTTCAGTGTTGCCTATGCTTGCCAGAAGCAAAACTGTTATTAAAAAAACTAAATTTTAATGTGTTTTCCTGCATCCACACATGGGCTATTTGTGTAAAGTGTGAAGCCGCAAAGGCTTTAATTTGTGGGTCTCATTCTATAATGTGACTCTTACAAGAAATGAAAGCCTTGCAGAAGACTTGTTGTGGTTGATTAGGGTCTTGTACAAACTGTTATTATTGATTTTGTTGTTTAAGTTCATTTGGAAATCACTTTAGAGACTGTTGATGTTGTAGAAATTTTAGAATAGTTGACTCATTTGAATCGGTCTTGTTTGTACTACTTGAAAATTTATTCTTGTGAAGTTTGTGACTGGGATTGTTACGAAGTGCTAAGAGCATTTTTAGCCGAGCACTGTGAGAGCTGGTAATACAAAGAGGACAATCATTTAACTAAATCAATTATATTACCAATGTTGGATCTGTTGATCCAACTTGTTGGGTTGTGTCATTAAATTTATGGAAGAGAAATGCTACAACAGAAAGCCCAATTTTTTGGCTGTGTCAGAAATGAAACAAAAAGACTGGTGTTGAGCATGCTGTTGTATGCAATTGTGATGTGGGATTATATGCAGGAACACAAACGCTTTAGAGTTCCTTATGAGGATGGTCCAATGTATTGATCTTAGATCATTTGCTTATTTCACTGTCCTGGCCACATTGTAGCATATGTAATGGATTGCCAGCTGTCACTAGAATGCTTTTCCAACATGGTTGATAGAAGAAAATAACTGATATTTATACTCAAGAAGTAACATTTTAACAAATTCTTCTATTGCAGAATTGTGATTTTATTGTGTTACCAGTTCTTTTGAAGTTATAGTCTGTTTATGGAGTAGTTAGTGTTTTTGTGAATTGTTGGTTTGCCCTATCCTTCCAATTGCCAGTATAAAAATTATATTTAAAAAAAAACTGAAGAAAAATTATAATACAATTAATGTAAGTTGGCACCTTGGAAGTGTTCAACTTCACTTGGTGTTCTGTATTTTCCTTATGCCACTAAAATAGCTCTTCAAGACAAAGAATATGTCGCTACATAAAATAGTCATCTGTTCACATTTCCCCTGTAAAACTTGAGTTTGTTTAAATTTTACCACCCATGTGTTTCTATATTATTTTCCTACCTATCCTAGTTTAAACATCAAGTGTGAGGGAATGTGAATAATCAATGGTATCCAATAGAAATTTTTATTCAATAGTTTGCTTTTGTGATAGTACACAAATTCACACATGATCGGCATACTAGTTAGTCATTGTCTAACTATTCTTAAACTGATGTTGTTCCACCAGAATTACCGAGCATTAAATTCATTACTGTACTTGGTAGCCCACTTGTTATTGAACACATCATATTATTTGATGTGCACCATGTTTCTTTTCTTAATAAAATCAATTACAATTTAATAGCACACTTGTTTCCTCTCACTATCATGATGAGAAGAGCAGCATAAAATGAGAACAAGTTAATTATTATCAACCTCTTTGCCTCTAATACAAAACTAATGGTAAACTTAAACACAAACAGTCAGTAGCACTACAAAAAATAATTAACACCCCTAAAACTTTACATGTGGCCTAAAGTATCTGTACGTGTAGCTTGTTGGGTGACACATAGAGATATATCTCCAGACACTGAATGAGCATCAATAATGCTATCGTCCATAGAATCGGCCATAGACTGCATTTTGGCTGCCAATTGAGGGCTTCCGCAGTTCACTCGCAAACGACCTATGACGGCAAGAAGTAGAGTTTGTATTCTAGTCTGGAGAGATTTGTAAGAAAATGAGAAAATGGACCAATTTTAGAAATAACTGCCTACCTTCATGTTTGATAACTTGGGGTGAAGGAGCATCAAGAAGTTTCATAATTTTCTCTCCTCCCTTAGGTATTGGCAGCTTGGTTGTTTCATCCTGAAAAAGGAAATATCTTAGTTAGCTGAGTGAACAGGTCACTTGCGATACTATTTCATGTATTGATGCATACCAGTTTGATGCATGGGGCTTTGGTGTATTTTACAGCTGGCAAACCACACCCAACATTGGGATTCATATTTTCAGCATTTGCCTAGAGATAATAAGAATTAAAATTAAATTCAATGAAACCAAAAATCCCTGCTTGTATGTGATAAACCAATCAAGTCAACACACCTGAGCACCTCCAGCTTTGGGAGGGTATTTTATTTCACCAGCACGCCACATAGCTCGAGCATGCATTTCCTTCTCAAATGGAGCACGGTCTGATGTTTTTGCTTTGACATTGGTGACCAAGATTGGTGAAGGCGTGTTGTGAATGTAGGCTCCAACAGGGCTCTGAATTTTCTCTAAAATCTGGAGATACCATAAAATTTAGTAACGTTATTTAGAATCTCACATCACAACATAATGAAGAAGGCAACAGACCTTGCTATTAGATTTCAGGCCATTGTGGCTGGGTGTCACTGTTTTTGGTATGCGACTTCCGGTGGCGGCTGGAGTAATAGGCTTTTTGAAAAAGCCAATCTTTGACTCTGAAGAAGGAGTAATTGGTCGCATAGGTACCTTAGATGAGGAAGAAGGAGTTGAAGGCTGGGAAAATACTCGGTTGTTGTGTGGTGATGTGTGGATCATTTTGGATGGCGTTACAGAAGCAACCCGGGGGACCTTGGATGGAATTTTAAGGCCACTTCCTTTGGAAACACAGGCACTGGCAGACTTTTGAGGTGTGTATTTCAAAACATGTTTGTGAAGTGGAGATGGGACCTTGCGGTCTCTAACTTGCGGACTGGCAATTTTTCTGGAGCTTGGTGAAACACTCACTGCATCTAGGTATTCAACGTAACCAGTACTTGAGTTTTGTTGACGAGATGGGAGAGGGGAAGTGCTGGAATAACCAAATGATTGATGATCTACATTCGTGAGCATTGGTGATCTCTCATGGACTTCTTGCTTTCCATCAGTAGTTAGAGTCTTTGTGTTTTCCTCCATGTGAGCTCCATGATCACTCCTTTTTTTGGCATGACCTTTACGCCCCAGGATGTAGTCTACACCATAACGCATCATCATTTCATATTCCTCAAGTGTATCATTCATTTCTCCACCATAAGATGAGGCATTGGAGTCATTGTGTAATGGTTCTTCATCATGATGAGATTGACTGAAACTGCTACTTCGATTTTCTGATACAGAATTTAACTCACACACTCCAGAAATTTCAGAGCTTTCTCTCGCATAACTGTTGGACTGGTTCAAAGCATCATTTTCATTCATGCTCTGAACAGAAACCCTCTCCTGGTACATTTCATCTTCATTGGCTGAATCTTGGCATGCACTTCCAAAACTGCTCTGAGTGCCATTTTCAATACGATGATTCAATTCACTTGAATACTGAATGCAATCAGAGGCTGATTCTTGGCTCTCACTTGTAATATTGACAGTTTGAACCTTGTCACATTCTGATGGTGCTTGTGATGATACTGCACTGATATCAGCTAAATTTTCCATTGTTGTTTGATCATTATGCTCACTGAAACTCTTCATAGAGCTTTGAACATCACTATTTCTTCCAGTATAAAACGTGTTGCTTTCAGTTTCAGGACAGGGGAGGTGGCTTTCTCTTCCAGTTACATACATAATTGAACTTGAAAGCTGCTGATCTTCAAGCTCTCCAGCATCTATACCAAATACCTTGAAGCGATCCTCCAGAGACTTTGTGGTGCTTGTGGTCTCTTCCATTTCTGCCACAGCATTTTCTTTGAGTTTGGAGGCATGAAACAAGGCAGCTTCTGAGAGAATGGACAAGAATCCACCATCTCTATCAACTGGAACTTCTTCTGGCAAATCAGTATTGCTATCATCAGGTTCATCAAGATCAATAGTTTTGCAGGATTCATTCTCAACTGTGTATGTATCATTTTCATCTGCAGCCGGCAACATTTCATAAGTGGCAGTCAAAGGTTCAGCATCATCCATTGCAAATGTATCATTTCTACAGGGCTGAGGAACTTTTGAGCATTCTTGAAGATTTGAACAATGTCCGGTGTCTTTGCTGCAACTGTTTTCAGAGGCTGAATATGTTTCGTTGACAAGTTTTGCAACATTGAGAGATCTACTTTCATAAAGAGAAGAGGATGAATCTGATAGTGTATCCAGCCTTCTCGACTCAGAGTTGTCAGACAGCTCATCAATGTAACTTTTAGAATGTATTGCTGCTACATTCATTTGTTGTTTGGAACTATCATCCAAGCTATCCTCTGATACATTTGAATACAATGAAGGAGCATTAAGAGGTGCAACAAAAGTTGATCCAAGGTCTGCTGATTTTTTGACAGCATCTTGAGTCTGGTCAGACTCCAGACTGTCTTCAGAAAATTTGGATGACATGGCTGCATCATTTAGAGATGCATGAGACTCTGTATTTAGACTTTGTTCTGAAAGAGCAGACCAATAGTCTCCTTTGGAGCTGTCAGCAGGTCTTTCTGATGAAGTTATGTAACTTTGACTTTCCAAAGAATCAGCAGAAACTGACATGTTGCGTTCCCGCATATACACGGAACTGACTGTCTCAGTACCATCAACTGCAAAAGAAAATAAGCGCAATGGTCAAAATTGTAAACAATGTAAAGAACGGTGTGAGTGTTGAATAGCCAGCTACCTTTCTCTTCTATTGGCACTTCATACTTTTGAGCAAGAGGTGAAACACTGGAAAGTACAAGACAACTGTCAGTGCACAAACATAAATAGGTTTTGAAATAATAGACAGCTTAAGTTGTTACCTAGGCTTCCAGTCAAAGGAAGGAAAAAAATACTGTGTCCGTCTCTTTAATTGTGAGGCCTTTTGAAGTTCTTTAGAGGTTACAGGTCCAAAGAAAACTTCTTCATCACTGTCACAAACTGGAGTGTCAGTCATCGGAGATCTAGGTGAAGCAAAATACTGAGCCATTCTTGTCTCTATAAGATGGTGATCCTGCACGGAAGAAGCAATGCTGCATTTTAAATAAAAATAATATCTTAAGTCTTCAGAACCCATGTCAATACAACTAAGGCTGTCTTTTCCACATAATAACACTAATACAATTTTAAAATACGTGCTTGATGAAGAAATCGTTACTATCATGTTCATGTAGAAATATGAAAATTGTGAAAATTGAAAACTGCGATATAAACAGATGTGAAACTGCTCGAAGGTCCTGTGCTTAACATTGGCCTTTGCTTAGGGCTGCTTAAGGGTACCGGTAAACGTAAACATAGTATGTAGAATTGTTAAACTCTGCAGTTCTTGCAGAACGAAGAAAAGATTATGGAAGAAACTATTTGTTTTAAAGCCTATTCACCATTCACGAAAACGTTCGTGCAGAAACAAACAGAAGTCTCCGTATCATACTCACGTTTGGAAAGAGGACAATGGACGAGATTTGAAAGTAACGACCGAATCCAACGATCACTTGGGTTTCAGTGAGTCATTAAAAAGGACAAAGAGCAAACTATGTCAGTGCACTCCAAGCAAAAAATACTTCCCACAGAGCACTTTATTGTTTGCGCCTGTTTCTGTCAAATACTCTAAACTAAGAAAAATCGTAAACCAACGGCTCCCGGGCCGGCCTGCTGTTTTGAACTGTTTCCCCGCGTTTGCCCCACGTGCCCCCACCACTGGTCGTGGTCGCGGGGCGGTGGGCGTCGGGCGTCTACGGAGTGTGGTGTCATCGCTCGGGCCAGAGCCCGAGCCGAGCACGAGAAGGTGTCAGTTCAGTTTGTGTTGTGATTGTGGTGATGTGTGTATGCATGAAAGTGTGTTGTCAGTTACCTTCAGTGAATTAGCATACATTCTGTGCACAGACCTTAAATTGGATAGATTGGATACTCAAACAACGTTAGTCCTGTCGGTGAGTACGTCTCAAATTCACGCCAGGGTTATTACTGTAGCATTCTTTTCTGGGATTTCTATTCATAAGCCTATACGAGCGCAGCCTGATTTCGGACAGTTTTTAGTGACCTTTGTTGTCGTTTTGTCTTGCCGGTTTTTAGCCTTTCGTGGTGCCGTGAATTTGTTATTCAATCAGAACTTTTACTCTTGTATGAGGCCAGTTGTTAAAAGGGTTTCAGTAATACTTGTACCCCGTTCGCGTAGTCTGTCGTCTGGTCGTGCGCTGATGCCCCACAAAAAAATATCAGTATCTTGCATGCGATTGTAGTAGCGAACACTGTACTCCGTGACCTGCAATGTATCGTGACGCTCTAACCACAACGACAACCATAGTCTTGATTTAAGTTTAGCAAGTTGGAAGAGGTCTGTGCAAAGTTATGTGGGTTTTTGGTTAGGATTGGCCTCATAGCATGACAATTATCAAACATCAATTGCATTTTCCATTTAAGACTTGTCTGGGCAGATAATCAAAATGATTTCACTTATGCCAGTGTTATTTTGTGTATGATAGGAGTGATTTATTGTATATTTGCTGGTGGATCACCATGGCTAATCACTCTTGAAAATTGAACACATTTCCATTGTTTAGAAAATATTTGTTATAGAATGCTGTTTAATAGTTTAATTGCTGCAAATTGATTGATCCCCAACTTCCTTCAAAATTTATCTTGCCCTTCAATTGTAATTTTTTTACATTGTCTATAATTCTGTTTGCATTGAGGCAGGAATGTTCCTTGATTGATAAGGTATCAATGATTACTAAGATAGGAGACAATTCACTCAAGCCTCACGTTGCAGGTGACCATAAGCTCCCTTACTAGGATAGGACTCACATGATATCCAACAAAACAATTACAATTACTTATAGGTATCATGGAATTTACAAAGAAATCAACAAGAAAACCACTTGCAGATGGGAGAGGATTGTGATCGGGTCCCTCAGGCTGGCCAGAAGTCTGGGGGAGGTGGGAATGTCAAAGGAAACTAGTAGAAATTGACTACTCTGTCTGGGGAAAATCATCTCGCGAGCTCGTGTCGCTACTGAATGCACCTGTCCTTCTCATCACGACATTGGTCGGTGAATAGTAACGGTTCGGGTTCAGGGCACAGTCAGGAGAAAATTAAAACCGCTCTTTTCTGGGTCTGGCTGGCACCTCCTTTTGTCTCCCCAAAATCAGTCCTTGGACGCATCGCCGGCTTTGTTTGCCCGGTTTATCGCCCTCACTAGTCGGTACAACGGCGTGCGCCAAGAGAGGTCCCCGGCCCGTCACCGCACCGCCAGTGACTCAGCCAGAGTCAGTCTGCCCGCCCACCCCACGACCCCGGTCAGTACCCCCCCCCCCCCCCCACACACACACACACACTCTCTCTCTCTCTCTCTCTCTCTCTCTCTCTCTCTCTCTCTCTCTCTCTCTCTCTCTCTCTCTCTCTCTCTCTCTCTCTCTCTCTCTCTCTCTCTCTCTCTCTCTCTCTCTCTCTCTCTCTCACACACACACACAGCGCATCCTGCAGGCCTCCTCATTCGCAGAGGTGGGGACGACTTTTCGTGCCTCTCCTGAAGGCTCAGAGTGCCATGGACCGGCGGGGGCCCTCTGCTTTGGGGTGGTAAACAAATTACCCGTAACACCTCCACCTTTATTATTTTTTACAAAAATGGCTTACTTTGGAGGTCACTAGAGCCTTAGAGGGTGGTCAAAGAAGAGCATTTGGAGGCCGCCATTCGATAGATATTGGACCCATTTGTAACTCTGGGAAAGGTCCCGCAGCTTCATAATCCCCCCCGAAAAGGACCATAACGCCTTGCGACTTTGGACCTCAAGACAGCAAATTATTTTCATTTGAATAAAAATTTAGAAAATTGCTGGAGGAACATTTTTATTTTTTAAAAGGCGTTTTGGCAGTTGTTATTGGTGTTTCTCTCGCTGAGACTGCTGCTGACGCGGTGTTGTTTCTGCTGAGATGACGTCGGGGACGCCTGTCGTTGGGACTAGCAGGCCCATGGGCAGGCCACGCCACGCGCCTGCTAATACACAGGAAAGGAGAAAGTACGGGCATGACCCCCCCCCCCCCCCCCCTGGCCCGGGGGGGAGATGAGGAGATGAGTGGAAGGGGGGCCCTCCCGTCGGCTCTACCGTCGGTGCCCGTCTAGCTGGGGCAGCTGGGCCGATAACGATAACTCGGTGACTCACGGACGCTGGCCTGGCCTGGCTCCGCTGGCTATCCGCCGGACTACACGGTCTGGGAGCGTGGGCCGTGGGCCCCGTGTGGGCCCCGTGTGGGCCCCGTGTGGGGTGCAGAGCAGTGCAGAGCATGCAGAAGTGAGCCGGAGACACTCAGAGACACTCAGCCGACTCTCAGGTGTGTCTGACTGTCAGACGCGGGCAGGCAACTGTCTGACAGTAGGGCCGGGCAGCAAGGGGGCAGGCGCTGACCAACGTTTTGCCTGACCGAGTGAGTACCGTCGTAGTGGACCGACCGGGCGCTTCCGAGCCCGGGCACGATACCCGGTGGAGGCGGATGGTGAAATAATTTTTCATCTTCCAAAAATTTAGTGTGGAAGGGGGTGGGGGGGGGGGAGGAGGATTTGTAATTGTTCGTCCACCGTAGCGGCAACCCGCGAGGCGCAAATTTGGGGCGGGCGTTTCTTCCTCCGACAAGCCGCGGTGGGCTGTGCGTGGCTCTGCATAGGGGCGGGGGGCGGGGGGGAAGGGGGGGATGGTGGGGGGGGGGGGGTAGCGGCGTGACGCGGCGCCCCACATCCACATGCGCTTTGGCGAAATCTAAAACGGTCCCCCGGCCGCGGGGCCGAGGGGGCCCCACCCCAGCGCTGCCCCCGTCCGGCAGCAGAGAAGCGGCTGTGAGAATCATAGCTTAAAAATAGTTGTAATTTTGCGGAACATTGCCACGACCTGTTGCCGTGCCGTTCGTGGGGGGGGGGGGGGGGGGTTGAAATACGGGATGCGGGCTTGTTTTGAGATTTGCCGGCATATTTGTACGCGACGGGCTCTACCCGCTGGCCGACGCCATATCTCTCTCTCTCTCTCTCTCTCTCTCTCTCTCTCTCTCTCTCTCTCTCTCTCTCTCTCTCTCTCTCTCTCTCTCTCTCTCTCTCTCTCTCTCTCTCTCCCTCTCTCCTCTCTCCTCTCTCTCCCTCTCTCCCTCTCTCCCTCCCTCCCTCCCTCCCTCCCTCCCTCCCTCCCTCTCTCCCCTCCCTGCTTGAGTTTCCGGTGCACATCAATCTGCGGAATGCTCGCCCCTTTGGTTCTTTAGTTCTTGTTTCTGTTCGATCTCGTTTTCCCTTACTGTTCATTTCGTGCCTCGGTCACCGTCGGGTCACTGCTCGGTCACCTCTCATACTAGCGAGGGTTTAGTGTGCGTGCGTGCGCACGTGACATGCCACACTATTGTCGTATAGTTCTCACTCCGCCGCCATGCGTGCGTGTGTAATGCATACAATGTGCAACAGGGGGGGGGGGATTACCCCCCTCCCCCTCGGCCACCCTGCCTGTCCAAGAACTCACTCTCTGACTTGGCGTTCACCCAGCGCGAGCAGACGAAGCTGTCGCGGGTGGGTGGGGTGTGCCGCTCCTGACGTGTCATTTCTGTCATACGGTTCGTGGTCGGGCCCCAGCCAAGCCAACCGCTGCTGCACCCATCCCAGCGTCGGTTCTGTGTGGACAGCCCCTAGCCATCCCGTTGTGATAAACCTTGTTTATCACGCACCTTCCACCCCTTCGACAGCACCACCCCCACCGCGACCCCCGTGCTGCCGGCAAGCTTTTGTGGAATTGAATAGCGTTTTACTTTCGATTGAAACGATTTCAACGGGACGTGGACCGTTCTGTAGCGGGAGAAGGAGGAGGGGGGGGGGGGGAGCAAGAGAGAGAGTATTTCAGGAGCCGTGTGTCCAAACACCTCCTCCACCCTCCTCCAAGGACGGGTGTGCCCGACTCCAAACAAATTCCCGGCGCTATTGCTGCCTGCCTCCCTGCCTGTGCGCCCGTTTACAATCTTGTCCCTAGTCTACTCCCCCCCCCCTCTCTCTCTCTCTCTCTCTCTTCTCTCTCTCTCTCTCTCCCTCCCTCCCTCTCTCTCTTCGTTGCACTTCTTCCCCATCACACTTATCGCCTCCTCTCTCATTTTCTCCCGCATTTCGCTTCTACACTTCTTATGCACTCCTCCGACTCCTATTTATTCTCGGTTTCTTACATTCCTCCTTTCTCTCTCTGTCTCGCATGTTTCCTTTCCTCTCTGACGGGGTGCCGTGACCGGAGAGCGACGTTCTGCCGCTAATCCCGACTCGCGCCCCCCGCACACGCCCGGCACACGCCCGGCACACGCCCGGCACACGCCCGGCACGTGCCTCCCGCGGTGGCGGGGCAGTGGGGCCCTTCTGATAGACCCGCCTGCCCCGCCCCACGGCGGCCGCGTACGGCTTACTTTCGGCGCGGATAATTCTTTGTTACCGGGGGACGCCGAAAGTGAAGGCGCAAGCAGGACAGAGAGAGAGAGAGAGAGAGGGTGTATCATCTCTCTCTCTCTCTCTCTCTCTCCGCCCACCCGCGGCCAGCTGTTTCGGTCCCTGCGCGCTCTGACGTCGAGGGGCGGGGCCTTCGCGGGCCTTGGTGGGCCGGCGCGGCGCGGGCAC
>CM076254.1:11083692-11241192 GCA_038380765.1 Odontothrips loti
GCTGCCTGCCTGCGCACACTCTAAATACCTATTCTGACTGTCTACTCTTTTTATTCCGCCTGACATACAATTTGTCCCATACACTATATAGCTGCTTGTTGTTTGTGCTTTAAATCGCAGCATTTCGCGGGTCAAAATTGCGAGGGGTTCCTCACTCGGGTAATCCTCGTATTCTATGTGATCTAGAGTGATCTCTTTTAATCCCACGTAATCTCATGGAATCTGGTATTCTCGTATTCGAAAGAAGATTGCAATATTATTTTATCTCATGGAATCTCACATCATGTAATCTGCATCTAATCTGGAGCTTCGTCATAAGGCGGAACAAGGTAGAACAAAGCTGGAAAAGGTAGAACAAGGAGGAATAGACCGGACCGTGCACGTGTGCACTAATTCCTGCTCATCCTGGTGATGTCGACGGACAGACAGTAGACGGACAGACAGACAGACAGACATATGCGGCGCCGGCAGCGATCGCAGCTTCTGGCCGCGATTCAAGGCGATGCCCTCTGCAGGGGTGGGTTGGCAGGGTCAGTGCGCTGCCGGATCCTCTCTCCTCCTCTCTCTCCCTCCTTCTCTCCTTCCCTCTCTCCTCTCCCTCTCTCCTTCTCTCTCTCCTTCCCTCTCCCCTTCCCTCTCCCCCTTCCCTCTCCCTCCCTCTCTCCTTCCCTCTCCCTCCCTCTCTCCTTCCCTCTCCCTCCCTCTCTCCTTCCCTCTCCCTCCCTCTCTACCTCCCTCTCTCGCCTTCCTCCCTCCCTCCCTCTCTACCTCCGTCTCTCGCCTTCCTTCCCCCCTCCCTCCCCCCTCCCTCCCCCCGCCTGCCCTCTCTTCCAAATTCATTTTGATCTTGTTTTTGTCTCGTGTGTTCTAGTCGGGGTGGGCAGCAGTGGTGCAGACCCGGGGGGGGGGGGGGGGGGGTGGCGTGTGTAGGGGGAAGTGGGGGATTCTTCGCGACGCAGTGCAGTGTCGGTCACGAACAACCCCCCCCCCCCCCCCCCTCTCTTCCGACGCCCCCTCCTCCCTTTTCCGGGCCTTGCAACCCCGGCTTCCCCTTCTCTATACCTCTCTCTCTTTCTCTTTGGCGGTCCCGCTCTTTCTCTCTCCTTCTGATTGCATCGCCCGAGTCCGCGGGGGGGCCGCCGGGCGCCATGGCGTGGACGGTGTCTTCCCGTTGGCGAGGCCCGGCCCGCCTCCGGTCCGCCTCCGGTCTGCTGGAGCCGCACTAGGCCAGCCCGCGCTAGACCGGGCTAGGCGGCTAGGCCTAGGCTAGGCTAGGACGGCCGGGCTGGACGATGGTAGTTATGGTGCACGCGGAGGGGCCGGTGGGGGCCGGGCCGGGCTAAGCCAGGCGGCGGTGAGGCGGTGCCCGGCCCCCACCGGCCCCCACCGGCCCCCACCGGCCCCCACCGGCCCCCACCGGCCCCAGCGGGCCCCAGTGCCCGGCACCGGCCCCGGACTAACGGTATGGCGAAAAAGGCTTTCAGGAAACGGGCTAATAGCGAAGCCAGCGCTCTGTCTGCGAGATGAGGCGCACGAGAAAGAGAGAGAAAGGCAGTGAGAGGAAACGAGACAGACGGACGGACGGAAAGATTGACTTCTGTCGCACCAACGCGGAATCTTAGTTCTCGCAACGAATAAATATGTTGCTTGTGTCAAATGTCAACCACCAAATTCGTCGTGACAACAGATCATTTTTCTTGCTTGGTATGCTATATACGCTTGCAGCGGTTTTTGCCTGTGCTTGGCCGTTTGGGAGGAAATAACTGAAGGAAACGCCTCTCGTCTTCTGCTGTGCCGCGGCGTGGCGGTGCATGTGCTGCACGCACAGGCTGCATGGGAAAATAGACCCCCCCCCCTCTCTCTCTCTCTCTCTCTCTCTCTCTCTCTCTCTCTCTCTCTCTCTCTCTCTCTCTCTCTCTCTCTCTCTCTCTCTCTCTCTCTCTCTCTGACATGGCGTGGTGCAAAGCGTAGTATCGACCAAGCGGCCGCACAGTGATTACGGACTGTACCGTTTGGCAACTCACCGCAGTCGGCGGAGCCCAGCGGAGCCCGGCGGAGCCCCCACCAGGCCCGCCGTGCCGAACAAGGCTTCTCCTCTTGCCCTCTCGCGGGTGTCGGTGGAGAGTGCCTGCCTGTGCATGTACGCTGGGAATTGAAAAACTCAATGAATCCTCGCGATGAAGGGGCGTGAAGAGAGAGAGGCTCATATCTGAAAACTGGGATGGTTTCTGGAAACGGGCGGAACAGCGGCCCGGCCCGGCCCGGGCAATTTGAAACCGATATCGTGTCGGGAAGTGGCGGGGCGGGCAGCAGGAGAGGCAGGGCAGGACGCCGGTGGAGTGGCTATCGCGCAGCTGTGCGGCTGCAGGCGCTGCAGGTGTGTCGTCTGCCGTGTCGCAGTCTGTCTGCGGGGCCGTCCGCAAGGAACGTAACGCAGCGGGTCGGACGCAGAGACGGAAGGAATTCCGCGGACGGCAGACACTGTTAAAAAAAAATTGTGTTGGAAATTTCCAACAAATTGATAGGAAAATTGATTTTTCCCGTACTTTTCTTGAAAATTTAGAAAACTTAAATGTTTTCGTTGTTTGAGATTCATCCGACTAGACAACAGTGATCAGCATATGAAATACAGCTTTCAAGTCTTCAGAAAATTCCAAAACATTCTTGGAATTTTTAATTAAATTTTTGGTTGGAAATTTCTAGCAAAATGGCAGGAAAACTTGGAGCAGAAACTGTTTGGAAATTTCCAACCCAACTTTTTGCAGTGTACGTCGTTATCGGACGGCCCCTCGAGGACTTTGGGCAGTGTGCTGCTCGGCTTGTGTGCCTGAGGACGGCATAAACGTCACACAGCGAGGACACTCTCAGCTGCGAAATGGATATTGTCAGAGCAGCAGCAGCAGCAGCAGCAGCAGCAGCAGCAGCAGCTCTGCTCGCCATTAGCGGGAATGGAACGCGAGCGAGATGGGCTTTTTTTCTTCTTCTTCTTCTTCTTCTTCCGCACGGCACGTGTTTTACGCGGTTTTCCATTCGCTTTGTTGCAGAAACGAGAAAACGTGAAGAATGGCCGAACGACCGTCGTCGTAGCACACGACCACGACAGCCCCAGCCCCAGCTCCCGTGACAGACAGACCGACTGGTGAGTGTTATGGACTCTGTTAGCTGCGCCAACGAACGCGCGGGAGGCCTAGCGGAGAGCCTTACCGCGGCCAGCAGAGTAAAAATAAAAATGCGCGTGATCGTTGGGCAGTGTTCTGGTGGCGGTGAGCTGTCATACACGAGACGGTTTGCGTGCCAGTGACACCGTCCGGCCGGGCCCGGCTCCGCCAGTCCAGCCTGTAGGCGGCGTGGCGTGGCGTGGCGTGGCGTGGCGTGGCGTGACTGCCTTTCTCCTGTGGGCCGATGGTCAAGGTGAGAAGAGCCGGTGCCCGCAGAGTGTCAGCACAGCGTGAGCCAAAAGCGTGAGCAGCGAATTCCCGTTATATACCTCTTGGTCGCTAGTATTTGCTAATTTTCTCCCCCCTTTTCTTTTTTTTTTTTTTTAATCTCTCCTCTTCCTTACTTTTGGCCTGTTATACACCGTGCCGGTCTCTCCTCCGATTCCATAGCCGCGCAGTGTAAGTGTGTGTGTGGGGGGGGGGGGGGGGGGGGTGAGGCAGGCGAGGCGTTTCGGAAATGTTTGCGCACAGAGGCGTTATCGGGGTCGGTCGGTGTGTCGCCCTGCGTGTTTTGGAGCCGCATGGCGCCTGCAGAGTGGAGGGTAGGCAGGCCCGCCAGTCTCGGGAGTGCTGTCGTTGCCGACCCGCCAGGCGCCAAGGCAGGCATGGGACGGGACAACGACGCCTCATCATATACTTGTTACATATGGCGATTTTTAAGTGAGCCCAGTGAAGTGCTTTTTTTGTAACGACCCCGCGTCTCCTCGTGACACCTCACCAAGATTTAATTTAATTTTTTCGCTCTCCTTCCTGATTTTTACTAATTTTTTCGAACTTTTTTTTCCAAATTTTTCTTGTTTAATTTTTTTGTTTGAGAGTGAGGTACCCATTGCCTCGCCTCGCCTCGCCCCTTGCTGACGCACTGACGCCGTCCGTTGGCCAGAAGGATTGAGAGGCCTCATATGCCGCTCGCTGTCGGGGGGCGCGTGAGCCCGTCGCCTTCTATTTCTTCTGCTTGCCAGAAGGGCAACGCGCATGGCGGCTTCTCTCTCTCTCTCTCTCTCTCTCTCTCTCTCTCTCTCTCTCTCTCTCTCTCTCTCTCTCTCTCTCTCTCTCTCTCTCTCTCTCTCTCTCTCTCTCTCTCTCTCTCTCTCTCTCTCTCACGCTCGTGCGTACTGACACGTCCCGTACATACATACATGCGTCCTCGTGCGGCATGCTGTTCGGGCCGCACTTTCTTTCTGCGTCCTCCGCGCCTGTTCTGCTTTGTCTTCTCTTTCTTTCTCCGCATTCTTCGTTCCTGCCCAGGAAGGACAGGACGGGCATAACGCTTGGAGCCCCGTGGGGACGATATAGTTGTAGTGTCCGCCCAGGAGATAGAATAAGAAGAAAGCCCGCACCATCCCGTTTGCACAGAGATGTGTTGTGTCAGGACGGCGATATGTCCGCCGTGCGTGCGCCGCCCCCGCGCGTGTGTGCGTGCGTGCGTGCGTGCGTGTGTGTGGGGGGGGGGGGGAGGGGGGGGCTGGCGATGCTCCCACGCCGCGGGAGGTGCCGGCTGACTGGCTGCCCTGCCTGGCTGCGCCGCCGGGACGCCAACACTTCGGCCACGCCTCGACGCTCTCCTCAATTTCCGGCCCCGTTGTCGATTTATTTACGGTGGCTGGCCTCAATTTTGTGCGCGATATTGGGCGTGGTTCGGCGCACGGCACGGCACGGCACGGCAGGGGCGCACACGGCGCGCGCCTGCTAGGTAGGCAGTACCTGGGTGTCGTGCGGGCCGGCCTACCCCGGCACTGGCAGGCGCTCTGCGCTGCACTGGCGGGGGCGGGGAGGGGAGGGGCCGAGGGGGCCAGGGGGCCATCACTGTCCCTTCTCGATCAGGGTTAATTCTTTTGAGTTTATCTCATTTTTCTAAAAGCACCGTCGGTTTATAAACCTGAAAATAGTTGACTAACTTTGATTTTTCCATGGCATTTGTCAGATTTTTTGGGGCATTTCGTGTCGTACATTTTGATTTTGAAAAAATTCTCAGCCTGGTTTCTTTGGAATTTTTTCTTATTTTTGATGCCACTGGACACCGTTTTAGTTTTTTTTTCAAGTAGAGTCCCCCTTCGGGTCGGGAGTGGCCTGGCTCTGCCTGACGCGGCCTGCTGGCTGCCTGCGGTCTGTGTGTGTGAGTGTGTGTGTGTGTGTGTGTGTGTGTGTGTGTGTGTGCGTGTGTGTGTGTGTGTGTGTGTGTGTGTGTGTGTGTGTGTGTGTGTGTGTGTGTGTGTGTGTGTGTGTGACTGCATCATCGTCCCATCCAACACGTCCCGCCCCGCCCCGCGTGTCATGGAAGAGCCTTGTACAGTCGGTCAAGCAGTCGGGCGGAGAGTGCGGGGTATGAATGAGACACAGTCTGCAGTTCATGCCGCAGCATAGCGCTGTGTTCGCGGAAGTCCAAGGCCAGGCCGACTCCATGCTGCAGTGGAGGATCGACCCACCCCCGCCCCCGCCCGCCCGCCCCCGCACGCGTGCCTGTGGTGTGGTGACGTCAGGCCCGTCAGGCCCCGGGCGGGTGATCTCATGGCTGACGGCGGCGGCTCCCAAAGCCACTCCCCCCTCCCTCCCCCCGCCCACTCACAGCCTGCTGCAACCCTTTCGCGTCGTCGTCGGCTCCATCTGTTGCGCCCCTCCTTCCGCCCATGGCTGCCCATGGCACTCCTGCGCTCTGCGACACGGCGCTGACTTGCGTGTTTTTCGATCTCTCTCGCACGCCACGCACTGCCCGCGCCTCGTGGACGACACGTCCGCTAAATTACATTTGTAACGAGCATGGTTTGCGCGCGTAGTTTTATTTTTGTCATTTATCGTCTCTCTCTCTCTCTCTCTCTCTCTCTCTCTCTCTCTCTCTCTCTCTCTCTCTCTCTCTCTCTCTCTCTCTCTCTCTCTCTCTCTCTCACTCTCTCTCTCTCTCTCTCTCTCTCTCTCAGCTCTGCGCGGCGCTCTCTCTTCTCTCTCACTCTCTCTCTCTCTCTCTCACTCTAGCTTCTCTCTCACTCTCGTGTCGCACGCCGGTCCAATCTCACAATGGGCTGATTCGCTTTGACGCTGCGGCAGAGCGCCCCGCCCGGCCCCGGCCCGGCCCGCCCCGTCTCGGAGAGCCCTTTCCACTTGATTCCTGATCTGTTTCCCCCGATTGTTCGCGCTGACAGTGTCTAATGTCGCATCGCCTCCCGGCTCTGTTTGTTCCCAGGGCGCTGCGGAGCCAGGATGGACGGTGGCCCTGCCGGTGATGCCCATCTCACAGGTGAGCGGTGACCGCCGACATGGGTCATTGGGACAACTGGGTTATGTTGTCTTTATTTTTCGTGCAGGATTAATACAATAAAAATAAATTTTGTTTGCTGACTGCCTTTTCATGTCATTGTTAAGTGTTTACGGGGACACAGATAGCTCCTGCTGGGTAGGCATAGTCAACGACTCGGGGGCGTGCACGCGTGCCGTGCGGCGTGCGGGCTGTGCGTGCGGCGACAGGGTTGGAGGGAGGAAAAAGAGAGGGGGCTGTCGCCCGCCTGAGTCTGTCATGTGACCGCAGGGTTGGGGAAGGGCTGGGGGGGGGGGGGGGTTGATTCCCCCTCTCACTTTATCCCCCCCCCCCTTTCCCTCACCTGCGTGGGTGTTGGGGTAAGGTCGTGATGGTAGTGGCACGCGGAAGTTTTTGGCAGCCGGCGTTGCGTTGTAGCGTTTCATCATGTGGTTGTTGTTGTTGAAGTGATGTTACCGTGTTGTGTTAGGCGCTACGCCCGTTGCGTTGGGGCGAAGGCCGGGCCTTGGCCGCACCGCACCGCACCGCACCACGGGCCCCGGGGGCTGCAGCTCCCTTGGGGGGGCGTTCACAAATTTACGTAGTGGCATCATCAGTCTGCTCCTGCCGCTTCACGGTCTTCTTCATGGTCATTCACTGAAAACCTGATCGATACTTTTCTGGAAACTCGGCAAAATCACTTCTGGCCTGCAGACAAAATTCATCTAAATTCAATCGGAATTTCTGATCTATTTGCAGACGCCTAATTTCTGGACGAGCCCTTGCGGGCTGCGCTGGGAATAGCATGTGGCGGGTCGTCCCAGCCCCCCCCCCCCCCCCCCCCCCCCTTCTGCACGCACGCACACACACACACACATACCGGGTGCCCCTCCTGAAGCGCGAAAATTGAATAAGCCGCCCTCAACGCACCCATTGTGTGTGTGGGAGAGGGTGCTGCCGAAAGGTCAAGCGAGAAGGGTGTTCCAGTTTGGAATCAAGTCAAGCGCCCTTTGCCTTTGTGCTGCTCTTCTAGCCCCCTGTCGCCTGAAGTTGCAGCTTATCTGAATTGTTGCTTATGCTTGCAGTTGTTGTTGCAGCCAATGCTACTGCATCACAGCACCGGGCTAGCACTGGGCTCGGCCGCTAGCCGCTAGGACCAGGAGCCCCCGCAGCCCCCGCAGCAGCATGGAGCCCCGCAAGCAGCCCGTGTCGCCCGAGGTGGCGCTGGCGTCGGAGGTGTTCGACAAGTTGTGCTCGGCCACGACGCTCAAGACCATCCTCGGCCACCACCGCCACCTGTGTGACCTCCTGCACCTCAAACCGGGCCTCTTCCCCCATTTCTACCTCAAGCTCAAGGTACAGCTCGGACCCCAGCAGTATTCGTGGTAAATGGCATTATAGTGCATTTGTTGGTAGGATTTTTACTTATTGGTCTTTTTTTTTTTCCCCCAGTCAAAACTACGCTCATGGAAAGCCCAGCCGCTGTGGAATAAATTTGATAAACGTGCCAGTCATAAGTGTTACAACAGAGGAAAAGCATGTCCGAATACGAGGGTAAGGCTCTGGGGCCAAAATATGAATGTAATGACTGAGTTCATAAAATTTATACCATTTTTTTTTCCTTGTGCAATTGCAGGTGCTTATCATAGGTGCAGGACCCTGTGGTCTAAGAGCTGCGATTGAAGCTCAACTCCTGGGCTGCAAAGTAGTTGTAATTGAAAAAAGGGATAGAATTTCAAGGAACAATGTTTTGCATTTGTGGCCTTTTGTAATCCAGGATCTTCGAGCACTTGGTGCTAAGAAGTTTTTTGGGAAGTTTTGTGCTGGTGCCATTGATCACATAAGTAAGTAATGGTTTAGGTTGGAAAAGTTGAGCAATTTCTTTTTCTGTTTATCTTAAAACTTCATGATATAAATGTGCCCTTTATTCTTTTCATTTTTTGCAGGTATTCGCCAATTGCAGTGCATATTACTGAAAGTAGCTTTGATTTTGGGTGTAGAATTTCATGAAGGGGTTGGGTTTGAAGCGATTGTTCCTCCACCGGAAGACCAGACAGAACGTGAGTTTAT
Source organism: Odontothrips loti (assembly GCA_038380765.1). Lineage (NCBI taxonomy): Eukaryota > Metazoa > Arthropoda > Insecta > Thysanoptera > Thripidae > Odontothrips > Odontothrips loti. Next base: position 11,092,210 of record CM076254.1, read on the forward strand.
TAGACTTGCCCTTTGTTTCTGTTGGTTTTACTGTGTTTTCATGCTATTTTTCTATACCTTTCAGGAATCGGTTGGAGGTGCATCACAAGTCCGCCTGATCATCCTGTTTCTCAGTATGAATTTGATGTACTCATTGGAGCTGATGGCAAGCGCAACACATTAGAAGGCAAGTTGAGGTTCCCAAACTGTTTAGTCAGTGATGTATGTGGGAGTGTGAAACTCATTTCTTTTCTTCTGTTTAGGTTTTAGAAGGAAAGAATTTAGAGGAAAGCTAGCTATAGCAATCACAGCCAACTTCATCAATAAACGGTCTGAAGCAGAAGCCCGAGTTGAAGAAATATCAGGAGTAGCCTTCATTTTTAATCAGAAATTTTTCAAAGATTTGTATGCTTCTACTGGTATTGACCTCGAAAATATAGTTTATTATAAAGATGAAACACACTACTTCGTCATGACTGCCAAAAAACATAGCCTACTGAACAAAAATGTGATCTTGCAGGTACTAAAATTATTTTCCCTGAAATTTTTTATGTCACTGAGGCCCACAATTTTGAAGTATTGTTCTCTATTTTATGACACTTTGTTTACATTATTTTTCAGGATTATCCTGATACTGCCAAATTATTGGATTCAGAAAATGTAGACAAAGATGCACTTATGGAATATGCTAGAGAGGCAGCAGACTTTTCTACCAATTACAAGCTGCCTCATTTAGAACTCGCTGTCAATCACTATGGTCAGCCTGATGTGGCCATGTTTGATTTCACATCCATGTATGCTGCAGAAAATGCAAGTCGAGTTGTTGAGAGGCGAGGTCATAAGCTCCTCACTCTTTTAGTTGGTGACAGCCTACTTGAGGTATGTGATATCAGTTCTTTGCTAAATTCTCTTGGTTGCCATTTAATTTATGCTATGCTTACTAATTCAATTATTTTTCAAAATTCCAGCCCTTTTGGCCAACTGGGTCAGGATGTGCCAGAGGCTTCTTAAGTGTCTTGGACGCATGTTGGGCCATCAGAGCTTGGGGTAGTGGCCAGTATTCAAGTTTGGAGGTTCTAGCTGAGCGAGAATCTATCTACAGGTTACTGGGCCAGACTACCCCTGAAAATTTGAACAGAGATCTTAATGCCTATACTCTGGAACCTCAGACTCGATATCCCAATTTAAACTTCCGTGCTGTGACAGCAATCCAAGTGAGAGGGCTTTTTGATACTGATGATCCAGCAGGATTGGAGGCTATGCTTCTTAACCCTGGAGCAGCTGGGGCTGTTGAGATGCCCAAGAAAAGACGACGAAGGGACTCACAAGTTCATCCGGATACATTACTTCATTGGCTGAAGAAACAAGTGGCCTTATATGACAACATACACATTTTGGATATGACATCTTCATTTAAGAATGGGTTGGCTCTATGTGCCATCATTCATCGCTATCGGCCAGACTTAATTGATTTTCACTCTCTGAAGCCAGAAGATATTGTTGCTAATAATCAACTTGCATTTGACACTTTGGAACGAGAACTTGGTATCCCACCAGTGATGACGCCTCAAGAAATGGAAGAATGTGATGTACCTGACAAACTAGCGATGCTCTCATATCTCTCTCAGATATATGATACATTCCGCGGTGAGATTCCACATATTAAACATCCCAAATTGGATGATGAAGATACAGCAAAGGTCAAGAAGGAAGCTCTGCTAGCAAGCCGAATGCGTGAGCTCAGTAAACTTACTCCGCAACAGAAGGTCAGTTTACTGGGCCGGATTACATCCAATCACCGTCAGTCCACGGGCCGTAGGAAGTACTCTTCCTCAGACAGAGAGCATGGTGAAAGAGGCGATCGTGAAGGAACACCATCTTCAATCATTAGCAATCCAGAGAGAGACCGTAAGCACACAAATGATGTTTCAAGGAGAAATCGGAAGAGGCGCAGTGGTACTTCTGATCGAAGTGCTCTAACTATGGTAAGATCAGTTTCTCTTACTTTTAATTTGAAGGGTGGAGGTTTTTTAGTTGTTAAGGTTGTTTCGTAGTTATAATTTTAATGAAATGCTGGGTAAATGGTATGTGGTGTAGGAAGAACATATAGCACGGAGATTCCCGCAAGACTGGAATGGCCTAAGTTTGGTAAGTTAAGTAGGGAGGAATTACCACAGACATTTTTATATTGTGAAAGGTTATCAATTTGTTAACCATTTTCATGCTTCTATTTTTCCTTTGGGATGGTGGTGGTACTATTAGGAGGAGCAGATGTCTCGACTTCAAGACCGCATTAAGCGTCTTGAGGAAATCAAGCAAAATCGTATTGAACGTCAGAAACGCAGCAAGTACATGCAAATGCTTACAAGACAACAGTTTTACAAAAGCATTCAAATGCTGCAAGCTAATGCACCACGTTCAGATGATAGTGATACTCCTTTCGATGATTACTCTCTCTTCATGTACCGCATGACTGCCCCTGATTTTCAGGATAGAGTCAAAGAGTTGGAGCGCAAACTGTTGTATCCTGTAAGGCTGCTAGGATAGTTTTCTTCTGTTTGTTTGTTTTGGGTTTTTTTGTTCTTGTTGTTTTCTTTTTTTCTTTTAACTTTTGTGTGGCTTTATAATTCTTCATAGATTGGTTTCTAAGGATTCTAGTGTTGACATGCTGCTTTCACATCAAAATTGCCCTTGATGTTCGTTGATCTGTGCTATAACTATTTGCTTTTCAGGCCTTCTCATGCAAGTTCAAGGAATCATGTATACAACATGTGTCTATTGAAAAGTAACCAGCATGGTGTGATTTGTGGGTCTAACATTTAACTTGCAGGTCAATTGTTACTATTTTCTAAATCTGAACGTTATGTTATCTTTGTCCTTTTGGTTTTGTAGCATCTCGCCAAGCACATCTATGTTCCTGTACTTCAGTTAATTAATCAACAATGTTTTTAGTGTTTATGTGTGTGTGTGTGTGTGTGAAGGCAGCTCAACTTTTGCTGCTTGAACTGTGTACTTGCATTAGATATTTTTAACAGTATAAGATTAACCAAATGTGTCTGGTGTGGTGTTGATATTGTTGTTATGCTATATATTTTTGTAGACCCACGAGATAGGATACTTATGCTCTGTCTTATTTCAGGATCGTGAGTCTCGTTTGCAAGATGATTTAAGACGCGGGACAGTTGATCCAGAATTTTCAGGCAGGATCAAGAATATTGAGGATAAGTTACGGCGTGTTCCTGTAACTGAAAAGAAACCTAAAGACCTGAACAGAGCCATTGGTATGAGTGTTTTAAATTTTACTTCAACACCTTTCCCAAACTATTTTTTGATTTTTGTAAGTGGGGATTGACGTTCCTCTTCTTTTTCTCCTGTGTAGGTAAGATTGAAAAGACTGATTGGAATGTAAAGGAGATTGAAAAGAAAATTGCAGAGAGCAAAACTAACTCACGAAGCCCGCGGCAACGTGCAGAGAAAGTGCCAAAATGGAGTAGACAGCAATTTGATGACAAGGTAAATTAACTTTATTCTATTTTCTAAAATCATTTTCTTGGTAATTCTGGTTTCTTTATTTTGGAATACATTTTCATTGCAGTTTTCTGCTATGGAAAGAAAGCTAAGGGTGAAAGGATTTGATCAGGAAACAGCCAGCAAGTATGCAGAAATTGACATGAGCTTGAAGCAACTAGAAAAGAAAATCAAGGAAGGCAGTACACTTGAAGCTGGAAAAGTGTCTGCCATGGCTGCCCAGTTAGCAAACAAAAACCAGCAAGAGACTGACAAAAGCACTATTCAGCGCTCAGTAAGCTCAGTTTTTGCTTGTATATTACCTTTACTTGCTGGAAATTGTCTATCAGTGATGCATATTTCTTTTACAGAATTCAAGACCTGCCTTGGTTCTTCCAGCTCAAGGTGGATCTGAAATGTGTCATTTCTGTAACAAACGGGTGTACTTGATGGAAAGATTAAGTGCAGAGGGAAGATTTTTCCATCGTGGTTGTTTCCGATGTGAATACTGTAGCACAACTCTTAGGCTTGGTAGCTATGCGTTTGATCGCGACGGTAAATTTGGAAGTAAATTCTTCTGTACTCACCACTTTGGTATGCACGGTACCCAGAAGATGAAGACAGCTCGAAAGAGTGAGGAGCTGAGAAGCATTCTTGGAAAAGAAAACATACCTCGCCAGCTTACAATTGCCAAAACACCTGATAAGGTCAGTAAAATTTATATGTCAGTCACTCTAGGGCTAAATTTTTTCAAATGTCTGACTTTATATGATTTATTACATCTCATAAACTTTTCTTCCTATTTTTAGAGCAAACATACTGTTAGTAGTGTTGATGCAGCTGACAGTCAAGACCAGAAGGTTCTTGGCACTCCTAAACCTCCTTCGAAACCTTTGGATATCGACATTGACCTTGATCGTGGGCAGACACCAGAACGCATCACCTTCTCCAACTTGGCAGGAGTTGCTGGTTCATCAGATCAGGAAGAACACCCAAGTGAAATGGATGAGGATGAATGGACAGACCGTAATTTCGGAGCATCTGCAGCCGAGTGTGACTCAAGTGATGATTTGTCTGATTTGAGGTAAGCTACAAAAATATGCTTTAGAAACATTCTTTTCTATTTTTGTTGGTGAATTGGGTTTCAAACAGCTCAAACTTTATGCCAAAACTATCCAGTGTCTCATGGATTTCTCTTGCCATGTTGCAGTGATGAAGATGATGATGGAGCAGAGGCCTTTGCCGAGGCAATAGATGTACCTCTTACAGCAGATGAGACACTTCGCTTAGCAGAAAATTGGACTAGACGTTACAGTACTGATGGAGCGTTGCAAAATGGTGCTAATGACAAAGAACACAAGACGTTAGCTCCGACTGGAGAAGAAGATGAGGAGCCTGAAAGTGGAAGTTACGAATATGAGGATGAAAGTGATGACTTTAGCTACCAGGAGTATGACAGTGAAGGTACAGTGGAATTTTGAATTAAATTGTTTTACCACATTTTAACATTAAGGTGATTAGTTTTAGTAAAATTTACTCTATATTTGTGTCCCAGATGATGACAGCGATACTGCCACGGAAGGGGAAGAAGAAATCCGACAACGTGAGCTCCGCAAACAGGAGGTTCGCCTTGAAGTGCCAGACTGCCTGCCAGGACGGAATGACACAGACACTGGTTCGGATACTGAGGTGAAGACAATACCCACATCTCCACATTATAGCTCCTCAGATAATCTTTTCTGTTCTTTGAGTGATCTGACAACTCTTGACATTGATGTCCCTATTAATGCCCCCCAAGCTATCAGTGCCAGCTCTGATACTAGTGTGCTAAGTACATGTGTGGATTTAGATCCTACTTCTGTTAGTGCTGATGAAGCTTCTGCCAGCTTTAATGCTGAAGAAGCTCAAACTGAAGACAACTTTTCATCCACTTCACCATGTCTTTCCATTCAAGATAAATCTCATGTAAATGGTGTTGACCTGAAACATTCTAATTCATTGCAGTCCCTTATGGACCTTAGTAAAGTTGCTAAAAGTGGATCAAAAGAGTTGTCTGCATTACAGGGATGCTTGGTTCCTCCTGTGTCCTCACCATCTGATTTAGTGCCTGTTGCCTTTGATGCATTGTTTAATGAACTTTGTGGTGATTTTGATTCAGATCAAATGTCAGTTGCAAATTATTCTGTTGATTCAGATTCATTTCATGGACTTGGATGGTCAGATACAGAGTCAGTCATAAACATGAACTGTGCTGCTGTTTTGCAGCCCCCCACCTCTAAAGCTAATGAGTCTGTCCTAGCTTCACATAGAATGCAAAGTGTGTCTCCTTCCCCAAAGCTTCCTTTACAGGATGACAAAGGAAAGCAATTGATTGGAGGTCACATAAAAGTAGCAGCCAAAATTGTTGATGCAGAGTCATTCCTGCCATCCAAGTCCAAAGTCATCCTTGTCAATCGAGCTTCTGATAGCAAATTGAAACCTGATGCTCCCTTCATTTCTAACAGCCTATCCACAGCAACACTCGCATCACCACTTGCTGAAAATCAGAAGCTTCCATCTCATAATCTAGACAGAAGAGCGAATCATTCTAATCCCCAGAGAGGAACAGCTCCTCAAAGTATTCCTATTCTTGATGTGAAAGTGAAATCTTCTAAATCAGCGCCTCCATCACCAAAGTGGAAAGAAGCTGTTTCTCTTCCAATATCAGTTCCTCCATCACCTAGACCAGGTCGACACAGAAAGAAAGTCAAAGACATTTCACTTTCCACCAATGTCAACCGTGATATTTCCCTTCACCCTCCCCCAACACCCACTAGGCGGAGGAAGAACAAAGAGGGCAAAGGTAGTGTAACTTCAAGCCCTCCAAGTCCTCGTATCTCTCCTAAGGAATCCAACCAAAAGGCTGGAAGCGAGGAAGCTGACACGACCAAATCTTGGAATGGTCATGACTCAGGGCATAGCACTGCCTCTGCCACTCCGTCCTCCCTGCCCACCACACCCACCCTGCTGTCCAGACCCTCGTCCCCCACTCCCACTCCCGTCCCCAGCCCCGCCCTTGCTCCACCCATCTCGCCTCCACCCTCCCCGCTGATGTGTCGTATTATACCTCTACCAGAACCAGAGCTAGCGTCCCCTCCACCTGTGGATGGTGGTGAGACTGGAACTGCTGAGCCGCCCAATCCTTCACCAGCTCCCAAATATCCTCCTGTTCCCGCGGACCTCGAGAGCTCCTCCGTTGAGGCGAGCAGCTCGAAGAGAGCCGAAGAATTACCTCCGTCAGCTCCAGCTCCAGCCTCAAACCCACCCTCGAGACCCATGTCCCCCTCCGTTTCTCGCCCTTTGTCTCCGGTCACTTACCGGCGGCGCTCGAGCGGCGCTCTCTCCTCCCTCACTTCCCGCCGCAGCTCCTTGACTGCCAGTCGCTACAACTTGCCCAGCACTTCCTCCTACAGTACTACTCGTTACAGCACTCCAAGCACCTCTTACAACTATACGTCACGGTACAGCAGTCCGTCTGCAAAGTCATCCTACTCTTCACCATCCTATTCGTCACCCTCGTATTCATCACCGTATTCTTCGCCCTCATATTCATCTTCAGCATCTCCAGCTTACAGCTCAGGATACACTTCTAAGTATACCTCCTCTCCTACGTCGGCCTATTATTCCTCTCCTAGTCGTACTACATCCTCTGCTACCAGGAGTTCGAAGTCCAAAGAAAGTTGTGTTATCTCTTAAAATTTTGTGCAGTTCTTAACTTGGTGTTAATGGAATTTTTCCATCCCAGACTGTGGTATTTAGATTGTTTTTTGCCTTTTTTGTTCTTTTACTTGTGATGTTTTTCTCTAGTCATTTCATGAGTAAGGTAATAAATGAGAATGTAATTATGGTCAAAAGATTTTTTTTTGTATGTGTTACGTCTTTTATCAACTACATATATATATACATATATATGATGAGAGAACTGCTGTAAGGTTGTAACAGATAGGTGTCCTCTCACTATTCAACTCAGAGATTCAGAGCGTACCATTCAGCCTCAATTGGTCTGTTTTGGTGGCAGCTCAAACATCATGTTTTCCAAAGCTAGTATATTCCAGGTATTTATGAAGACTGCTTGTTTGCTACAGTTTATTGTTGTGTTTTGTGTGATCATTAACAGTATTTTGATCTCTGTAAAGACTTTTCAAAGATACTTTACTATGTAATTTTCCTAGCCCCTTCTTAAAAGAAAAATGGGCAAAAAAATAAAAATAGGGTTTAGCTTTGTTTTGGTAGGTAGATGTGGCTGTTGGCTGTTGTGTGATTCTCTAACACTAAAGGCTCATGTTTTGCTCACTCTTCTGTGCACTATTTGGAATGATAGCCTTTGTTTCTAGCACATAAATTGCCACATTGTGTACATACTTTCTCCTCACACCTTCTCTTGAGGTGTGAGGTCCCAACTGCTCTAACTGTATAGCTCTTGCTGTTGTGGAGGAAATTTTCCCCTCATGTTCATATGATAATTGACGTAACACTAGTAGCTGGGCGATAATGAATCTAAGGTCCCTGTATTTGATTTTTTTTTTGCAGCAGTCACAGCTTGAATCTCACCTTGTTGTTGTTGCTAATTACTGTGCCGCCCTGTGTGTTAGTGTGGAACTGTCCTCTCTTTTCTGAGGCAGTGAGTTTTCTGTGTTTGAAAGAGATGGTGACTGTGGATCTTACTTAATCCAGAATCATCATAAGCTATTTTATGCCTCAGTTCCTCAGTGTATTTTATCCTAGTATTCTAACTACCACCCCTCTAATATGGTTTCATAATTGTTTTAACACATAAGAAACTATGTTTCATTTCAATTTTGCAGAAATTTTTTTTAATTTTATTTATTTTTTCTTCTGGCTTGGAATTTAGTTTGTATATTTGATTGGATTATCATGTATGTGTTGTGCTTTCAGGTTGCCTCTGAAGAAACTTCATCAGAGTCTGAGAGTGTGGAGAATTCAGCCACTGAGATTGAAACTGATTCTGAGTTTGATCATGATGGGACCACACCCACACGGCATGAGATCCCAGACATAATAATTAGTGACCATCTCACTCAGGACCTTGAAGAACCTAAGAAAGTTCAGGTAAATAGTAATTAAAATAAGCAGCACAAAAGCTTCATGGTGCTCCACCAGCAATGTTTTGAAAGTGAAGCGTGCTCATCTTTCTTCTTTTGTAGTTTTTTAATTTCTTCTGTGTATAATTTACAGATTCGAAGTGGGAACGTGATTAATGGCAATGTAACTAAGGAATTGCCTGGTATCAAGCTGCAGTTCTCTGCTCTTCTAAACAAAGTTGAATCTAACAACAATGCAATCAGTAATGCTCATGTAATTCAACCAACACCCGTGAGACCATCACCCCTGATCAATCCTCGCCGTGGTGATTATCTCCTAAACCGTACGCAATCAACTGGTGGTATTGCGTCCAAACTTTCTCTTGAATTGAAGAAACGATACCTCTTAGGTGGGGACGCTGCAGGATCTGTCAAAAAATCTGGTTCTGCCACCACATTAGACACAAGATTCAAGAGCTTTGTAGATCAAATCTCAGAACATCAAAAGCTTCTGAACCCCGCACCAGAGCCGAGTCCAACTATGCAGGCATTCCTCCAGACCACTAACAAGCTCAATATTTCCCCCAAGCCATCGTTGCCGTCTTCCACAACCTCAAGCATCACTGCCTCAACTGTGGCTACCTATGGTAAAAAAGAGTTACCACCTGTTCCTGGAGTATTTCCTCATGTTTGTGGTCAGTCTTCTTTAGAAAAGTCATTATCTTTGAAGTTGGATAAGAGCATTCCGGATGTAGCAGCTGTGTCGTTACCAGGGCACAAGGAACTTCCATCTGAAAATGTCTTTGAGCATGTTTGTGGAAAATCGTCCTCTGAGTCTCTTCGAGTAGCTAACTGTCGCACCTCCGCACTGTCTCCGAGAGAGGAGGAACCGGAGCCTCTTGATAGTTTGCAGCCCGACTCATTGATTGTACTTCCTTCTGATGAAGAGAAGGCCAGTAAAAATGAGAATGTAGACAAGCAGACAGACAGTCGCCCTCGCAGCCCTGTTCATGAAACGTCCATAATTGTTCCGTCCATAGCATGGCAGGATGTGAAGAGTCAGAAAGAGGATATGGATAGTGATTCACTTTCATCAGATGTCAGTTTGGGTGATGAAGTAGAGGAGGAAGAAGAAGATATCAATGAAGAGCAAAAGGAGTCAAAACAACTTCCTCCACGAGTGGAAGTGCATAGCTACTGTGGAGAGCTGCTCCAGGGTGACACCGTCCAGCGACAAGCTGTCCCCAGCTCTGTGAAACCGCCACTTGATCTTCCGCTCAGTCTGATGCCAGGAGCAGTACTAGCAAAGCAACCAGGGCCTGGTCCTTCCAGTGGTAGGAGCAGTCCTGTTTCTCCAGTGTCCTGTCAAGCTGACCATGGTCAGGCTCCTCTCACTGAGACTGAACTGTCGGACTGGGCTCATGATGCAAATCCAGGAGTTTCAGAGGACCTGGAAGATGTAGAATTCAATATCAACCCAGAGTTTGTGACACTTCGTCGTAATAAGAAGTCAAAAGGTTCTCGTAAGCCAGTCCGTAGTGAAAGTGCCCGACCAGCAAAGATTGCCACCGGGGAAGATTTAGAAGACTTTGAAACAGAATCAGTTTCAAGCCCTGCCCCACCTGTAGTTCCTCGCTTACATGCTCTGGCATCAGAAGAGAATTTGGAGTTTATGGACACAGGAGAAGAAGGAAGTAGTGCCGATGATCAAGCTAATGCTGCGAATCAGAAACTTCGCAACCATGGTTATGCCCGGTTTGTCAATCACGATGATTCATCACCCTGTGCCGTGAATAAGGAATTATTACGCTTGCCAGGTGGAAATGGGTACCTCCCCCTGAAAGATATTGAAGATGATGAGGATGCCGCTACCCCAGTAGCAGATGCATGTTCAGCATTGCCACCTGCTGCTACACATTCTTCTATTGAAAGCAGCAGCAGTTCAAGCTCAGACTCGAGGAGCATTTTGGACCAAAACAGGGGAACGTCCTCCACAGTTGAATTAGTTGATGAAGAACATTCTTATCAGGTGGAACCCTCCACCGAGGATACTACCACTACTAGTGATATGGTGACCATTGTGGACACTCCTTTGAAACCTCCTCCAGCTCTTCTTAAAGGTGCTGATGAGGGTGAACAGACAGCTTATGCTGAATGTGTCAAGCGCCTTCAGGGTAGAGTGTCACCTTTTAGTAATGCTCGAGATTCTATTGATATCAGAAAATCAAGAAGATCAAACAAAGCATCTCCTGAATTAATTTCTCCTATAGAAGAAACAAAGACAGCTGTATCAGCATTGCAATTTACTCCCGCACTTGTGCAGGAACTGGATAACTCTCCTATTGCTACAGCCAGTGGATCACTGAAGTCGCCCACCACATCCAGGAAATTACAGCAACTTTCTCAAGAACGCTCGAAACAGAAAAGTCTGATACATGAGATGGTTATGGACAAACTTTTGGCTCAGAAAAAGTCTCCTCAAGAACGCAAAGCACGCAAAGGTATAAGAAATTCAGCAAGTCCTCTGAGCGGGTCAAGCTCAATTGGATGCATACCAAATCTTAGCAAACTTGAATTAGAAAGCAGCAAAGTTGTGTCCCCGGTTCAGTCACCAAGTTTACCTAGTGCATCATCTGATAGCAAATCTGATGATAAAAGTAAGCATCTCAGTAACAATGATGTCCTTTGTGATCCTGAAACTGAAGAGACAGAGAAATTTTTCACTCCTATGTTGTCAGTTAAGAAACGGACATTATCTACTCCTGATGATCGAGAAGAGTACTTGACACCACTTACATCTATGAAGAAAAGAGCCATGTCAGAAACAAGAGCACGTCCTTTTTCAATTCATGGAGTAGATAGATTACGTGAAGTTGCAGAAAAGGCGAAGGATTCTGCTGCTCTGCCTGATACACCACTCACTAATCCAGAAGCCTTCTCATTGCCAGATATCCGTAAAGCATTATTTGCATCACCTGATGATGTTTTCAAAACTCCCATTGCTCCTCCAAGGGCAAAGCATGAAGAAGCCAAACGAACTGCAGACAGGGAGAGAGCTAGGCGGGAAGCAAGAGCTAGAGCCAGGCTGAAATCTGATGAAGAACTTGGTTTAAGCCCAGAGGACTACATCAAGGCATTAAAAGAAAAGGCCAGTCGGCGATTGGACTCCAGCTTGGAAAGAACTCCTGCACCTCCTGGACTTATTAGCAGCTCCGACCCAACATCACCCTCAAAGGTATTGTGAAATGTTCTTTCGGCATTTACTTGATTAATGATATTCCTAATCAATGTTATTTATTTCTTCAAACTTTAAACACATTTCAAAACATGATGTGTGGGAATTTTTGGTGGTAGTGATTCATTTCTAGCTTGAGGCAGGTTTAAGTTTCAGCAGTTTTAACAGGTCAAATGATTTTCTGAAAACTATCGTACTCATTTTAATTGTTGTACTTCATGTTGCATTTTAATGCACTGAACTCCTTCCCATATAACAAGTGCAATCCCATGACTTCATTATCTTGTGAATTGCATCTAGCTTAAGTCTGGTGTCGGAGACGCCGTCATCCTACGCTCTCGCCCCAAATCCAAAGACTCTGAAAGGAGAAAGAGTATCATTCAAGCAGTATCTGACTTCTTCCACAAAAAGACTAGCTCAAGTGGTAGTCCATCCAGTCCTTCCCCCCCAAGCACTAGCCAGAACACACCAGAGAAGGATAGAGAAAGAGATCGAGATCATCTCAAATTCCCTCGGTTCCGGCTAGCTCACAAGTCCAAAGACAAAGAGAAGGATAAAGTTAAGGTAAGTTGTCATTTGATTAAAAATGTACTTGTAAAGCACATTTCCTAAGTGGTTTGGGTTTCCAAATCATTTAAACTATGAAGTCTCTTTTAAATGACTCAACCATTCATGCAGTCAATTTCCAAAGTTCTTCCAATTTCTAACAGTTTTTGAACATGATTGTTCCATTCCAGCTGGACCATGATGGAGCTAATGACTATTCTTTTGATTTTGAAGTAAGCACTTTTGCCTCCTTGTCTACTGTTTCGTCAGTTTGTTTGGTAGCTGTGGACTTTATGGTTGTTGCATCTTTTAAGTGTGCTCGTTTTTTCTTTTTGTTTGGAAAACGAAAATATTAATAACTGTATGGTATCTTCATTAAGTGTGTGAAGGATTCATTTCGTATTAATAAACTGGTATATTCCATTTTCTTAGAAGAAAACATTTAGGTATGCAAAGTGCACCTTTACATTTGGTTTAGTACTGTTAATACAGTAAAAAGATAAGATAAGATTGCAATTCTTTCCCTTCATTCCTTGGTTCCTCGAGGAATTCAATGCATTTCCTTCACACACTATTTCTTTTCTGCCCCTTTCTTTTATTGTGGTAGATCTTTGTACTGTTTTGACCTTTGCTAAAAGATAATGCAGGCTTTCTGTGGGTACAACCCTTGGAGAAACCGTTTCTTTTTGCATGACAACAAAGCTAGGGGTTTTAAATGGGCATTGAATTCCATTTCATTGTACTTACTATATGTTTCTTCTTGGGAATTTACTAACTCTTTTTTCAATAGTCAATGTGCTGAGAGTCATGCTCAAATTTCTAAATGAATTAGCACAATATTTTCTTGTGTTTGGTGGTCCCAAATACTCTTTCAATGTTTAAGGAACAACAGGAAACTTCTGTTTCTTTTAATGGGTATAAATTTCTGCTACTCTTAGAGGCTATCAGATATTGTTTTACCACATCATTCAGATCAAATACTGTTTGTTTTGTGTACTCTTGTTTAGTTTTTTCTCCTGTATCTCCATTTTTTCCTTAATTCTTTGAATGCTTCTTTACTTTTACTTGTAGTCTGTTCTTTTTGTTGGTCAAAATTTATTTGAAGTAAACATTTTAGTAGATGGTTGCTCTTGGTCCCTCTTTGTTCTTCTTGCACTCTCTTTTTCCTGCTCTGTCTCTCTCTCATATTCTTTTGTTTTAGATAAATTATCGTGTTCGATAGAACTATTAGTCATTTGTAGTGTTTAAACTTTGTAATTGTTCTTTGAGTAAATGCATGTGTTGGCAACCAATTGGAGACAGTAGGGTGTTTATTATTAACGGTCTGGAATTTCAGTGGTCTGACTTATTCTCTCTCGCCTTTGACAAATGTGTGTGACAGACTTCTAATGCCTCTCCTCTCTTTCTTTCCTCTTTGTCTCTGCAGCAGGTGCAACAGTCCGCGACCTCATCCGCCGGCAAGGAATTGCCCATTGGAAGCTCTGGCGCTAGGTTCATGTCAGCTGCAGCTGCTTCTTCGGCTACAACAGCTATGGCAGCAGTAGTAGAGCCTCCTCCAGTGCCACCACCTCCTTCCAGTTACCTGCCACGTGTCTCAGGTATGACTTGATTGCATTGCGTTGTAAAGAATGTGTATTTAGTTCTATTTGAGAAACATTAGATGTGGTTAGTTTCGTGTAGGGTATACATCAGTATTACCCCTTTCCCGAACAGTAATTGTTCTGTGGCACAAATTTAAATGCTAGTAATAAAATTTACATTGGTGTGCACATGCACAAAAAGAAAAGGGGCGTCAACTCCGTTTCAGACCACACTGACAAAACTTTGACACTACAGGCACTAAATGGCATGCTGATGCTTGTGTAGAGGACAGCCAGTCCGAGTTAGAGGATTTGGATGACTCCCGAGCAACAGGCATGTCCACTCCCACGCAAGGCTCACTGTCCATTGATGGGTCTGCATCAAAGAAGCAAAGCCGTCTAAGCAGACGTGTGTCTCGCCAGGCGCAACTCAAAAGGTGACAAATAGCTCCACTATAAGCACCAGGCCTGTTCTTCAATTTCGGAATGACTACAGTATTCTATTGTACATGTAGCCCAAACTAAAATGTTTTTTGTCTGAATGCAGGCTTCGAATGGCTCAAGAGATACAGCGTCAACTGGAAGAATTGGAGGTGAAGCAGAAAGAATTGGAACAGCAAGGTGTTGGTGTTGAGAAAGCTCTGAGAGGAGAGGGAAATGGTCAGTATAGCTTTTTTTTGTTTTTCTAATCTGAGGTTGTCTTTTGTTGGGGATGTTTTTTCAAAACTTGGTTGTATTTTATCTTTTACAGACGGTGGCCGTGAGGAGGTCGACTTGCTTCATGAATGGTTTACTTTGATGCGGGAGAGGTCTGAACTTCGTCGCTATGAAAGAGAACTGATTGTGAGAGCCCAAGAGCTAGAATTGGAGGACCGGCACGCCCGGCTTCAGTTAGAACTCCGGGATCGTCTTGCCAAAGATGGTACGTTGGAATCGAAGCTGTCTTCTGTGCATTGTTTGTGAATCATTGAAGAGGAATGCCACTAACTCACTTTCCCTACTTGTATAGATGCCAGCAAGACAGGAGATGATGTTGCTACAGAAGGCCGAATTCTGAGCGAAATGCTTGAAATTGTTGAGAAGCGGGACTCTCTCATCGCTCGACTTGAAGCTGATCGACAAAGGTGCGCCAAAGGCTGGCTGGCCCGGGTGCCGAGTATGCGCAGGCACAGGCCACAGAGATACCATTGCTTCTTCATCCTTGTACTGTGGCTGGTTCAGCTTGTAGCAGCGTGGACACTTTCCTATGTTGTAGTTGGCCTCTTTCTTCCAAATCCAGAATCCTAGCATGAGCTTTTACAAGTCGGTGGCAGGTAGTTTTGATGAATGTTAAGTTTTTAAGTTGCTTGTCCTTATTTATGCTTTATTTGACATTTTTATTCTTGTTACTAGTTTTTTATTCAATGGAATTCCAATATTATTGTTGTTGTTGTTGTTCTCACAGTTTTAGTATTTGTTCAGTATTGTTTGATTGGTTCAAATGGTCGGTGAACTCTGATTCATTTACTTAATATGACAGTGCATGGTGATGGTTTGGTGGATCCATTTCTTTGTCTCCTAAGTTTCTGATGACGAACATAAAATGTATGTTCTGGTCTTACTAGTGTTCTGTCTAGCATTATATTTTTTCTTTAATGACAGCTTTCTATAGCTGTTGTAGAAGTAATTGATATTACTGCACATTCTTTCTGCAATATTTTGACTCATGTTTAGTTGTTGTTTTGATTTACTTGTGAGCACAAGCATGATATGCACGCATGCCAATGGATGACCTTCAATTTAGTGTTGGTGTGGTTTTGTCAGTGCCATAATGCATGATTGCATGACTGATTTTTAAGACTGCGTTTTCTGCAATTTCTAAGAGACTCTAGAATAAGAGCCAATGGAAGAGAGGTAATAGTAAATAATAAATAACCACACATATCACTATGCAAGACGAGGGATAGGTTTATAGGGTGATAGGCCTCTAAATATGTGTGATGTGCTAACAGTCCAGTTCAGTATTTTTAACTGCAACTACGTCAGTGCTGTTGTGCAGTGCAGGTTGTAAATTATATGTGATTTGCTAACATTCCAATCTAGTATTGTCAACTGCAACTGGGTCAGTGCTATTGTGCATTTCATGTAGCTTTCATATTTAGTCTCATGGAATGACTTTCCAAGCTCAACTTACCCCAGCCTTTCAAATCTCCTCTAGTCTTTATTTTATCCACATCATTACCAACCTACCCACCACCCACCCACCCAACTCCCTTGCACAGCTGAACTTTATGACACAGCACCATAGCAAGGTAAGACCACATGCAACATCATTGTCCAAAAAGTGTACACTACACCCACGCTTGGTCCAAGTTTATCACACTTTTAAATGTTAAAAGTACACTGTTCCCTAAGAAGCACTCATGCTCTCCTCTTTCCAAGATGTATCAATGTTGTTGTTTTGTTTCCACAGGTATCAAGAGGAAGATAAGGACTTGGAAGCTCAAATGTTGGCGAAGGGATTACGGCTAACGCCACTAAGGAAGGAGTCCCACGTCTAAGAAAATCTGTGCATCATAAAATTCATCTTAGGCCTTTTCGAGATTGGTCTTAACATCAAATGTCAACAACCACCATGGTTTTTCTAATTTATATTGCTTTATGCTGGTGAAGAAGAACCTTGCTGTTTAGGATCTGCAATTATTGTGCTGCGACGAGTTATGCTAACGGAAAGCAGTACTTGCTTATTATCAAGGATATTACCATCATAGGATATGGTATTTCTCTTTTAACGTCCCAGCAAGGCAATGCTTTTGATATTTATGGAAATATTTTTCCAGGGTTGAAATGTTTTTTTTTTCAATCCCTTTTCTTTGAGTGAAACTTATCATGAAAGTATTTTATTATTTTACTGAATGGAAACAACATAATTTGTACATATTTCAGCAACCTGTGATCTGCTTTGCCTGATAATGCACATTCATGAATTTTGTATATGTATATGACATATGTATATTTTTACCTGTTCATGCGTAGATGTAATTATTAAGTTGTTTTTTCCCCTTGTGATTTATTTCTAGTTAGTTCAAACAGCATTTTTAGGAGGAATTTTCAAAATATTGAAGATTATGAACCCAGTTTTTAACTCTTTCATTTGAAAGTAATTGCCGTGAGAAACCACTTGCCAGGAATAGTGGGTCCAAAATTGAGGTTTGACGTTTCTTCGTTCCTACACACAGGTTAGATTAGTCTCTTTTTATTTAAAAAAAATTCCCAGAACAGAAGTGGATTTTAAGAAAATTATTTTTCCATCACTTTCGTATAAGTCATTTAAGAGGAGGCTGTGTAAATTTTCATAGGTGTTCAAAATGATTTTTGTTGCCAATATACCAAGATATTTATTTATGTAGATTTTTCTGATTTTTTTTTTAAGGGTATGTTTGTTCCCTGCTGTTTTTTATGGGTTGGGTTGCCTTCCCCATAAATAGTCAATGTACTGATTTAGGGAGCGATCCAGAAGTATTGCTGGTGCTGATATAGGAAGAAATTACTTTTACTTCAGTCCAAAGAACAAAGCTTGGTTTTATATTCTGAAAATGTGGGGCATTATGTTCATTTTAACTGTAAGGGTAGTGAGAGCTAAGAATTTTAATTCATAACAAACCCCAAGCTGCTAAATATTGTGATAACACATGCTTGTTGGAATGTACTGGGAAGTATGTTGCATGCCTCTTGGAGTTCCTTATGTCTTACCAGAAAATATTTATCAACCTAATCGAAGGATTGTCTTACTTTCCCTTGGTACCATTGATGTCTCTTTACAGACAGTTGTTGATTATGAAGTGTTAAGATTTGTGTTCTGAATTGCAACGATATAAAAATGCATATACTATCAAATGCTACCTACCAGTTACAGGTTGCTCAATGAAATCCAACAAGATTACCTCAAATGGAATGTTTTACACAATGTATG
The DNA here is from genome assembly GCA_038380765.1 of Odontothrips loti. Taxonomy (NCBI): domain Eukaryota; kingdom Metazoa; phylum Arthropoda; class Insecta; order Thysanoptera; family Thripidae; genus Odontothrips; species Odontothrips loti. Next base: position 11,110,090 of record CM076254.1, read on the forward strand.
AGTGATTGTTTGCAATAAAAAGTAAACAAGCAAGTTAACAAGTATTGTTTTAATCTTCCCCATCACTTCCTAAACAGAAGGGAAAGGGAAACCTTACGCATACTGTGAAAATGCAGTGGAGGGCTCATTCATAATAACATCAAAAATTTTCACATAACATTTATTAAATGGTGGTGGAACAGTAAATTGATGTGCTTTGAGAACTGAACCATTATGGCTACTACAAGTAAACTTTCATGGGGTTAACATCACAGCCTAATGAAATTGGGCATAAAATTGACATAAAAGAATCTCAAACAGTGTCAAAGATTAATACCATTCTGTGAATGAATACTTCAGAGGAAAGTAAGATATCAAGAGAAGAAGATAAAATGATAGAAATTGAAAATAATTACATGGTAAGTTCTTAAAATCTTCCTCGTAGCCCAGGAGAAACTATAAACTGCTTATACCACATAAATGCAGATATAGCACTCAATGAAAACCTGGAAATACAAAAAAAGTTTTGAATGTGGAGGGCAACATGAAAATAAATACATACAGGACTCACAAAAATACTCACCATGTTACAATATACTGCAAATGTTCATTCCGAATGGAGAGGTTGGTTTGGCCACCAATAGGACCTCCTGGAATCCAGGAATCTTCTCCAGCATCAATGAATATTGGAGCTGTTCCTGCCACTTCTGCCATTTTGTCAACATCTCTGGAAAAAGAATTCTCCTCATGTACTTAACAACAAAAATAAAGGATTTATTTATTGATGACAGAATATTTAAGCATGGATACTGAAACCCACCTGTACAACCACACATTCCGTTCAGGAGCATTTTTCACCATGAAAGGCTCCCTAGCCTCAGGAAGTCTGATAACCCCATTCAATGTTACTTCTCCTGTTATTTGTCCCTCTGCTCGATGAGCTGGATTCTTTCGTTCAGCAGGTACCCAACCTCTATTTACTAATATGTAATAGCTGTATGAAATAAAGAAAGTAATGAAACAATGTTCACTGATAGATATCTTAAAAAATGAATTGAATTCTTCTCGAAAAAATTGCACTTACTCACGGTCGTTGGGTTTAAAGGGGGTGATGACATTGAATCCTGCTTTTGAATTTGAAAATATTCCACCTCCCTGACCTCCTTGATGGTTCTCCACATTAATTTGACTACGGGGTCCCATGTAAAGTTCTCGTGAATGGTCAAACGTTCCAGTGATAACTACTGGACAGTAATCAAGTTTATCAATTTCATCCATCCTAAAAATACAGATTGAAAATGACACACAGTTATATTATATATTAAAATGATATTCCAAGGATATGTTCATTCATTTAGTTATACAAACACTCACGTGAGAGGCAAGGCAACAGGGTTTCTGTGCAATCTTCTATGCATGTGTTCAATCATATCTTCTTTCCAAGCTTTCCGTTTGACTTGCCAACAACCTAAGGCAAAGGACGCCCCAGGAATCCCCTGCAAAAGCCATACATTTTTTAAATTTCATTCCAAGTAAAATCTAAAAACATCAATATTAACACATCACAGTGCATTTACCAGTAGAAGGTATGAGCTCAGTGATGGCCCTTTGCTTTGGGAATTCAAAGGCGGTTTTTGCAAAGTTGACATAGAACGCTGAAGGGCTGATTTCCATGCTGACTTCTTACAAGCAGTATTCTGAAATCACACCCATTTTCAGTTCAGCCACTGAAAACTCAACAACATGTACCTACTTGTAAAATTTCAAATCAAGTGAAATTGCATAATAAAATGTCGAACTTCAAATAAAATTTCGATACATTTGTCAAATAGAGTTATTTATTTTGCTTCAGAAACACATGACAAAGTAGCATTCTCATGAACTTACACTAATTATCACATCCAGCTCAGGTGTGCATAACCTCAAAAGCGGTCCTCCAAGAACAGTCGCGCCTTTCGATCGAAACATGACACGACCTACTAATATAAAAAGCAGGGTGAATGAATGAAACACTAACCCCGCGACGACAGAAAAGGATACGATTCGAGTGACAGTTTGTTTTCATAAACGCTTGTACAAAACGCGCAAGACTTCGGCATCTGCAGCCCAACTAGTACTCCGTCCCTTACGTCACTTCAACGGCAGCTACTGCTGCTACCGCAGCAGCAGAGCAGTGGCAGCAGCATGTCTGCAGTAGGGAGAATCTCAACCCTGCCACTCTCTGGGATCTTTCGCGATGAAACGTTTCAAAGGTTCAATGTGCAGAAGAAAGTGTACCAAGGGCATTAGATCTTCTCGAGAAGACAAGCTGGAAGATAAATGGGGTTTCAGAGCCACACCAGATTGACCTGACAAAGACCAAGAGGGAAGACCATCACCATCAACTCCTATGGCATGGTCACTTTCGTATGTATGTATGTATGTATGTATGTATGTATGTATGTATGTATGTATGTATGTATGTATGTATGTATGTATGTATGTATGTATGTATGTATGTATGTATGTATGTCAGAAATCTACGGTTTCTATGAAATGAACGGTGGAAAATCATTCATGCTAGGTGGATGCAGTGTTGCAATAGGAGAGACGGAGAGACAGAGTGAACGAGAGCGAGGCCTCAGGGGTTGACCTATTTCCTTCGCTGCCTATGCCTCGCAGCCACGTCTGTTAGACACTTTTCTTGTCGGTTTTCACCATTTTCCTCCCCGTTGCGCAAGGGGGGGGGGGCTGAGTTTCAGGGGTGGTACATAGCTGGCTAGAGGTGCGCTGGAGAATGCTGGAGGGTTGGAGGGCTGGGCTGCTGCGTCTCTCTGTGAGCCCCCGGGCCGCTGCCGTAGCGCCGCTCCCGCGCTCCAGCTCCAGCAACATCGATCCAATTCAGCCAACAAACGAGCTGCTCTGCTCCGTGCCAAGCCGAGCCAAGCCACCCCTGCGAACCCCGCCCCGCCCCGCAGGGGCCGGCAGGGCTAGGCAGGGCGCACTGGAGCTGGAGAACGGGGGGCGAATGGAGTTGGCTGGAGCTAGCCATGGCCTGAGCGCAGCCTGGCGGCGGGTGCGCTGTTCAAACACCTATATAGCTGGGCTGCCGGCTGTCTTCGCGATGCTGGATGCTTCAGGCACCGGGTTCTGTGTTATGAGTCTGTGGTCCAGACTTCCCAGACTCTAGCCATCCAGTCGTGGCTCCAGTGGATCCAGCTCCGACGCGCAGCACGCAGCACCCCCCTGACCTGGATGCCCTGGAGGGCCCGGCGGTGACCGCCGGGGGTCCCATAGCATTCCCTCTGGAGAGGGGGTGGCGGTAACTGAAGCACACGATTTGAGCTCGTCCCCGGCCGCAGCCGCAGCCCCCCCCCCAGCCCCCCCCCCCCCCCCCCAGGCGCTCTAGTCCACTCCGCGGCGAAGGGGTTTAAAATGTCGTGCACCGTATCGTGCCGCCCCGCACGGCAAGAGCCGAGCCGTGCCGTATGCGGTACGGGCGGGCACCACCCCGTGACCTGCCCCCGGCCTGCCCCCGGCCTGCCCCCGGCCTGCCCCCGGCCTGCCCCCGGCCTGCGCCCGGCCCGCCCCCGGCCTGCCCCCTGCCCACCCCCGGCCCGCCCCATGACCCCTGCGCTCGCTCTGCTGGATAAGCACAGCACGCAGCGCGTTCCCATGGTAGCCTCCGCATTATTTTCTGGATTTTTCTGTTGTTGACACGGCGCAGGGTGGTGGTGGTGGTGGTGGTGGTGGTGGTGGTGCACGTCCTCTAGGTGTCCTCCACAGCTCCACGGTTATGAACACGGCCATCATTACGGCGGGCCGCGCGTGTTCGAAACCTGCCCTGGCCCGGGGCACCCGGGGCACCCGGCGCGGGGCGGCCGATCTCTTCTTTGTTTAATTGTATGTATTTTTCGCGGTCCGCCGCCGCCGTTGTCATCGCGGGTGATGAATCCGCGACGCGCATTGTTTCAAGAGGGCCGTGGACATGCTGACCATTAATCAAACTGCGATTATGGCGCGTCGATCCGCAGGGCCGTGTGTGGCCGGGGAGGGTGAGGGTGGAAGAGGAGGAGAAGGAGGGCGGCAGTTCGCCCTAGGTGCTGGAGACGGCTGTAGCCGCTGAAGAGGAGGAGGAGGAGGAGGAGGAGGGAGAAGAGAGGAGGGGAGGCGCTGCTGCTGATGCTCCTGCTCCCGTTCGTTTTCGCAATGATGAGGAGAGGATAGGGGCGGGGGAGGCAGAGGGAGCATGGCAGTTCGCCCATGGCGGCCCATGGCGGTCCGTGCGGGGCCGTGCGGGCCCGTGCGGGGCCCGTGCCTGCGGCGGGGCGGCGGGGCCTGCCAGTCACGCCCACCGCCAGTCTGGTCTGGCGCTGTGTGCCTTCTCATTGTCTCTCCACTACACACCCCTTTCCCTCCTGCGCGCTGTGCCCTTCCCTGCTGCTGCTGCTGCTGCTGCTGCTGCTGCTGCTGCTGCTGCTGCTGCTGCTGCTGCTGCTGCTGCTGCTGCTGCTGCTGCTGCTGCTGCTGCTGCTGCTGCTGCTGCTGCTGCTGCTGCTGCTGCTGCTGCTGCTGCTGCTGCTGCTGCTGCTGCTGCTGCTGCTGCTGCTGCTGCTGCTGCTGCTGCTGCTGCTGCTGCTGCTGCTGCTGCTGCTGCTGCTGCTGCTGCTGCTGCTGCTGCTGCTGCTGCTGCTGCTGCTGCTGCTGCTGCTGCTGCTGCTGCTGCTGCTGCTGCTGCTGCTGCTGCTGCTGCTGCTGCTGCTGCTGCTGCTGCTGCTGCTGCTGCTGCTGCTGCTGCTGCTGCTGCTGCTGCTGCTGCTGCTGCTGCTGCTGCTGCTGCTGCTGCTGCTGCTGCTGCTGCTGCTGCTGCTGCTGCTGCTGCTGCTGCTGCTGCTGCTGCTGCTGCTGCTGCTGCTGCTGCTGCTGCTGCTGCTGCTGCTGCTGCTGCTGCTGCTGCTGCTGCTGCTGCTGCTGCTGCTGCTGCTGCTGCTGCTGCTGCTGCTGCTGCTGCTGCTGCTGCTGCTGCTGCTGCTGCTGCTGCTGCTGCTGCTGCTGCTGCTGCTGCTGCTGCTGCTGCTGCTGCTGCTGCTGCTGCTGCTGCTGCTGCTGCTGCTGCTGCTGCTGCTGCTGCTGCTGCTGCTGCTGCTGCTGCTGCTGCTGCTGCTGCTGCTGCTGCTGCTGCTGCTGCTGCTGCTGCTGCTGCTGCTGCTGCTGCTGCTGCTGCTGCTGCTGCTGCTGCTGCTGCTGCTGCTGCTGCTGCTGCTGCTGCTGCTGCTGCTGCTGCTGCTGCTGCTGCTGCTGCTGCTGCTGCTGCTGCTGCTGCTGCTGCTGCTGCTGCTGCTGCTGCTGCTGCTGCTGCTGCTGCTGCTGCTGCTGCTGCTGCTGCTGCTGCTGCTGCTGCTGCTGCTGCTGCTGCTGCTGCTGCTGCTGCTTCCGTCGCCTTTGCCAACTTTTGCATTGTTTTTCACTCCGTTCGCACATGGTTGGGTCGCTCGAGCGCGGGGTCGTATCTCCCGGAATGCCAGTACAGTATCACAGACGTCTCAGAGACGTCTCAGAGTCGGGGTGACACGACATTCATGGACCACCCCTAAGCCGAAGGCGGAGATGCCTCTGGAAGGAGAGATGACTTAGGGACGGCCCCCAGTGTACGCAGCATCTCCCTGATGTTACACACGCCCATGGCGCCAACGTCAGAGCACGCACGCGACCATCGGCGCTTTCTTATTTGGCTGTGTATTTCCTGTATGGGATGCTGTGCTTACCCGATCCTTTCTCTCTCTCTTTCTCTCTCTCTCTCTCTCTCTCTCTCTCTCTCTCTCTCTCTCTCTCTCTCTCTCTCTCTCTCTCTCTCTCTCTCTCTCCTACCCCCTTCATTTTCCTTTCCCCTTTCCTCCCATTCTGCCTACGTTTCGATGCACCGCAGCGGCGTACCAGACTTCTCCCCCCCCCCTTTCCCCTCTCCCCACCCTGGTTGCGCCCCTGCGTGGCCTCGCCCCCCCCCCCCCCCCGGGGGCCACCAAGCATCTAGAAGCGCGGCAGAAAGGGGGAGGGGTACATAGCGATCGATACCCGAGGCTTAGAGAGAGGCCCCTGCAATGGGCCAATCCAGGGCGAGAGGAACGGAACGGAACGCAATACAGCGCTGTATATTTAATTAATTTTTCCTCGTCGCAGTTGTGTGTGTCTTTCACGAGGGCTTCGAGTTTGTTTGGACGACGGCGGGTGTGTTTTGGTAGTGTGCTATCGGGCCACTGGGGCTCTCCGACTACGCCGACCCGTGGAACCAGGATGGCGTCGACGAGTTCACATCGTATCACATGACCTGCCGCTCTAGACAGACTGGAGAGGTTTTCGTACGCTGTGTCGGTGTTTGTATACAGACATTCTCTAATCAGGGGAACAGAGCGCCAGTGTTTCAGCTTCCTTCTCTGAAAGGTGTGGTTTTGCAGCCTCCCTTTCGTTTTGCAGAGAATTCGCCCCCCCCCCCCCCCCCCCCGGTCTTCGTCTCTGCATGGCTACGCCACTGTCCGGCACTTGTTTTTCCAGGGATCCGGGCCCTGCGGCCGGCCCTGCCAGGGCTGCCAGGCCGGGCGAAGGGCCGGGACGGGACGGGGACGGGCCTAAGCGACCGGCCTACAACACTCAGCCCAGGGCCGGCTCGGCACAGAGGAGGGGGGGGGGCGCGGCACGACGGAGAGGGGAGGGGCGGGGTATCCACGTGCACGCGGAAATCGGTCAGTGACCTCAGCGACGCTCCGCGACCCAGCGGAGTTCGTCGACCCCGGCGGCTCTGGCTGGGCGGTGCGGCGCGGCTGGCGCGGCGTGCTGTAGTGTAGTGCTCATGTGCACCACCGGGCACCACCGCGCACCGCGGCACGACGCCGGCCTCGCGTTGGGCGTGGCATGGCGTGGCGTACGCGCCGCGCTACGCAAAGCCACCCCACCGGCCAGGACCGACCCAGCTGCAGCCGCTGCAGCCACCACCGCTGCAGCAACAGCCAGGTGAATGCGTTATTGCGATGCGACGCGGTGCCGGTGGCTGGATGCGCAGACCGGGTTGTCGAGTTCGTGAACTCCGCACGAAGGCGCTGCCGCAGCCTAGAGCCCAGCCTAGAGCTCAGCCTAGCTAGAACACAGACTAGCCTAGAGCCCAGCGCCTAGAGCCCAGCCTAGAGCACAGCCTAGCTAGAACACAGACTAGCCTAGAGCCCAGCGCCTAGAGCACAGCCTAGAGCACAGCCTAGCTAGAACACAGACTAGCCTAGAGCCCAGCCTAGAGCCCAGCCTAGAGCACAGCCTAGAGCACAGCCTAGCTAGAACACAGACTAGCCTAGAGCCCAGCCTAGAGCCCAGCCCGTTCCCGGTTAGTTCCCATGCCATGCGCGGCCCGAAAAACGGAACGCCGGACGGGCGCGGAGGGCGGGGCGGTCAGCGGCAATGCCACGACACGGCAAACCGGACAACGGGCAGCAGCGGGCAGCAGCGGGCAGCAGCGGGCAGGCCCAGGCCCAGCTCGTCACGGACGGAACAACGGTAAAAACGGTTGCATAGCAACAAAAGGGCCTCGGCCGGGCCGGGCCGTCTGGGTCACCTCACCACACCTCACCTCACCTCCCTCCGGACCGGCCCTCCCCACTCCCCCCCCCCCCCACCTTTCACCGCGACCGCGATCGCACGCTGGTGGAGGGGTGGAGGTGTGGGCAGGGTGGGCAGTCCCCGGCCGCCCCGGCCCTCCCCCCATTCATTCATTCATTCATTCATTCATTCATTCGATCCTTTCCCTATCTCAGACGTTCACAAACCACGGGACCTTTCTCTCCGAGTCCAGCCCAGAGGGTGTGGGAGTTGGTGCTGAAGCTAACTGCCGTAGGCGCGTGCTCGAGTCTCCCCGTGTGGTAGGTTCGGTTCCCTCAGACGGTTCCACGTATACTCCTTGCCCCCCTCCCCTTTAATTTTCCACCCCCCAAATCAACCACCAATCACGTGTCTCGTGGCTCCGGAACGGCCCCTTATCGTGTTCGTGCTGCACAAGCTGCACAAGCTGCACAAGCTGCAGTGTGAAACGAAATGCCGCGCCGCGACAACAACCTCCGCTGCTCCAACACTATGTATTGTGTGAGCCGCGGTCCGCGGCGCTCCCCGAGCCGAGGTTCCCACAGATTGGGTAGGACGGGACAATGTGTGAGCAGCAACGCGTCGCCCGTTTCGCAACAGCGTTGCACCACCACCACCACTACCACTACTACCACTACCACCACCACCACCACCACCGCCGCCGCACCACTACTACCTCCACTACCACCATCACTACACTACTCGACGATTGCTCTTCAGTATCACCCCGGATAAAGACCAAAACTGCATCTCTGCGATTGCAACCGGTTTTGCAAAACCCTGAAGGGAAGAAGTGCAACCCTGCTGGCTCCTTGCGGGTTGTGGCGGTGCAACGGCCACGCACGCACCTACGTGCACACACACACACACACACACAGCGGCCCGCGGGTCGTGGGAGAGGGGCTGAAACACTTGCCGCACTTGGCTAAGTGATTCACGAGCAGGGGGGAGGTGGAGGGTGGCAGCAGGGCTAGGGAGGGAGGGTGGTGCAGGGTGCGGGGAGGGGAGGGGAACGTCTAGTAGATGGATAGGGTGCCCATCTCGCTCGCTGCTGCTGCTGCAGCGGTGGTCGTGGCGGTGGTGGTTGTGGTGGCGTCGGGGAGGGTGAGGCGGTGGTGAGACACGAGTTGGCCCGTTCTCTGTTTCTCCCTCTCCTTGTCCTCCCCCTGCCGCCGGGGCTGCGCCGGGGCTGCGCAGAAAGAAATCGCCTTCCTGCGCTATGCTAACGTCCTCTGGCCCCTCTGGCGCAGTGCGGGTCATACTACCACGTTGATTAATGACCCTCGACGATGACGTCAGAGGATCCCCGAGACACACAGTGTCCTGACCGCGATGACGCGCCAGGACACTGCGAGTGCAGGAGCGGGCCGTGGGGCGTGGCTCTGGCCGGGCTGAGGCTTGGGACCACTTGGGGGCCCAGCGGCCCAGCACCACCGGGGCGGGTGGCGGGGCGGGGCGTGGCGGAGCGGTGCGGTGCGGGCGGGGGTGTCACTCGGTCAATACGCATCTCTCATCTCTCTCTACTCTCTACCCTCCTCCCTTCCACCCCCTCCCCTCCTCCATCTCTCTCTCTCTCTCTCTCTCTCTCTCTCTCTCTCTCTCTCTCTCTCTCTCTCTCTCTCTCTCTCTCTCTCTCTCTCTCTCTCTCTCTCTCTCTCTCTCTCTCTCTCTCTCTCTCTCTCTCACACACACACACACACACACACACACACACACACACACACTTGGTGTTGGCAGCGGGGGGTCGTCTAAAAGTGAATACCCACGCATCATGGCGCTTTTAGAAGCGGTATTTTTAGCCTGCATGGCCACGCCGCGCCACACCGCGCGCCGCGCACACCGGCAGTGTGGGGTGGTGGGGGCGGCGGGGAGGGGCAGTCAGTCCAACGGTATGAAGCGGCCCTTCAGAGTATCTCGGTCGCATCTCGAAACAAATAGAACGTGTGCTCAGATGTCGCGCGCTGTTGTCATTGGTATGACGTGAAGGCGCTGCAGGCGCTGCAGGCGGCTCAGAGGTTACACATATTTTTTGGCCGGCCTCCGCTTTACTAGCTGGGTTTCCACTAGCTGTAACAGCGGTGCCACCTCTCTATAATGCGTTTATGTACTGTATACTCTGTCCAGGGAAATAATTTTGGTGTTTTCAGAAAATTGATTTGCATCATGTAGTGGTTTCGTGCAGTGTGTTTCCCGACACCAGTGTTTTTGCAATGTTTCCGTGTTTTCCCTTTTCTTTTTCTCCTTCCCCGGCGCAGCTGCGAGTATAGTATAAGGAGGAAGGCGGGGAAAGGCGAGCCATGGACCCGGCCCAGCCATAGGCCCAGCCATAGGCCCAGCCATAGGCCTAGCAGTGCGGAAGCGACGCAGTCACACAACAGTAGTGCAGTAAAACGCCTCGGCCGCCAAAGAGGCAAGTGTAGCCCCAGAACGGGACACGGAAATGCGCGGAGCCTTGTGAGGTCCAGCGAGGCCGCCTAGCGAAACCTGCCGATAACGGATATTGGCACTATTGACGCTCGCGTGCGTGCGTGTGTTACTTGGGGAGATTAGGGGAGGTGGGGAGGGCGCCTGGAACGCACTACACCACGCATGCGGCGTCGGATCGCGTTTATAATTTGAGAAAAAGAAGAGAAGGGGGAACACAGCGCGCGCGCACACACACACACACACGCGCGCACACACATACATACACACACACACACACACACACACGCCTACCTGCCTCTTCCGCCCCCTTCCCTTCCCTTCTCTTCCCTTCTCTGCCCCTTCCCTCCCGGTGTCAATGGCCTGTGCAGGGCCGGCGGCAGGGCAGGGCAGGGCAGGGCAGGGCAGGGCAGGGCACGGCAGGGCAGGGCAGGGCACGGCAGGGCAGGGCAGGGCAGGGCAGGGCAGGGCAAGGCAGGGCAGGGCAGGGCAGGGCACGGCAGGGCAGGGCAGGGCACGGCAGGGCACGGCAGGGCAGGGCAGGGCACGGCAGGGCAGGGCAGGGCAGGGCAGGGCAGGGCAGGGCAGGGCAGGGCACGGCAGGGCAGGGCACGGCACGGCAGGGCAGGGCACGGCAGGGCAGGGCACGGCAGGGCAGGGCAGGGCAGGGCACGGCAGGGCAGGGCAGGGCAGGGCAGGGCAGGGCAGGGCAGGGCACGGCAGGGCAGGGCACGGCAGGGCAGGGCAGGGCAGGGCACGGCAGGGCAGGGCAGGGCAGGGCAGGGCAGGGCAGGGCAGGGCAGGGCAGGGCAGGGCAGGGCGGCAGGGCAGGGCAGGGCAGGGCAGGGCAGGGCAGGGCACGGCAGGGCAGGGCAGGGCAGGGCACGGCAGGGCAGGGCAGGGCAGGGCAGGGCAGGGCAGGGCAGGGCAGGGCAGGGCAGGGCAGGGCACGGCAGGGCAGGGGGCAGGGCAGGGCAGGGCAGGGCAGGGCAGGGCAGGGCACGGCAGGGCAGGGCAGGGCACGGCAGGGCACGGCAGGGCAGGGCAGGGCAGGGCAGGGCACGGCAGGGCAGGGCAGGGCAGGGCAGGGCAGGGCAGGGCAGGGCACGGCAGGGCCATGGCGAGCTGCAGGCTGCTGCACCGGCAGGGACTTCAAAAGCCGCATCGGCGGGGGCAGCGAGCCCCGCCGTGCCCCCGTCCGGGCCAGTGGCGTAACTGCGAATGGGCGCTTAGGAGCGCGACCAAGCCCTGCACGGGGACGGAGTCGACGTCACCGTGTGTGTGTGATAAGGCCCCCCATTGTCTGCCGCGCGGTATGAGAAACTCGGTGTACTACAAGCACTACTGTGTGTCCGTGTCCGATAAGGCGCGGCCGCTGCGACGGCTACGCCACTGCTACGCCACTTCTCTGCAACCGCCGCACCACTGCTACGCCACTGCCACGCCACTGCGAAGCAGCTGCAATGCAACTGGCGCAGCACGCCACTGTTACGCCACTTCTACGCCACAGCTACGCCACAGCTACGCCACAGCACAGCTACGCCACTGCTACGCCACCGGACAACGAGCAGCTGTTTCGGGAGTGGTGGAGTCCCCCCGCAACCCTCTCCTGCCCTCTCTCCACCGGCCGCCGCCCCCCGCCCCGCCCCCCGCCCCGCACAGGGTCGGCCAGTGACCGCACCGGACAAGACAGGGACAGGCTGTGCCTTGCCTCCGTGCATGTGCAGGCCAGTGCAGGCCGTCGTGCCGTTCAGCAGCGCACTGCACCGCACTGAGGGTACCGGGTACCGGGTACCGCGGGCCGGGAGCCGGGTCGGGGCACAAGAAGCGGCAACTGCTTCCCTCTGCAGGGAGGGTGTCGACCTGACGCTGACGAGACGAGCCGACGCGACGCAACGAGCGTCATGCGACGCTCTGACTGATGCATACCATGACGCACTCCATGACGCATTTCACGATGGCACCGTATGATGCACTTCATGATGCAACTCATGATGCACCTCACGATGCACATCATGATGCACTTGATCGTGCAATTCGTGCTGCACCTCAAGATGCACTTCATGATGCACCTCATGATGCACCTCATGATGCATTCCATGATGCACTTCATCGTGCAATTCACGATGCAATTCATGATGCACTTCATGATGCACTTCATCGTGCACTTGAAGGCGCACTGACAACCGAGGTCGGCAAAATTGTCCGAGGTCATCATTTGCTGAGGTCATCACACACGACAGTTATGCGACTGTACGGCTATATAGAAGCATTTGGCCGCCGGTGACGCCAGTCTCGCGGCCTGCAGCCCGCAGCCTCGGCCCGGCCGCGCTCCGCCACCAGCTCCTCTCCAGAGTGCCGGGGCCGGGGCCGGGGCCGGGGCCGGGGCCGGGGCCGGGCAGCCCAGCCGAGGCCGAGGCTTAGGCCCTTTAGGGCCGCGCCCTCGCGAGGAACCACGTGCAAGGCTCGGAGGACATCGCCCTCTGCAGCCGGGGCAGCGCGGGGCTGCCGCACCGCATCCACGCCCCGCCACGTCCCGCGTCTTGGAGGGGAAGGGGAGCGGAGGGAGAGCGGCGGGGATCTCCTCTTGCAATGAAAATTTTAGAAAGGGGCGGCCCAGGGCTCGGGGGCTGATGCTGCTGCTGCTGGTGCTGCCGCTGCAACGTCATGCATTTATCTATAGAGCTTGCGGCATCGCAACCCCATCCCGTGCGGCGGGGCGGGGCGTGGTGAGCTTGAGAGGTAAATTTAGTTTCTGTCCCCCTCCCACTTCAGCCCCCCCCCCCCCCCACTCGACACACACACACACACACACACACACACACACACACACACTTTTCCCTCTGAAATCATCAGTGCTCGCATCTGCAATCTTAGGACCTGCCATCAAGAAGAGATGACGTTCGGCGAGTGCACGCCCAGCTGGGTTACGAACGGGGTAAATAAGTAGCTTCCCCACTAGTAAAAAGGGGCTCATACTCGGATTCTCGTAACTGAACATGACCAGAAGATAGCATCTTGCATCCGGTCCGCCCGGCCTGCTGTCCATCGCCCCTTTTCTTCCCTCCTCACCTCTCCTCCCTTCCCCCTTTCCTCCCCCACCGTTCACTGGACGCCACGAGCGGGAGGTAGGGGGTTAGGGGTAGGGGCTGGAGAAGGGGTAGGGGCAGGGATAGGGGTGGGGGCAGGGTTAGGGGCAGGGGTAGAAGCAGGCTCGCAACGACGTTGCACCATTGCTGTCTGACCACCGACCAGCTTCGACCAGGTTCGACTATCGGCGAACTCTGTTTTTATCGGTCTGAGCCGCGGCCACTCGCTTGCTGGGAAAATTAGTTGCCGATATTTCCGTTTGCACGCGGGACGGGCCGTGTAGTCGGCAGTTGCTGTTGCAATTCGAGCGAGGCGGGCCCTGCGGGGCTGCAGCCCGGCGGGTCAGCACTGCCACTGCTATGGCCACTGCTGGCCGCTCGGGTGTGGAGGGACGCTCTTCGGACGTCAACGACCTGACCGTGCGGGGCTGTGGGGGCTGCGGGGGCTGCGGGGCTGCGGGGGCCACAGAGTGTAGCCCGAGCACGACCGGCGGCGGCGGCTGGCACAGAAGCAGAGTCCCTGGTGGGCTTGTTTTCCAGGCTCTTCCTGGAAAGCCGAAGTGGCAGTCTAGGGAGGGAGGGAGAGAGAAAGAGAGACCGACAGGCAGACAGAGCTGCGGACATGCAGGGGCGTATACTGCACCGCCTGCACCGCTTGTCCGGGGGTTTATCATTACGCCTTCTGCAGGTGGTTCTCCCCACAACTGGAGTTTTGCCTGACAGTGTGGGTGTTGCCTGGCGTTGCCTGGCGTTGCCTGGCGTTGCCGTGCGGGCCGAGAGGAGCGGAGCGGACCGCCTCCATGTCTACCACCCTGTCTAGACGCATAGAGTCGGGCACGATGGGGCGACGGGGCAGAGACGACTAGCCGGCCGCCTGTCCGCCGCCGACCCGTGCCCCGAGCCCGTCCGGGGCTGCGGGGGCCGCGGGGGCCGCCGGGACCCCCGAGACCTCTGGGACGGCACGAACATCACGGACAGACTGCCTGTAACGGAACACTAACGATCAAGAACGGGTGGACCAAACCACGCCACAGCAGGGCAGGGCGGAGGCCACTGACTCGCTATGTGACTGCTGCTGCTGCTGCTGCTTTGAAATTCGCGTGCCAAACGTGGCAACGCTGTGTGAGCGGTGCACTGCGACTGCATCGTGACGCACGCGGCCTCTGGGCCTGGCCAGGGCGTTCGTGTGCGTGTGCAGGGCAGTGCAGGGCAGCATGTGGCCGACAGGTACTGACTGCAGGAGGCAGGTGCTGCCCCCCTCCAACGAGAGCCCAACGGCGGTGTGCAAGGGGCTGCTAGAGGCGGAAGGGTTGAGCACGCACGCACACACACACACACACACACACAGCACAGCAGCAGGTGCACCCGAAGTGTGGGAGTCGGGCAGTGTCTCCGAACTTACCCATGTAGGTCTCATTGACGGAAGAGGACGACTTCGTCACTCGGTCAACGTCACTCTGAGTCATCAGTACTCTCCCCCTCCCCATTTCCTCTTTTGCTTGCACGCCGCACGCCCTTCTCTGTCTGTCTGTCTGTCTGTCTGTCTGTCTGTCTGTCTGTCTCTCTCTCTCTCTCTCTCTCTCTCTCTCTCTCTCTCTCTCTCTCTCTCTCTCTCTCGCAATGACGGGGCATGAGACGCAGGTGGTACAGCGGAGCAGCGGATTCTCGGCCCTTCTCCCTCTTTCTCTTTCTCCCTGTCTCTCTCTCTCTCATTTCTGAACGGTCCCTGGCGGCGGCTCCACCTCGGCGGGGGGCATTGACCGGAGCGGAGCGCGCGAGCCGGCAGTGGGGCGGTGCTGGCGGTGCTGCGTGTCTTACGGACGGACCCTGCGCCGCCTAGGGGATCCACATGGGGATCCTACGGCAGGGATCCTGGTAGGGATACTCACAGGGATACACCCCCATAAGTACCCGCTCAGCTCACGGCCCTCCCGGCGGCACACGGCGGCAGCTAGCGTGTGCGCGGCGCAGCGTTGCCGTTCTTCCCGCCTTCCCGTCCCCGCGGCCCCCGCGGCCCTCCAGACGGCGGCAGAGGCAGTGCATCGCGCTGTCGTGGCGAAAATGACGGAAAATTGAGAGAGACGAATCTCGGGCCGCGATGACGGTGGTGGCTGCAGCGGTGGTCCTCTCGCGTGTCGCGTCGGCTTCCAGCAGCGGCAGCGGCCGCAGTGGCGGCATGCATAGGCCGGCCACGCCTGTCGTGTCGGGATGCATCCATCCCGTGCTCGCCTGCAGCCGCGGCGGGCGGGGCGGGGCGGGGCGGGGTGGGGTGCGCAGCGGTCGCTGACCCCAACCACGTGCTGTTGCCGGGCCGACGCGGGGCAGGGAGGGGGGAAGGGAGGGAGGACGCGGCACGGCGCCTCGCGCCCACCGCGCCGCGCACCGCCACCTCCTGTCCTAGAGATCCCCTAGCCGCCCCGACCCGAGCCCAGCCCAGCCCAGGCAGAGCAGGCAGAGCCCAGCGAGAGAAAGTGGGCGCTGGGCGCCACAGCCGAACAGGCAACGGCGGGATGGGACAAGGAAGGGACGTGACGGGCTGGACCCGATGGGCTGGCCATCGTGTAGAGAAAGGGGTCTAGCCCGGCCTGGGCCCAGCCACGCCCAGAGAGCAGGGGCGGCAGCAGCGGCAGCAGCGGTAGCAGCGGCAGCAGCGGCAGCAGCGGTAGCAGCGGTAGCAGCGGTAGCAGCGGTAGCAGCGGTAGCAGCGGCAGCAGCGGTAGCAGCGGCAGCAGCGGTAGCAGCGGCAGCAGCGGCAGCAGCGGTAGCAGCGGTAGCAGCGGTAGCAGCGGTAGCAGCGGCAGCAGCGGTAGCAGCGGCAGCAGCGGCAGCAGCGGTAGCAGCGGCAGCAGCGGTAGCAGCGGCAGCAGCGGTAGCAGCGGCAGCAGCGGTAGCAGCGGCAGCAGCGGTAGCAGCGGCAGCAGCGGTAGCAGCGCAGGCGCGGATCCAGGGGGGGGGGGGCCGACGGGGCGATCGCCCCCCCTTAGGACGCCTGTGGGGCGCCCGAAAGGTAGGCAATTCGCGTTACAATCCGCCTGAAAGTAGGCAGAAAGCGGTACATCGCCCCCCCCCCCCTAGAGCCGCCCCTGGATCCGCGCCTGCAGCAGCGGCAGCAGCGGCTGTCCACGTGGGGGCTGCCCGGGATCCGAACCGGAGCAGCGAGTGTCGGCGGCAGCCTACTGAATTCCAATAAGTTGAGTGGTGGCGCCGCTGGAATGCGCCCCACCCGCACCGGACCTGGACAGTATTCGGGGAGGACATTCTCAAGCACTACGTAGTTTTCGCGTCCTGGAAATTTCGGCGTGGAATGCAGCGGGGTGGACACTGCGGCTGTCGGCCGGTCGACACCAGCGCCACGCCACGCCACGCCACGCCGCGCCACGCCGCGCCACGCCACGTTTGACGCTCGGACGACGACGACGCCGCATGCCATGCCACGACGCGACCCGGGCCGCCTGGGAGGAGGTCCGGCGGCCCGGCCCCGCTGTGGCCCCCACCCACTCAGCGGGGCGAGCAGTGGCGTAGCCACGGTGCGGCCAGTCGCGGCTGTCAAAGTGTGACTCCAAAAGCGGAATTTCGACGTCAGAAATGTCAGCCAAATTTTTGCAAAAGTCCAACTAAATGGATGTCTAACAGTTACAGAGACTACAAAGAATTACGGAAAACTTACATGGTAGGCGAAACACTGTGGGATCGAAGGCCCCCATAGCACGCCACTGGAGAGCAGGTGACCCGAGCCGCTGGCCACCCCCAGCGCTGCGGTGCGGGAGGCCTAGCTCCGCCGCTAGCGGGGGTGGCCTAGGGTACCACAGGCCCACCCCTACCACACCACGTGACACTGCCAGCTAATCGATCCGGAGCAGAATTACAGCCCTCCCCTGCGGGGTAGGCAAAAGGGGCGGAACACGATCACATCGCAATCCTGTTTGCAGGGGTAGGGGGAAGCGACGCGGCGGGGGGGGGGGAGAGAGAGAGAGAGAGAGAGAGAGAGAGAGAGAGAGAGAGAGAGAGAGAGAGAGAGAGAGAGAGAGGGAGAGGGAGAGGGAGGGGGGACTCAAATCGAAATCGTGACCCACTCTTGCTTGACACAGCCTCTGCGCCAATATGGCCATCACCGTTCGGCCTGCGCCAGTGTTACCAAAACAATTACAGGGTAAAGAGTAGCGCGAAGTGGTACTTTCCACCTGCCCAGGAGGAGGACAATCATGGCGCTATACAAGGTTGGAGCTTACTTTTCGCCAACACTTTCCTGAAACTGCACCGGTCTGCGCCTAGCATATGTTTCAGCGGCCGTGTTTTTGTCTGGTGCCTGGCCGCGACTGTCAGTAAGGCCTTCAACAGCCCAAGACAGGACAGGCAGCGCCGAGCGGAGCGCCGCTCTACCCGGAACAGAGGGACAATGCCAAGCTAGAGACTCTCAGCCAACGGGACAAGCAGGGCAGGGGCAGGGGCCGAGGCTGAACCAAGGGCCGTGCTGTGCTCGCCGCGCCAGCCGGCTGGCAACCGCACTGCAAAAAGTATTTGAGACTCCTAGCGAACAAAATAGTCTCTGAATTAGGCACTGGAATTGGGGTTACAGTACAATGCAGTTTTACAATATATGTTATACATCTTACTTCTGAGGGGCGTATCCCTATCCCTCCCGTGTTTTTCGTCCGACGTCCGATAGAGGGAGAGAGAGTGAGGTGTAGGAGGGGGGGGGGGGGGGTCTCTGTTTCGCGGACGTGTCCTTGCTGCCATGCGGCCTCTGCAGCGTCATGCCTACGTCACGCCTCCATGCACACCTGGGGCCAGGAAAAATACAGTTATCATAGCAGTAAGGCAGGCGAGAATAGGGTATTCCGCTAAACCCTAGAACGGAAGTAGGAAGAAGGCAAGAAGTACTAAAAGGTGGGTGAGGGGAGAGGTGGGACTGTGTCCGTTTCCGTGTAACACTTCCCCCCTCGCCCATCCTTTTGTACTTCTTGCCTTCTTCTTACTTCCGTTCTGGGGTTCAGCGGAATAGCCTATTGCAATGACCGACCCGGGTTCATGAACGCTCCCTTGGTGGTGTACCAAGCAGTCTTGTTTCCCAATTTTCCATGTTCAATGTTGCTGTCCGTCGCTCCCCCGACACGACGGCCCCGACCCTTTGTAGGAAATATAATAATAATATAATAATAATCCCATATATATATATGTATATATATATATATATATATATATATATACCCCCGCCCAGGCCTTTGTGATGGCCTTTTGTGGGAACTTTTCCGAGAGGGCCCCTCCTGGTCGGGTGCCGTTATCTCGGAAGTTTCCGCGACAGGTCGTCGGTACTCAGCGGTCCAACATGGTCCAATCCCGTCGAGGCAGCGCTGAGGCTGCGGATAGGAGGTTAGGAACACTTCCACAATAGTTAGGGGAGTTCGGGGCTGAGACATCTGGTCTAAGCTCTGGAAGCAAATGTTTCAGTCTCGGTGTCTCACCAAAAGGGGTTTCCAACGATATGTGTACTTTGAAACGGAAGTTGAAGAGCAAAAACTCGTCCAGATCGGAAACCTATCTAGGGCAGGAATGAGAAACTTGAATGGCGTTTTGAGTGAATTTGGAGGTTACTTCCAACATTTGACTCGGTCCTTTGTACATCAATATTTCTCATACCTACCCTCGAGAGTTTCCGTCCTGACGGTGTTTTTGTTCTTTAGCTTCCGCGCGCAAATCAGCCACCCGCTACTGTCTCCTGACCGGAACATACACCGAACAGTAACCCTTCTTGTGGCCACATGTTTGCCACCTGTGCGCACCTTGCAGAGAAGATCGTCCTCATTCGTTCAGGGAAAATGGCGATGACGTCATTGTGACGTCAGTGAGTCCTTTTATTTGCTTATTCCCGTCCGTCAGGTAATTTGTCAAACAGTCAACAGTCTCCTCCAGCACTTACGTCCACTTAATTTATACGGCATGCGTTCGGCATTGATGTGCGCTTCGTGAGATAGCCAAGTGACTTGCAGCAGAACAGGTGTGTGTGTGTGTGTGTGTGTGTGTGTGTGTGTCTGTAAGTGTGGCGTGCTGGCAGCTGCGGCACGGACTGCAGATGTGCCTAGTCTAGTGGCCAAGGCCAGAGATGCGTTTCGAGGTCGCAACATCCCAAGCGCTGTCTCTTTTCCAACGCCCACAAGTCCGCCATGGAACTGTCCAGGACCCTGTGGGAGGATATTTACTTGCCATGTTACCCTGCAAAAGATTTCCGTACTGAATAGCAAACGTAGCAAAACGCCCGACCAACTAAATAAAATTGCTGCGAATTACATGATGTTTTCTTGTGTCAGGAATACTAACTAATGTACTATAGTGGATACCTCGCACTGATTGTCCGGACAAAACATCTGAGTGTTGTCTCCTGCCCCCATTTTTTTTTTTTTTGGGAGGGGGGCTGAGTGTTTGTCCTGACTTGTCCGAGAAGGCGCCATCAGAACCCAGAACGCCCTTTCCCTTCCTTCCCTGGGAGATACAAGCGCCTGGGGGTTCCCGGGTTCCCGCCAGTTCCAGTCCGTTCCAGGCTGCGGGCGGTGACCTGTCGACCTGTGCGCCCGCGAGGCCTCTCTCTCTCTCTCTCTCTCTCTCTCTCTCTCTCTCTCTCTCTCTCTCTCTCTCTCTCTCTCTCTCTCTCCCTCTCCCTCACACACATACACACAGGGACACAAAGGGGCACGTGGGAGATTTCACAGCCAGCCGGGCTGTGGTGGTATCGCGTGGCACTGCTTGAGGACTAGGGGGCGCTACTACGGGGACCCTCACTAAAAAAAATATATCCATGTACACCCTCAAAGAAATCGTACAAAAATCAGTAAAAATTCAGAAAATCTCAGCAAGAATTGTAAAAGTTCGAGAACCAAGAAATAATCAGAAAAAATGATCAAAATCTCAAAATTTTGATTTTAAATCAAGGTACGCTTGCATCACGAATGAGGCGCTGCACGCCAAGGAAGGAACATGGGAGGGGGCGTGTTTTTCGGCTTTCGACGAAATAAAATCGTCTGGAGGAGAGAGAGAGAGAGAGCCTTGAGACAGAACAGTGGCGCTCCAGAGACCCGCACGCACGGCCGCACGACAGCTCCGCACAGGTGGCGTTTCTGATCACGCTCCAAACCGGATGTGGCCCAACGACATTACTAGAGATATGAAAAATTCGAACTTTTCCGGAGTGCTACTTCACTACTCGTGTTTTAGCACTGTTTTTTTTTTAATCGGAAAAGGGTTTCTGGCCAGGTGACACCCCGCCGCTACATTGCTGTACTGTACGCATCTCAATCGGCCCGACTGTAGTACAGTCGCGCACGGTGTGTCACGGAGTGTCACCTGATTTCAAAGTGAGATTGCGCGGAAACGCAGTAAGACCTGCCTGTCTGCTTGGCGGAAGGTGTTTGGGGGGGGGGGGGGGGGGGGGTCTGTTGTGGCTGCGAAAGGCCGCCGCGCCCTCCACGGCACAACAAACACAGACACAACATGCTTACACCTTCTGGGGCCCTGGGGATATGATGCTACGAGCGTACATAGCATCGTACATAGCATCGCGCCACCACTTGAGACGTCCCGCTGGCACGCACTTGTTCGCACTTGCTCCAGACAAGCACTTCTGTCGGCATTTCCCGTAGAACTTTGGAACGGAGGACCGACATAACCGGAAGAACGGAAACTGCTTTTACTACTGAAAGCAGGTTATGAGAAACATGGGTGGCGTTTCGGATCGGTAAGAACTCACGTTGAGATTTTTCATACTCAAATTTTGTTTGGAACCTCGTTTGGAAATGCCTGTCGGACCCCCTCCACCCTTGGAGCCTCGCGGAGGACTTGGAAACTGATGAGTAAGCACGGCTTTGCCGAAAAGTCGGTCGCGAGGGGAGAGAGGGGGGAAAGGAGGTGCGGGGGGAGAGAGGAGGAGAAAGGAGGTGCGGGGAGGGGACGAGGGGAGCGCGAAAACGGTGGGACCCTTCTCTCATGGTGGGAGCGGAGCCGCAGAGAAGGGAGGAAGGGGGGGGGGGGGCGCCAGTGTGGGTCACCGGGGCAGAGCGGGTGGGGGGCGGGAGAATATGGGGGAGGGGGGGGAGGGGCGGGAAAGGACACTCATGAAAAACCCAGCCATGGCTACTTGGACGGTGGAGGTGGTGACGAGGTGGGGGCCGGAAAGATGATCGAGTGCCTGTTCTAACAGCGAACACAGATCGACTCCCATACGGTGTATACGTAGCGGGCCAAGTCTTTTACGTTTACTTCCACCCTCCGATGATTCAGGATTCGTCAGGATACCCTAAAAACGCGTTCGCCACCACCGTGGCCCCCCCGTCCCTAAGCGGAAGTGTGCGTCTCTTGAAGTGGGAAACAGATATGAGTCCACCTGCCCCAGTAGACAGCCAGCGCCATTTTAGCGCTTCTGGAGCGCATTTTCATTGGCCTAACCTAACCTTATGCGCTAAAATAGCGCTCTGAAGGCGCTGGCTGTCTACCGGGGTGCACCTCTCTCTCTCTCTCTCTCTCTCTCTCTCTCTCTCTCTCTCTCTCTCTCTCTCTCTCTCTCTCTCCCCGACAGGTACTTCCCCGACACGGCATGGCAGCCGATGCTTGAGCTCTTCTCGCTTGCAAACCCTTTCCGATTAGGTAACGGGGAGAGGCATGCTGCCATGGGCTGCCATGGGCTGCAGTGGGCTGCCATGGGCTGCCATGGGCTGCCGTGGGCTGCCATGGGCTGCAGTGGGCTGCCATGGGCTGCAGTGGGCTGCCATGGGCTGCCGTGGGCTGCCTTGGGCTGCCATGGGCTGCCATGGGCTGCCGTGGGCTGCCATGGGCTACTGCCGCAGCCACCGCACGGCGCTGTCCGTGCCGCTTGCCCCTCCCTGCCGTGGGTACCAGTTGGTGCATGACGTCATGGGAACGCAATTACACGGGACGGGGCCTGGGCTCATGGCCGCGCCATGGACGCGACCAGTGCCGCGATGGCTGCGGCACCAGGCACACCCCAGCCACACGCCGCCATGGGCTGCCATGGGCTCAGCGGCAGCAGCAGCCACTACCGCCGCCACTGCAGCAGCGGCGGCCCCGGTCCCAGCCCAGCCCGGGCAGTGGCGGGGCGGTAGAGCCACGCCAGACAGAGACGCGTCGATGCGCCGGGCCGCCGGTGCGAGAGAGAGCGAGCCAGCCTCGGCCCGCGCCGGCAGAGGGCGCTGGCGTCGCGCGCGGGAACTCGCCAACAAACTGAGCACTGCGCCAGCTTAGAGTGAATCCGGTATCCATGTGGAACTGCGCAGGACGGGACGGGACGGGGCTCGGCTCGCTCGGCTCGGCTCGGCTCGGCTCGGCTCTCGGCTCTCGGCTCACAGCACAGCGCCATGCCCAGACCCAGCACAGCTCCGAGGCGGGCTTTGCTGGCTCTGGCGGGCTGGGCTGGGAGCTGCGGCCACTCTGGCTCCGCTCCGCTCGCCTCGCCTCAGTCAGTTCTCAGCTCTACTCCCCGGCGGTCGGAAGTCCAGACCTTGCCTTGCCGCGCCTGGCAACGCTGGCAACGGCCCGGCCCAGTCTCAGTGTGTTAGTGCCTCCCTCAGGATTATTGTTCTGTTTGCGTTGGCAAGCGCGCAGCGCCGGCAGCCCGCGGCCTGGCCTGGCATGGAAGCTATAGTGTGGCATTTGCAGCGTGCGAAAAGAGACGGCGCTCAGGTTGGTTGGAATGGGATGTTGCAGCAGCGCATTGAGGGAGTGTGTGTGAGAGAGAGAGAGCGAGCGAGCGAGGGAGAGCGGCTGAGGGCAGGGAGGAGCATTGTGAGCGCGCCGGCAGAAGTCCTCGTCCGGAGAAGGCAGCAATCATGTGGTAAGGCGCGCCCTGGGTGCCGTAGCTAACCTCACTTTTTTATTTATCACTTTTGAGCCATCACTGTAGGGAGACTTGCGTTGAGTTTGTTCTTTTTCTCACTGTACTGTTCTCGGTTCATGATTCTCTGCACTTTGTAGTTTTCTAATTGCCATGAGACGGTGTACCCCTAGTGTACCTGAATCATTTCTATCCGTTGTACCGCGTTGCCGGCTTCTTTTCTTCTTCTATCCACTCTTGCTGTGTCATGTCATTACGCGGTAACGGTTCGGTGCGTCGTGGGGGGGGGGGGGGGTGTATGCCTGTTCTGGTCAGCGTCCGCCCTGGCGGGGTCCCGTTAGCCCTGACCAAACGGTATGCCGCCGGTGTAGCTACTCACGTTCTATTTCTTTTTTGTTTCCTTCTGTTCTTTTGTGCAACAGCATTCGCTGCTGGTAAGAGTCATTTGTTCTCGCACCCGTGCCACCAAGGGGGGGGGGTCAGCATGTATTTCGCAACATCACATGTCCGTTGCCGCGTGGAATGCAACTGCAGCAGCGGGCCGGAAACTGTCTGGAAGTCCTCTCCCATTGTCCGACCGCGGCTCTCTTGCTGTTTCCAGTTGCATAACTCCCCGAAGCGCGGACGTTTTCCGCGCGCTTTTTCCGCGCAGTGTTGTCACGTGAACTGTAATGGCGGCTGACCAGGTTAGGTTAGTTTCCCGCAGCGCCGCTGCACTTAGTGCAGCCCCGCCTGTTTCTGTCTGGTGTTCCTGTTGCCCTGGCGGCAGTTGCAGTCTGTGGCACTACTGGGAGCCTAAAGCGAAAGTCTAGAGGGAGAGAGAGAGAGAGAGAGAGAGAGAGAGAGAGAGAGAGAGAGAGAGAGAGAGGCCCGGCCGGCCTTGACACACTGGTCTGGCCGGCTAGAAGAGGGGGATGTCGAAATGGGTGTGGTAATCCGTGCGATGGAAAGAGAAGGGATGCAGGGAGAAGGTGGTAGGACGTCTGCTACAGTCATATTTGCTTGCTTTCGAGTCTGCTTGTCACCCTCGGCCACTCGTGGCTGCCTCGTAGGAGAATGCGCTTGTCGGCCTTGCACGTGTCATTTGCAAATAGGCTCCCCCCCCCCCTCTCCCCCGCCTCCGTCTCCTCCCCGTGGCGGGTCGGCCTTGGGAGCTGGTGTAGCCTAGCTCCTAGTGTAGTGTGGCCTATTTGCGGCCGACCAGTCCTTCTAGGCGGTTCCCCTTGGCTGTCTGTCAGTCTGTCCGCTACCCAGGTGTCTCAAAACCTTCGCCTGGGGCTCAGTGTGTGCAGTGTCGGGGGGGGGGGGGGGGGGGCTCGATCTGTCTGAATTCTGCCTGCTCTCGGAATTTCGAAAAGTATTTGATTCGACCCGTTGATACCCCATGCGGCGACGGCTGGCGCGCGCGGGGTATGTCTGCGTCGCTACTCCGCTTCCGCTGCGTCTCCGGAATGCACTTTTTTTTCTGTCATAACTTTTTAACTTTGTTCTTCGCTCGGTGACGGCCGCGCGGTGCGGAAGTGGGGCACGCGCATGCGCCGTGACGCCCTCGCGCTCTGCCACCGCCTTGTCTGATAAGACTAAAACCTCTCAAGGACGGTGTCGATAGCCGCATTTCTTGTCCGTCTTCTTTTATTTTTTTTTTGTGGCCTTATCCCCTTTGCACTTCGGTCTTGCCCCACCTGTCCGGCGCGTTCGGTGCGCCGGCGGCACGTGAAACAAAGGCAGTGTGTGGCTAGATGTGGGTCCTAGTGGGCGCTGGGCCCCGCTGGGCTGGGCTCCCCTCCCGGCCAGCTTCCGGCCGGGTCCTGGTTGGCCCTGCCGCCCCTTTTGTCCTCCCCACCCCTGCCTGCCCCTCCCGCCCTCCCCTCCCCCGGCCTGGACGGGGTGTTCCGCGCACGCTGAGTGCGGATGCGGCCGCCCGCCCAACCAGCGAGCGTTGACCCTGCGCAGCCAATGGGGGAGCAGCTCGCGGGCCTCGACCAATGGCGGCGGCGCCAGCTCGGTGGTGGGGGCGGGGGCCTCGCGCAGCCCCCGCGGCGCAGCGCCTCGCGCACCTCCCCCTTTCGCGAGCCCAGCGGGGCTCCTCCGCCGGCCTGGCGACGCCAGTGTGCACTCGGAGCCGTCAGTTGCCAGCGAGCAGCCGACCCGAGCGGTCGTGTCCCCAGTGCTGCGCCTCCGGCCTAGTCAGCCCTGCCTGGCCTCTCAGCCTGGCTGGGACTTGGCTGCCTTCCGCCCCCTTGGATTACACCGCCAGCCGTGCCTAGTTCAGTAGCTGTAGCTAGCCAGTGCCGTCGTGATCTAGTTCTAGTGTGTGCTGCCGTGTGCGTGTGCTGTGCTCCAGTGACGGCTATTTTGTTCGCCTGGAGGCGTGCCCACCACGCCTTCCCGGGGTTTGCGTCATGAAGTTTGTGGAAGCAGCGGCGCTGGTTGTGGTGGGGGGGTTGACATGATGGCGTATTGAGCCGCGCGGGGCCTGAGTGGTGGGGGCCCCCTAGGGGGGAGGGGCTGCGGGGGGTGGTGGTGGTGGGGGCAGAGCTAGGCTAGGCCCCGGACCGTGGGCCTACCAAGCGTCAGTCGTCCGCAGTGGTTCGTCGGGAGAGGAGCAAGCTCCAGTCTCCGCCCTAGTGCCCCTGGTGCCTGCCACTGCTGCTGCCTTTGGATACAGTGACTCCAGTGGATCTTCCGACTTCTGCCTTCAAGCTTCTTCGTTCATCGCCACATCGCCCTCTTCTCATCGCAACACACACTGCCTGGCAGTGTAAGGTGTTTGGAGCTTCGGAGAGAGATAAGGGCTTGGGCTCGGTTTTAAAGTCAGTCAGTCTTTTTCTCTCTCCTATACTCCGCACCAAAAACATCAGTTCTCAACGCGTCGCCATCGCCTGCTGTGCATCCAGCCGTCACCTGGTCAGCAGTGTGCTCTCTGCGGATATCAGTGTTTGATCCCGGCTAGTCGTGCTACGGCCAGTGCCAAATAAAATGAGAGTGTTGCCTGTGTTTTATTCCTCCCCACCCTCACACTCACACAGTGTTGTTAAGTTTAGACGGCGTCGCGAGTGCGGCATTACAATCGGCCTGTCGGAATGTCGCCTCGCGGCCGCCTGACCTAGATAGCTGCGCGGCCGCTAGATAGCGTCGTCTAGCGGCGCTGCTGACCTACTTCGTCTAGCGCGTGCCTAGAGCCTGTCTAGCAGCGGCCTGCGCGTTGACTGTACAGCTTTGGACTGCGGCTGTACCGCCGCTCAGTGGCCTAGTGCTGACGGCCTCGCTGGTCTGTCCTCGCCTCCGTGACCATCACGGTCCAGGAAGTGCGGCTCCGTGACGTAACAAGAGAACGGTGTCCTCCACTGGAACACTGGCACACATCACACTTCTGGGGATGCACGAAAAGGACAGAGTTTTGTCCAAGTTTGCGGGAGACTCCGTACTACGGGTGCGCAGAGAGATTTATGAAAAAGTGGTAAGAACTGAGGCAGGGTTCGGAGCGGACGTTTGTGTCGACTCGTGATGCTTTATCCTTGGGAGTTTCCCCGTCACTGAGAGGACTCGTTAGCAGGATCAAACGGCGCTGGCTAATTGTGCGGTGGCGGGGCGTAGTGTTGGCGGCCGTACACGAACCACGTAACACGGCCCTGGAGCCTGAGTGTTATACACCGCTCCGCACCCACCGCTGGGCGTGACGTGAATCGTGAACGGCAGAGTGCCGGGCGCGGCTAGTTCAAAGTGCGGATACTGTACACACACACACACACACACACACACGGCCCTAGGGACGGCCTACTCCGTGTCCGGGAGCGCCACGCCCACGTTAGGCCCCTGCCGGGCCCCCGGCCGGCCTTGCAGCAGCCGCGAACAAATCGAGGAATAGGCGGTGGGCGGAATGCACGCGACCGATGAGAGCGGAAAGCTTTTGTCTAGGTATACTCTGCCGTGTCGGCCTTAATAACTATGATAAACACCGCTGGTGGCATTGGTTGCGGCGCCGCATGGGATTGTCATTCTCATACCATTTTATGCCCGCATGCACGAAAGGTTCCGTCTCCACGCGAGTGGCGATAGACCTTTTATCCGTACCGAGACCGCGAGCTATCCGAACGATGTTACCTCGAAAAGCGAGATTGATTTTAGTAAATATTAACAAAGATATAACGGACTGGTGATTCATGAATATTTTGAGACCAAGGTGAAGTCGTACATCGTTACGTTTCCCAAAGTACAGGGCTCACAAAAATCCAGAACGGCTACTGGATGAAAGGTCTATTCTATGCGCGCCAGCCGCGCCTACGTACACAATGTTTCAAGTCTGCGGCTCTGTGCCGGGAAATTGGCTCGCATACAGCCCCCCATTGAGCACATTGCAGTGGACGCCGCTCACACACACACACACACACACATGCTCCGGCCGTTGCAGCATAGGACCCGCCATTGTCCCGCGCGTGGCCCGCGTGGTATCGCTGTGTATCGGCAGCGCATACTCTCTGACGGTCGCATTTCGAATTGAGCGGGAAATAACCAACAGCCACCCGTCGAAATGGCCGCGCCCGTAGCGGAAAAACGGTGTGTCAGCTGGATTGTGCTGCTCCCGTGAGGGAGGACGGGAAGTCCTGGGGGCATTATAATCTCTGGCTGGATTAAAAATTCCCAATCATCTCCTGAGTGAAGCAGTAGGGGGGGGGGGAGGGGGGGCAACATGGCCATTTGCTTACTTGCCGGTTTTCCTCTTTCTCCTGTTTCAAGGTATCTGCTGCACGAGGCACGACAGACGTGTATGGCTAATGAAGTTTCCGGGAGAGAGAGAGAGAGAGAGAGAGAGAGAGAGAGAGAGAGAGAGAGAGAGAGAGAGAGCGCCAGAGAGAGCGCACTGTCGATGGTTCTCAGAATGGCACGCGTGGGCGTCACTCTTAGACAATTGCCTGTGTGTGCTGTGCCTGTAGGACGCCGCGCCGCGAGCCGCGACAAGGATGTCGTTGTTTGCGCGACCGCTGCGCCCACAAGTGATGGGCGCGTCTTCTGCTGTCGGTTTGTCAGAAAACCTACAACGCATACACTGTCACAAATTCTTTAAAAGCAATTACTACAACAAATTGAGAGGGAAGTGTGTAGCACAACTCTTTCGAGTTTTCCGATGATTTTTATTGCCATGGGGCATTGATCGATTGGAAAATCTCTCCCTGCCGCAAGGCCGGAAAATTTTGGAGTGTCTCTCATCATGGCAAACGTTAGAACTTTAATAAGTACTCTTCTGTGGAGAAGCTCGGGGAAAATGGGGTAAAATCCGTATAGGGTTCTGGCACACTTTCCCCTCCACGCCCGCCCACACGGCCCACACACACAGAGGTTGCATTGTGAATTTGACTCGCGGCGCGGCGGTGACTGAAGGAGAATATCAGAAGGGCTCCCACCCACTCCGTGCTCGTGGTCCTCAACGTCGACCCCACAGTGAAAGTAAGTCATGCCTGGCAGCGGTGCGGCGCGTGGAGGCCGACATGCCGCCGAAAAAGCGTCTAGTTCTGCGGCGGCCCCCATGGGCCCCCTGCGGGCCCTGCCTGCCTAGCGGAATGGGCCCCGCTCGGGCACCCGGTCCCCACCTCGGGCAGCGGCTTCGGCTCGGCTGCCTCCGAGGCTGCCTCGCACGGCAGTCCCGATCCCCGACGGTGCGCTCGCCGAAGCTACTGGCCTGTTCCCCCGGCCACCATGTTACAAGCGATTCCGTGGTGTAGCGGTTATCACATCTGCCTAACACGCAGAAGGTCCCCAGTTCGATCCTGGGCGGAATCATATATTTATTGCTGCGGCTCGGCTCGGCGGCGCCGCTTCTTTCTGTCTCGTCTGTTGACTCGTTCCTACGTTATGAGACCGCTCGCGGCTGCGAAGGTATAACAGGGTAGCGTGGCCGAGCGGTCTAAGGCGCTGGTTTAAGGCACCAGTCTCCTCGGAGGCGTGGGTTCGAATCCCACCGCTGCCAGCTATTTTTTTAATGTTTTATTTTTCCAGCGCCTTTGGCATTTATTACTTAGCCGGCGGTTTCCTGTCCCAGTTCTCTCTCAGTCGTTTTGTCGGCGCCGGTGCTGCAGGTGGGCACCCGAGTTTGCCCCGTTTTAGTATACAATAGACCTAGGTTCTTGAATTTGAAAGGGCGGCTAGGCCACTAAATAAGCGGTAATATACGTTTTTTTTTTTACAATGAATGTTGTGCACTATAACACAGTGCAGGCGAGTTGTCATCAGTTGCAGGGTTGCTGTGGCGAAACAGCCTCCAGTCGGCCGCGCCAGCACCACAGCGTGCTGCGGTACAGGGTAGGTGCCCCCTAGCCGAGAAACGCACGCTGCGTAGTTCAGAGGTCACCGCCGCCAGAGAGAAGTTGCGCGCCTCGCCGTGCAGTGCGTTACATAAGGCTTACATAGTCTGGTGTGGGTCTGCTGGGCCTGCTGGGCTGGTGGCGTGGGACAGCCGACGGCTGGCTGCCCAGCGTGGCTTGTGCTGGCGCCGGCGCCTCTGCTGGAGCCTGCCGGCCTGGCGCCTCTGCCATTCTCACTTTCTGATTTTATTCGATAGCCCACGCAGACAGCGTCGGACGCAGCGGGGTGGCGCAGGCGGGCGCTGGTGGGTGGCTGATGGCTATCCTCCGGCCGGACTGGACAGCGCGGGTGCAGACACATGGCGTGCACAGGACACTGCCGCCCGCGTGCGTCACCTCAGCGAAAAACAACCCGTTAACTGGTAATAGACATCTAGAGGTGCTCCACAGTAGTACAGAAATGAAGCAATGCTTCCAGACCGGAAGACGGCAAGAAACTATGAGAAACACAGGGTTATACCCTCCCTCGAGAGTTTCCGGTTTGAAAGGGGTTTTTGTTCTTCAACTTCCAGGTCTCATTGGAAACTTCTATTCCGGTTTTATGTGCCCTCAAGTGATTTTCTTGCCTGTGTTGGCTGCACTTCTTGATTTGTGTGTGTGTGTGTGGCGACGGTTGAGTCGGGAGTCAGACCCGTCGGGTCGCGTCCCACATTCTAGGGGGCAATACTTTCACATTTCTGTGCGTCGCTGGCGGGCCCCTGGCGCATAGGCCCTTCGCCGCCGCCACTACCACCGCCACCGCGTCGGCACTGTAACGCAACGCGACTGCGGCGGCTGTCCGGAAAATGACGCAACCGTCCCGGCCCCAGCCGGGGCGCGAACCTATGGATCGGAGTGGCGGTGCCGCGGCGGTGCGGCGCGTCACAAGGCCACGGCTGCGGCAGTAGGTCTGCAATGAGGAAGTGGTTCATTGGCTGGACTGGCATGGCGGAGCGGCAGCAGTAGTGGGCTGGGGGACTGCGCTGGAGAAGTGCTGTTCTGGCCGCAAACGGTGGCCCTCCGCACATACGGCCCGAACACCCATAGCGAGGCTATCGAAAACGGAAGCGGAAAAGGAGCCGACGCACTCGGTGAGAGTCCCATAGGGTCCCGTAGAGTCCCACAGGGTCCCACAGGGTCCCACAGGGTCCCACAGGGTCCCACAGGGTCCCACAGGGTCCCACAGGGTCCCACAGGGTCCCACAGGGTCCCACAGGGTCCCACAGGGTCCCACAGGGTCCCACAGGGTCCCACAGGGTCCCACAGGGTCCCACAGGGTCCCACAGGGTCCCACAGGGTCCCACAGGGTCCCTCAGGGTCCCACAGGGTCCCACAGGGTCCCACAGGGTCCCACAGTGTCCCACAGGGTCCCACAGGGTCCCACAGGGTCCCACAGGGTCCCACAGGGTCCCACAGGGTCCCACAGGGTCCCACAGGGTCCCATGGGGATGCCGTGAGGCGCGAGAGAAAATGCGCGGACGTCAGCTGCCAGCAGACGGCATGGCACGACAGCCCGGGGACACGCCTGGATGGCTGCCCGCCTCCGGTGGCGACTTAAACAAAGTCGGAATGAAGCACTCCAGACCTTTCTAATTACTTCTGCCCCGCCCTGTGCGACTTTATATATATGAAAAGTTTGGAGTAAAGGAGGCGAAACTGAAATTAAGTTGCACAAGTGGGATGAATATCGATGAATGAGCCTGAACCGGTATGCGAGCCTGAAGGATGGTGAGATGAACAAGGGCCCTTTCCGACCCGTCGGAGAGGAGCTGAGGCACTCTGCTATGTTGGGCACTTCCGGAGGGACGCGGTGGCGGACGTGTGCTCTCTCTCTCTCTCTCTCTCTCTCTCTCTCTCTCTCTCTCTCTCTCTCTCTCTCTCTCTCTCTCTCTCTCTCTTCTTCCATCTCTGGACCCCCATCGTTATCCACCTTTCTCTCATCAGAGGGTATCTCTCCTTCATCAGCAAACGCAGCGCGGAACAAAACCGCGCCACGGCGTCTGTAATCCTACGCCCTGCTCTGAACCCAAACACATTGCAGCGACGGCAGAATGTCAGGAGGTACTCTGCGGAACACCATTTTCAGCGAGCGTAGAGTGCGTTATAGTAACTTCCTGAGAAAAAAATTCAGTTTAAGGTTAATTTCACTCCTGAACCTTGCCTACCTAAAAGGTTCGGCCCCACCGAATATCCCATGGCCTTCATAGCACAAAAAGGGATCTACATATGTGAATTTCCGAAGGACACTCTTGCTTACCAACCGAGACGCGTCGCTCTGTTGCGGTTTCCCTCACTAAACGTTTCTCAGCTAGGAAGGCTGAACGACAGACACGCCGACTGTTCAACATCTGTGCTGAGAGCCGTTCCATTCCCACTGCCAGCGACGCCAGTTGAAGGCCACTGCCCCCCCCCCCCCAATCCGCTCCCTCTTCCTTCCTCGCCGTATTCGCCTAGGAAGGCAGATCATGGCGTTTCCAAGAAGTGTTGCACCCGTCGCCAGTTTTCCAAAGCTTCCAGACAATGTAAGTACAGGGAGAGAATGAAACTGCACCCTTTACTTTCGAAATAAAACACGCAGGTAAGCAAACTAAGACCCCATCCCTTGCAGCGATGTTTGCGAACACTAAGAAAACAGGCATAAACTGCATTCACAAAGAAACGCATAGTTTTGCGTCAAGCCTCCAATGCCGAGAGGCTGCTGGAAGGACACAGCAGTAAACCTAAAATCCAAAGAGTCGCAGATATTCGGCGCGAACCCGCCGTCCGCAGCGTTCAGCAGCACAACGGTGGCAGCACTGTCGTCATGGAGCTGCAGCAGACGACACGCACACCACACACACACAAGAATAATAGGATAATTGGCGAGTGTACTGCGGCGAGTGGGTTTGGCTCAACTACACGGTTATTACCCACGCTGAAACAAAAGCGCTCGCTTTGGCCAAGGTCAGTGGCGTCACGTCGGCCGAAGCCATTCGTCAGGTTCGAGCTGCGGTGGGGCGGACTAGTAGACCCGGACCGGCTCAAGGAGTTGGCCCTCCCTGTTGTCGGGCGGATCAGGGTGCAAATACACACATGCTAGCTCAAGTGTCGTGCCGCGACAGACGCTCCCGGTAGACTCTGGCCACAAGTAATCTCCACACCGCTCAACTTTGAGTTAACTCGGTTACTCCGGAACATATTATAGTAGAACAAAAACTGACGTACTAACCATACACTCCAGCTAATTTGACACGCACTTCTGGCAAAATATTTCGACCAAGGCCTGCTGGAAAAGAGCATTTGCATCTTTCTTTTTTGCAAAATGATGAAGCCCACAAAGATTTCATGCCAGTAAGAAGTCGTATGAAAAATCCGCGTCGGACGAAAGCGTTGTGCGCTGCATGGAACGCGGCAGTTTCAAACTCATCACGATCAGTGGTGCCAACTTCCATCTGTCTCTTTTTTTCTGCGCGTGTGTCGTGCCCCCTTCCCAGCCAATTCCTCTCTCTCTCTGTATCTCTCTCTCTCTCTCTTACTCACAGGCCGGCCAGATAATTCGAACAAGGACAGACGAATACGCCTAGAGAGAGGGGGATAGAGAGAGAGGATAGCATTCTGTGCTGCAACCAGGAGGGGCGGGGTGGGGCGCAACAGCGCGGGGCCCGCCGCCCCTCGGCCTTGGCCCGACGCGCGCCTAGCCGCGCCACGCCGCGTGGTGTGTGTGTGTGTGTGTGTGTGTGTGTGTGTGTGTGTTGCAGGCGAGCGCGAGCTTGGCTATGCTTCGCTAGAGGCTGCTAGCGCTTGCTAGCTCAGAGGCTAGTGAGGCTGCAGCAGCCGCCGCGCGCACAGCCCAGCCTAGCCCGACGACACGCCACGGCGACCCTGAGAAAAGGTGCATTCCAGAGGATTGGCGGGAACGGAACGGCACGGTGGGGATTGGAATGAATCGAACAGTGAAATGAATGGGCGGGTAATATACGTCGGGCTGCGAGCGGCACTGCCACCACTTCCTGTCATGCCCTCCAGTCGTATCGCGGACCCGCGCTGAAAAAAGAAAAGAAAGGGCAATGAGTCAACAGTGATCATAAAAATCCTCGCAGAGGCAGAGAGGGGGGGGGGTGACGGATGCGGCGAACGCTGTTTATGACTGCCCCCTCTCATAGGCAGGCGGATGAGACATGAGTTCCATGAGTCAGACCGAGGCAGGTGCCGTCCCGAGAGAGACAGACAGACAGACAAAGAGAGAGAGAGAGAGAGAGAGAGAGAGAGGCGGTACAGCAGAGTAGGGCAGGTCCGTCACGCACGGCCTACGGCCTCCCATGCCGCCGCGGTCCCACGTTTGTCCCACATAACCCTAACATGGCCGGCATATGGCCCGGAGCCGCCGAGCCGCACCAACCAAAAATCCAAGACTCGGAGCTCTGCCCTCTGCAGTATAGGAGTGTATGCTGTAACCTGGGCTGATGTCCTGACGTGATGCTGCTGCTGCTGCTGCGCCAAACGGCTGGCACGATCCCTGTTTCTTCACACTCTTCGACACGGCGGCGGGCTTCGCTATGGCTTCGCCACTTCGCTGCTTCGCTACGGCTTCGCTACTTCGCTGCTGCCTGGGCGGAAATCCGCGCGCGGCCAGATAAAGAAGTTGCGCTATGAGGGCCTCGTGGCCTCGCCTCGCTCACGGGGCGCACATGGTTCTGCATAGGCGAGGCGGGCGGGTGGAACGGCTGTGAAACTGTAATGTGTTGGTGATGAGCTTGAGTGTGTACTAACTGTATTATACAGTACAGATCATCACAAACGAGTGTGCGCCTCTCAGTCCTTACCACTATTAATGGGCCATTTTGAGACGGCCTTTTTCCGCGCCCCATTTAATTTTTCATCTCGAGCCGGGCAAGAAGTCGCGTTTTCCTGCTCAGATTCGCCGCCCTGTGTATCCCGCATCCACATGTGTACGTCGTATCATAGTATTTTGGTGGAGCATTCCCAAGCTGCGAAGAATCACATACACGAGATAGGGGCGTTGTTGTTCGGTATGACACCCGCTGCTGTAATTCTTTGGCTGCCTCTAGTACACACAACGGTAGTGTTTGTCTATGTGCGTTGTTAGCATAGAGAAATAGAATAGCATATGAGCAGTATTTTCATAGTGCTAATCTCTGCTCGCCCTTATACCAGCCGTCCTCCGCGGCCGAATTCCTCATATCTTGCGGATCAGCCGACAGGGCCTTCCGTCGAGCTTACCCGCAGGGCCGCAGGGCCCGCAGGCGACACGTCGTCGCGTCACACTGAAGATGCCTTTGCAACATTATCTTATCGCGGCTGTATACAGCGTGTTGCAGCGCTGCCTGGCTGTCTGAGCACGCCTCGCGGCACACGCGCTAGAACTGCAGCGCGCGTTGCCAACAGGACGACGCAAACGCGCGCTGCCAACATCGCGGGAGTGGAGTGCAGTGCCACACGGGCTGTCAGGGCTGCCAATACACCCCCGGCGGGGGCGGTAGCGCATTCTTTTCACATCGCCGCCGGGGGAATCGAACCCACTCCCGGTCTGGTTCGGTGTGGTGCGGCGCCGCTCGGCCAGCAGCCCGTTTCCTGGCACGCAGATGGCACATGGCAGGACGCACGCAGCAGCAGTGCAGGAGTTCCGAGAATCGTGCGCGATAAGGAGGGCGACGTGGCGGAAGCGGAACCTGCGGAACACGGAGGCGCCAACACAGCGGCACTGCTGACGGACACCTGCGTCCAATCATCCAATATAATTTACGTGCCACAGAAAACAAAAAAATCGAAAAAAAAATCATCAAATTCACTTACTGCAAATAAAAGTTGTTTGACATATGCCCATATTCAAACCTTATGGCAGAACAGTTATCACTGCAAACATCAACCTTCCCCCGTCAGCTTGCTCTGCATACTTGTCTGTGTCTGGCTCTAGCGGAATACCATTATTACCTACTCGCCAGGTGACGCGGCGTAAAGAACCATCGCAGAGGTGGCCGAGCGGGGTTATAATGACCAGTATCCCAGTTACCGCCGCTCTACGTACTCTGTGTAATGATTTTTTAATGAGTTCCCTGGAGCTGCGCTATGCGTGAGCCGATCGAAGTATGACAAATCCTGGTGGCGCCGCCGTCGCTACCCGCGCTCCTACGGCGCTGCCAGCTTGGCCTCGCAAAATTTGAATGAATCGCCTCTTCACGGGCGCCATTGATGCGACGAAGCTGATGGGGCGGGATGCTGGCGCTACATTTCGCACACCTCCGTCGAGGTCTTGATGGCCGTGCCAGGCGTGGCTAGGACTGGCTGGTAATGAGCGGGGAGGGCGTGCATCGCCCTGCCGCCATCTTGTTGCTCCGGCCGTGCCGAGCCGTGCCTAGCGGTGCCACAACCCCCCCGCCGACAGCATGGCGCGCCACACCCGCCCAGAGGGCCTAGAGGGAGGGGTGGGGGAGGGGGCCGGGACTCAAGTACCCAGAAATGGGAGGCATAAGGCAGAGGGTGAGGTGCAGGGTGGGGGAGACACCTGAGGTCGGTGTGGCAGTGAACAGACGAGCGAGGTATGATCCATGCGGTATGCAGGCAGCGCAGGCAGCTGGGACGGGCCGTGCCCCACCCCATTCAGGCAGCACCAATGGGGTCCCCGTGGTCCCCGTGGCCCCCCTTGGCACGGCCGCTGGAGAGCCTCGTCGGCTTCCTGGAGCCGGCAGGGCGTCTCCCTCCGCCACCCCCGAGCCCTACCCTGCCCCACGTCCCCGTCAGACTCTTGAACTCGCACAAAGTCGACCAGGAAAGACAGTTTTGTTGCTTATATGAGACTGCTAGGAGCCCCGGGGATCCACCATTGCCACCATGGTGGTACACCAGGGGCCGCTGGCTCACGCCATGAAGCCAACACCGCCTTCAGCCATGAGCGCTATCAAGCTATTGTGCCAATCAAGGAAGCGAGCGGTCTGCTGCCTCATGGATGCCTGCATGGCCGCCAGCAGCCGCCGCGCGCGCCAACGCTGTCTCGTGGGCTGCCATAGGCTGCCAGGGGCTGCCGGACACCGCTTGGGTAGAGCCTGAGGGCGCAACAGCTCCAAAACTGGTGCGGACCCCGAGGCCCCGAGGCGCACGTTACCAAGTCAGCACCTCTCCATAGGGACGTGGCGCGCAACTCGAAAATCGATATGGTTTTTCAGTCCGTCCGTCTGCGGTGGACTTTGGTTGGGCGGACTACGGCTGGAGGAGGGAGACGTGAGGTGGTAAGTGGAAAGGGAGGGGGAGGGGGAGGGGCGCGGAGCTGAGTCACGTTTGTCACGCAGAGGTATCCCCCGACACCCAAAGGAATACATGAAAATTGAAAATATAAAATATAAATACAATGCAACCTGACTGAAATGTTTGTTGTTGGAGTTTCGACTAAATTTTGGTCAACATGACCGAAATGAGGTTACGTCGACTAAAGTTTCTTTTTAGGGGGGGGGGCGCATAAAACTGTTTAGGGGGCAGTAGAAAAGTTCCCTCTGGACGAGCCCAACAAATTCATTTCCCTTATTGCGTGCACGCACATCCACCAGCACACACACACACACACACACACACTACTAGCACTAACGCACCTACACAGGGACGCACTCGATGCGGCACGTGCAGCCTTGTGGTCGATCGCTAATCTGACGCCTCGTCAGATCCCCCCCCCCCCACCACCACCAATTTCCTTCCCTACCCCGTTCACACCAAGTGTGTCTGCTGGCCTGCTGATGCATGGTGATTCTCAGGACGTAATCTCTTACATTAATACTTCTTTTCGGTAATTACGATTACGATTATGTTTGCAGATAACGAGGTGCGATGTGACGTTTGGGGCCGAATAAGCGCAAGGCGGAGAATTCTGAGCGAATAAAAAGTGTTGCAAATGAAAACGAATCACTGGTGGGAAGCAGTGGGTGTGAGGATGCAGAAGCCCGTGTCCTGTTCGGAGGAAAACATGTCAAAAGTGATACGTAATATACCACTTATTCTGTCAGTGAACTTCCCCGTCCCTCACGAATACTACCAAAGGGGTCGTTCGTAAATTACGTCATCGGCCAAAATGCGTCTGCAAGCGATGCCGATCGCATGACGCCTCGCCGTCGTATGCACGCAGAAAAATGACTATAGTTGTCACAACGAATTTGTTCGTTGACTTAAGATTTCGTCGGGAACGGAAAGTCAGTTATGTCAGCAAAAAGTGAAGTTGCGGACGCAACTGACTTCTAGTTGTCCCAACTGTATATGTTGCTTGTCCCAAAGTCAAACGGACAAATTCGTTAGCTAATGAGTTTGCTGCGTGTAGCTTGTGGACGGCCCCTGTCCATGGCAGCCCACGGCCCCTCCACAGCCGTGTCCCCCACATGCCCTTCAGCGGCCCATCCCATGGCGCATTGGCACGGCCACGCCACGCCACGCCACGCCACGCCACGCCACGCCACGCCACGCCACGCCGCTACTACCTGAAAGAAAAGGCTCCAAACCCGCGCGCGCCAGAATCCCTCTCAGTCCCTCCCGTTTCCCGCCATTCTCTGGCTGATCGCCAATGCGCTCTCGAAGTCATATAACTGCCGGTTTTTGCCGAATTATTTCCGTTAATACGCCTCGTTATGGCATGATGATGCGATGGCCCGGCTCGGACCGGACCGGAACAGAGATGGAGGTGGGCCGCGTTAGGCCATCTTAGGTTAGGTTTTATTCACACGGACGCGGGGGGCCGCTCAGCCACAGCAGCAGCGCCCGCCAGCACTTCCCGGTTCTGAGCCGATAAAATTTCGACCGTTCACCTCGGCTTTCGGATCGGACTACTCCGATTTAGGCCAGTGCCCGAGATAGGAAGGAGGGCATCCGTCGTTGGCGCCATTTCTGTTATTTTCTTGGGCACGTACAAAAGCCCGCGCGGGGGACCGGCATTGCCAACGCCACAACACCGACGGACGTGCTCGCTCAAACTTGGCGCGCGTGTGTGTGTGTGTGTGTGTGTGTGTAATCTGATCCAGATAGGGTGCATCATGAGGCGCTTGATATCTTGCAAACCGTTGACCCTCGGACTCTCGCCTCCTCTTGGAGAGCTCTAGGTTTCATTTTGTGTCGAAAACGGAGGGAACACTGCTCTGTGGGCCCCACGGATTGTGAACGGAGGAGGCCCAACTTTGTTCCGACAAAATAATAAGTGGGACACCCATCAGTGTTCAATGATAAATGTTTTCCAAATCCTGAGATAAAATATTTTAGTTTATTTTGTTGTGTGGTTTCACATCTTTTTTCCGCTCTTGATTTGCTTTGTTCTGACTCACGCAAGATCTCGGGCGCCTGCGTCACCTGGGCGGAGACGTGAGTGGACGGTCGACGACACCTGCGGGCACCTGCGGGCACCTGCGGGCACCTGCGGGCACCTGCGGGCACCTGTGAGCTTCTGTGGGCTGCACAGACTGACTTTGCTGATTCTCGTCACGGGTACCAACTACGACCGTGTCTTTTCTTGCAACTCGTGACTCTTGTACATACACAAACAGAATCTGTGCTGACTGTGAAACTTGGACCCGCTCAAAAAGATCAATTCAGGTAGTTCGTTTAGGTCCAAATTTGGTCCAAATATTCAATTCTTTTTGGTATTTGTTTGTCTGTGTATATACACAATTTTAAGATCGTACCCAAAAGTTCTTTAATTGTCAAACAGAGTATCCTAACGCGAGGCCTTCGTTACTTCTTCGTAGGAATTTCGCAGTGGAGAGGGTCAAATCGGTCGAGAAGGAGGACGACATGACACACGTGATTAACCCCATTTACTGAGACGAAACAAGCGTGGCCACATCCACGGGCACCGAGCACGGCACGCCCCGCCCCGCCCGGCCCCGCCCCGCCCCGCCCCGCCCCGCCCCGCCCCGCCCCGCCCCGCCCGGCCCGGCCCCGCCCCGCAGCGCACCCAGCGCACACATGGCCTCATGCTTTATCTGCTCGGTGCACAGAGGGCAGAGTGTGTAGCACGTGGAAGGCAAGGGGGCGTATGTGCCAGAGGCACCTCCGCGCATGCGCAACGACTGGTGGCACATCACTGTGCACCTAACGGCACAGACGAATCAATTCCAACCACCGAATAAAATGCAAATAAAGATGCAGAGAGAAAAACAAGCCAGATGGAATGTTTCACCGTCGGGGACAAAACCTATGTCGTCCCGGCTTCCGCCAGGACCCCTGCCTTCAACTTCGGTGATCTTACGGGAACCGGTGCTTTACGGCTGCTAGTTGGCCCCGGGACACAGCACTAGAACCCGCTACCCGGCTTGCGCCGGACGGATCTCCCGGCAACCCCTAGCCCGCGCCACTGCGCGAGGCCCCTCCGCTAACCACGGCCTCCGGGACTCCATCATACTGTAGTGCCCTTCAACCGCAGTCTGGTTTGGCCCCACTCATCGTGGGAGTCCGCCCCTGCGAAGATTTGGAGGACATAGGTTCCCTTCGTACACGGCCGAAGCCGCTGTACTCTACTCGCTACGTACCGAGTAGCGGCTGTCCGCACCTGCCAGATTCAGAGAGAGGAAAACAGAAGCTTCGAACCCTAGAAGCTCTGCACATCCCCCGAGTCTCCCCCCTGGATTTCTCCAGAGGCACAGAACGCCCCCCCGGGCGGGACCCTCGAATCTAGGGAATTGAACCCTAGACCCTCGGGACCGGGGGTTTGTGCCGGCGGCGCCTTAGCCCGCACGGTCGCTTGGACAGCCATGCCGACTTCACGTTCGGAAGTATATTTTAGCCTCTGTTCTCCGAGCTCCGTCACAAGAAAAAGTTGAGCGGCCGGCAAGATTTGAACCACGGACCTGCTGATTTCCGTCCGACCGGTCCGCTTACCCATGCGGCTACCGAGCCACGGTGGCAGTCGCAGCGCGCTCCTGATACTGTAGCCACTGTCCTCCGAGCTGTGTCCCAAGAAAAAGTTCAGGGACCGGCAAGATTTGAACCCCAGACCTATCGGTCGGCGAGCGGCCCGCTAACCAATGCGGCCACCGAGACACGATGGTGGTGGTAGCGCGCTACCGGCACTGTAGCCTCGCAGAGTGGAACATCAAGAAAAATTGGAGACAAGAGTTGAACCCGGGACATCGTCCTTGCGAGAACAACGCTTTACCGGTACGGCTAACGTGCCACGACATTATAATGGCCGAAGCTTCGTATACTGTAGCACCTGTCCCCGAATGAACTTGGCTTCCCTTTCTATTTCAGTATAATTACGTCCACTCTTTGTCTAGTCGTTCTACAGTCTTATCCAATCATTTGGTATTTTAGTCACTATGTAAAATGTATTCAGGATTTGTGTGTCCCTCGGGAAAATGGCATGTTATTCAGCTGGCTGGTAATCGGTACTCTCGCGTGCGCACACCTCAGCGCAGGGATTCCCCCCCGACTCAGATTCTCTTTATTTGTCATAATGGGTACATATACCAGTCCGTGGACGGTCTGGCTTCCTCGTTTGGCGGCCCCGCCCGGCCCCGCCGGTAGCGGTGGGTAGCGGTGTGCGCCGT
Organism: Odontothrips loti; assembly: GCA_038380765.1. NCBI lineage: Eukaryota > Metazoa > Arthropoda > Insecta > Thysanoptera > Thripidae > Odontothrips > Odontothrips loti. Next base: position 11,150,861 of record CM076254.1, read on the forward strand.
TAGGGCAGATTGCATCCGAATTGGAGATTGGACTGTCTTGGGCGCGCCTGCTATGTACTGCATGCCGGGACCAGCCGGGACCCGCCTGCCTAGCCGTTCCTAACTCAACAAGAGCCGTACGCATTGCATTATGTATCCTGACCTGCAAGCCGGGGGAGCCTGGACGGGGGCAGACGGGGGCGGCCGGGGGCGGCCGGGGGCGGCCGGGGGCGGGGTCTGCAGCTCGGGGACGCTGGCGGCGGCGGCAGGGCCCAGGCCAGCCCTGGACTGGGCTTTGGTTGCCATGGCAACTCCGCACGCACAGACCAGGCCCGACGGGCACGGCCAGGAGGAGGGATCCCGCCCCCTTTTGTCCGCCCATGAAAATGTTATCCCCAACAGCTCATCTAATGCATGCTGCATGGCACGGCACGGCACGGCACGGCACGGCACGGCACGGCACGGCACGGCACGGCACGGCACGGCACGGCACGGCACGGCACGGCACGGCACAGCCCCAGCACAAGCCCGAAGGGGGACGCTCTCCCGTTGTCGCTGGTCCGCACCATCCTCGTGACTGACTCCGCAAACGGCCCTCGAAATTTTTCATCCACGCGGTGGGCGGAGAGGGGCGGGCTGGGAAGCCCTGTTCGCTCTTCCTCCGGCGAACAGAAGAAGTATACATGAATTATTGCAGACGGTTGTTGGTGCACTCCTCAGATTTGATGCGTCTGCGTGCGGGCTAGGTTGGAAGACGTTTGTTGGCATGAATAGGAGCGGGATGTGGAACAGCGGGGCGAGTCGGAAGGGACGGGTCAGCACAACAGGTGCCCTCAAGCAGTTCTTAACGACACACACACACACACGCGCGCGCGCGCACACACACGTGTCGTAGCTTGTGAACGCTATAGTGTGACAAGGATGCAAATTAATAATCGCTCCATCTCCCTCCTCCCCCCGCTCCGTCTCTCTCTCTCTCTCTCTCTCTCTCTCTCTCTCTCTCTCTCTCTCTCTCTCTCCCTCTCTCCCTCTCTCTCTATCTCTCTCCCCTCGGCCGCAGCAGCTTATTGCGGACAACCAGAACACCAGAACCAAACCGCTATGGCTGTCCCCTTCGGTCCCCTTCGCTCCCCTTTCCCTTTTGGCAGTAACAGTAATTAATATGTCGGGGCCCGCGGGACTGTGGAGCGGGTACCCTCGGGAACCATTCGGCGTGCATCAATCGCATTGAGCCGTTTGCGTTCTGTAATCGCATTACACGAATAATAAACATGAGATATTTACATGTAATGGGACGCGGTATGTGCAGTGCATCCCTTCGAACTGTGCCTCCCTCTTTCCCTCCTCTGTCTATCTGTCTGTCTGTCTGTCTGTCTGTCTGTCTGTGGCCCAGCTGCATTCACCCCCGCACAGCCAGGGGCGCAGCATAGGCCAGCCCGCCAGGCATGCCTGTGCAGCGGGTTTGCCTACCCTGCTCTTGCAAGGCGCTTCTCGGCCCGCAAAGAGCGACGAAGCAGCAGCGTAGCGTATATATTTTTCCAGTGTCCACTTCTTTATCTCAGCTCCCCACGTTTTCCAAGCAGTTCTCCCTCTCCGGGTTTTCCCGTCGTATATCCGGGGAGCAGAACGAGAGAACAAAGGAAGTTGGAGAGCTGCCTTGGCCTGGCTTTGGGCTGGGCCCTAGCTGCCGTATGGGGCTGCGCTGGGGGCTGATATAGGGCTGCGCTATGGGGCTGCACTATGGGGCTGCGCTGGGGGCTGATATAGGGCTGCGCTATGGGGCTGCACTATGGGGCTGCGCTGGGGGCTGCTATGGGGCTGCTCTATGGGGCTGCGCTATGGGGCTGCTCTGGGCGCTGGGTGGACTGAATCAATACCCTCGCGAGTGCGAAGTAGGTCATTTCGGCCCCAGACTGACTCGTCGGGGCGGTGGAGAGACGCGGAGGAGAGTGCGGGGAGGGGGAGGGGGGAGGGGTAGAAGATGAAGTGGGGACTTGGTAACCAAAGCGATACAGGATTCGTCGCACCGCTGCGGAAATGCAGTGCATAAAACGTGGGGGGGGGGGGGGGAAATTCCTCGGGCGGAAAAAATAGAGAGCCCATTTTTCTGACGTCAATATGTTTTTTCCGCGCCAGCAGATTTTCCCCCGATATCTCGGCTGGAATTTTGGCGTTCCTTTGTTGGCGCGGTGCAGGCAGGCGGGGCGCGGTGGGCTGCCCCGAGATGAGGCCCCACCGGGCCCCACCCCCCGGCCTCCGCCCCACAGCCCTCGGCTCGGCCTGCCGTGCACCCCGTATCGACCCAACGCCAGGCCCCACCGCGCCGACCAATGGCAGCGCGAGGCGAGCCGCGGGGGAGGGCGGGGGCGCTGGGGGCTGAGGGGGAGGGCGGGGGAGGGAGGGCGGGGGCGCTGGGGGCTGAGGGGCCCCTAGGGCCAGGCAGCCCGCTCGGCTGATGCTGCCCGTCATATGACGGAGTCGCGGAGTCGCGTCCTTCATTGTACGATGCACAACGACAGGCGGATAGAAGAAGCCGGGCCCCGGATAGATGCATGGATAGACGCCGGGCGGCGGCGCGTTTTCAGATTCCGCACGCCGCGACTTGGCCGCCATCCAATACCAGCAGCTGACCCACATCACGTGATACTCCGTGACAGAGGGCAGCACTGACTGTACTTCTCACCAGCTCTAAACACAAACCGCCATGCTTCTCTCGCATTTCTCGCGTCTTCTCCGTGCAGGGTAGGACGCCCGGCACCCACCACCACCACCGCGATTACACGTACACGGCTTACGTCCTACTGTGCAATAGAGCGCGGCTCAGCCACGACCCGCCACGCCCCGACGCCGAGACAGGACAGGGGGAGGGGACGAGAGGTCCTTCATGCCCGCTGCGGTAACATCTCTGTCCGCGCCGCACCAAGCGGGTGCGAATATCGCCGCGTGTTGCTAGGCCCCAGGCCTGCCGCCGCTGCCGCCGCTGCCGCCGCTGCCGCCGCTGCCGCCGCTGCCGCCGCTGCCGCCGCTGCCGCCGCTGCCGCTGCTGCCGGCTGTGCTGCGTGGCCACGGGGCCCGGGGGCCGGGGGTATGTCGGGGGCCGCCAGGGGGCCGACGACGACGCCGGAACGGCGGCCATGTCGGCGGTTTGGCGTGCCTCGCTCGGCATATCCTGCTGCTGCTGCTGCTGCTGCTGCTGCTGCTGCTGCTGCTGCTGCTGCTGCTGCTGCTGCTGCTGCTGCTGCTGCTGCTGCTGCTGCTGCTGCTGCTGCTGCTGCCGCGGCCGGCGTCCTGGGCCTACCTGTTTTCGGATGACCGACCGACATTGCGTTCAAGGACAAACACGCCGTCACGGCGAAGAGGCGAAGATGAGAGAGGGAGAGGCCCGAGCGGAGGAGGAGGAGGAGGAGGAGGACGCAGAGAGGGAAGGAAGCAGCCAAGAGGAACAGAGGTGAGGGGAGAGGGGCCGCCCGGGCCGTGCGTATATGCCTGAGGTGGAACAGGCCGCTGTACAAAGCCGCTGTCTAGGACACCTGTCTATGCTGCCGTGCATAGCCCGCCGTCCAGAACACCACCCAGGACGCCGTCGAGGCCAGCGTCCAGGACGGCATCCTGGCCGCCGGCCGCGCTGACCGCCGCTCAGCGGGCCGGTGCCCAGGCCGATCAGTCCATCCTCCTCCCCCCCCCCCCCCCCCCTCATGCCCGGGGGCAGAGTCACGGCCGAGGACGGTAGAATGCGGAGGTGGAAGAGGAGGGCGAGGAGTAGGTGACGAACAGGAGGAGGGGGAGGCCGCGGGGTAACCGCACAAAAATTGGCGAGTATTCGAAGATGAGTCGGCATATATAATGGTGAGGACACGCGTCCCAGCCCATGGCAGTGAAGAAGGTAAAGGGGGGGGGGGGGGCGGTACACCATACCTGTTTCGGATTCCGAAAAAGGTCGGTAGGTTCCGGGGAAAAGGGTAAAGGCATGAAGTCGGATGGAGAGCCGGAGAAAAGAAGGCAGAGCCCCCCCCCCTCCCCTCCTGCCCCTGCCGTCGTCGGCATGTCGCTGGGGTGCGCGGGCAGTAAGTATACAGCGTCCAATATAACGGTTTGAATAATCTGTTGTCCGGCCTGTGTCGTTCGGGTGGCAGCCTTGACAGAAGAGGCTTGGAGCGCGTTTGCATGGCTAGCGTGCCATCCGGCCTGGGCTGGCGTGCAGGTAATGGCAGAGAGCTCGGCCCCGCGTGGCCTGTGGCTGCCTGTGGCTGCCTGTGGCTGCCTGTGGCGGCGGCGGTGTTGGTAGCCCTGGCGGTGTCCCGGCCCACGCACGGGCATGGGCACCGTGGCCGCGTGGTACGACAGTCCTGCTGCTGCGCCGCTCCACAAGTTACACACAGAGCAGAAGCTTATTTTTCTCGCTGTGGTACTTTGTGTGCCGCTCCGTTGGCAGCCCTGTCGCCGCCGCGGCGGGTTGGTCAGCCTGGGCGCGCGCAGGCTGCACGGATCCTCTATGCTCCACGGGGCGCTGCAAGAGCATCAACTTGCAAAAACATAGAATACGAACACGTCCGACATGTCATCCACTCTCTGGCCTTGTGCCCTGTGTCTCCGAACTGCGCAAAGAAACTACTGGACCCGATCGGACCCCATCCAATAAATCAACAACGGGGATGGCGGGGTGATGATGTGTGGTTTGTTTGAGCGGAGCCGAAACCCTCGGTCCATGATGGCGCGGGCGGGCATGGCTGCTATCGAGGGGGAGGGGGGGGGGGGGTGTACCACGCGCTACCCCCGGCCCGGACACCCCGTTGACCTACTTCCCCAGATGGGGGTGTGGTGGTGCGGGGCAGTGCGATCCCTCTGGCTGCTCTGGAGCCCGGGGGGGGGGGGGGGGGGGGGCGCCCGGGGGCTGGCGGGCGAAGCCACGTGGATGCCCTGGCCTTGCTTCATGCCCCCCCCCCCTCCCTTTTCTTGTTTTCCGCGCGTGATCTGAAATATGAGAGTGATCGCTGAGCTTGTCCCCAATAACACTGGCGGGCAGGCGCCTTGATACTCTCACAGTTATTCTGTTTTTGTTTCGTTTTATCATCATCATTTGGCACTGCCCACTCCTTATTACTGAAAGGTTTGGGCTTTGGCCTCGCACCCCGTAAGGGCGGATGAGCGGTGTCGTCATTAGTATAAAGGCGGTGCATTTAGAGAAAATATTAAAATTGGTTTAAAATTAATAACCCCGGTGGATGGCCAGTGATAAGACCGAAATGTAGGGCAAGGGGAGGACCCCTGCCGCACCCATCGGTTTTGGAAGAAATAAATTAAATTCACTGTTATATGAAGAACAGCCTGACGAAATAAAACGATCGACATTTTATTTGTTGGTGCAAATGTCTCCCCAGGTGGTCCGCTGCTCGGGTCGGATTACTGAGCTCGGATCCCTCACGCGCAGAGGTTTTTAATTTCCGATGAAGGCCTTTCGCTGGGGGGGGGGAGCAGGATTAGGACGGGCGGACAGATGTGATACCGCACTGCCACGACCCAGTTGTTCGAGTGGCTCAGGGTGTACTAGTTGTCCTGTCCCAATTCGGGTCGGGAAGTCCTCGCCGTGTCAAGCTCGTCTCTCTTTCCTGAACATTTTTGTTCATCGATCGCAGAGATGATGCCGTAGAGATCACGCCTACAGGCGTTCACGTTATGTGCGTTCACCACGCACCCGACTGGGAAATCGAACAGGGCAGGGGGAGGGCGTAATTTACTGAAAGCACTTTGCCGTGTCGATTAAGCGCCATGGGACAACTACCTACCGTCGTTACCATGGAAACCAGGTCGCAGCCCCCCCCCCCCCACCCCCTCTTCATCACCAGAGGCCAACGCCAGGGGCGGATCCTGGTGTTCTGTTCAGGCAGGGCGTGGAGACGGAAGACGGAGAAAGAGCGAGGGGGCAGAGGGGTAGAGAGAGAGAGAGAGAGAGAGAGAGAGAGAGAGAGAGAGAGAGAGAGAGAGAGAGAGAGAGAGAGAGAGAGAGAGAGAGAGAGAGAGAGAGAGAGAGAGAGAGAGCTCTGAATCGCTGGACGGCGGGGCCATTTCAGCCTCCACCCCAGCCCAGGGGCCCGGGCCCCAGCCCCAGCCACGGTCTGCTCCAGCATCGGCTGGGCCGCTGGGGCTGACCGTGCCCGAGAGCACCAGCCCACCGCGCCGCAAACCACCCCTTGAGCCCCATCCCAGCCCCGGCCTGCAGCGCCCCACCCCCCTCTCCTCAGAGCCCCCGCAGCCCCCGGAGCCCCCACGCCTCGCCACCCCCGTGGCAGTAAGGCCTGGCCCGGTCGATACAGCCTCGGGTCGCCGCACACGTAGAGCTGCCAAGGCTGCCAACGCGGCCGGCTTGTAAATCGACATCGAAATGTTGGCAAATAAAGCAGACAGCGACGCGGTCTCTCTGAGAGTGGAAGAGTCATGATATGTTGGTAAGGCACTCGGTGGGGCCGTGGGGCCACCGCTGGCCTCGATATGAGGGCGGCCCCATCGCACCGACCCAACCAACCTCAGTCCGCACCAGAAAAGGTCACATGACTAGGGATTTAAAAATACCAGTGATATTCAACCTTACGGTAAGTTACGGGAAGATAGGTAAGTTACGGGTATTTTTGGTAAAAATGAGACAGATTTATTTACAGCGCGGGTATTAAAATAGTACGCGTTAGTATGTTTTTCCACATAACAGTACCCAAATCATCCCATCGGTTCTGCTCTCTGCGGGACAACAGTGGCTAAAGTATCAATAGCGCGCTGCTCCTCTCCACCATAGCTCCGTAGCGTAGTGGGCTAGCGGACCGGTCGATGACCGCAAGGTCCGGGGTTCAACTCTTTGCCGGAGTAAAAATTTTTCTGAAGTCTGCCGACCGAGGAAGGTGGGTAAAATATACCAAAAGAACGTGTTCAAAGTGTGTTGTCTGAGTGACCGCGGACGTTGGACCGCGGCCATTCCCCGGAGGTTGAATACACTGCTGAGGAACAGTGGTTCGACGCCCAAGCAGGGGAATGGTGCTTGCCAAGACTCGGCAGAAGTTAAATGTAGAGGCCTAGGGTTCGGCCTTCTACATTTTTCAAGCGTAAGGCCTCGGAATCTGGAGTATTCGGGCAACACCTACTTGGATACATGGCGTAGAAGAGTAGAGTACAATCGGCTTCGGCCGTGTACGATCTGGGCATCCTACCTCCCTCTCAATCCGCGAGGGAGTGGCCTCACGGCCACAGACCAACTGGCTGGTCGAAGGGGGTTGACTCCTGAAATCTAGTCAGCGGAAGGGGCGATGTTGGCCGTTGCGGAAGCCTGCCTACCAAGGCGGCTGCGTCGTGCCTGTGTCTTAGCGGCGGTCAACTCCTGGTACACCGGTTCCCATCCGAACACCGAAGTTAAGCAGGAACGGTTCCGGACGGAAGTCTGGGACGAGGTAGGACCCACCCATTTTTGCCGTTTTTTTTAAGAGCGGGGTTTCGAAAACGCGATTTCTCATACTTCCTCTAGCGTACTCTTCGTCGTTACTTCCGTTTCGGGCTTCTCCGGAGTACTCTATTGTCCGATGATGACGACTGACAGTGTTTTTGGTGCAGGGCTCCATGGAGTTCTATCGGTCTTCTTTTTCTCCGGATCCTCGAAGAGAAAGGAAAAAGAGACGAGAACAGTGCTTTTGCATCCGCGCTAGGAGCGGCTTCGACAGCTTGTGTCTCCGCTTACCACCACCCCGCACCGCCCCGGCAGCTCCCGTGCGCCAGACGGGGAAGAATTGCCGCGCCGCCCGCCCTCCCTCCCGCACCCCCTCCCGCGCCCCCACAAGACCCTCACGTTCTTCCTGGCCTGGCTGCCCGCCCTGCCGCCTGCTGCGCTGCTTGCAGGCCGGTGACTGGGTTGAGTTTGAGGGTCGTTTTCGCCGCGCCCATAAAACGCATCGCACAACGCTCCCCTAATGTGGGTCAGCGGGCTTACGGACGCCCCCTGGGGGGCACCGGTGGAGGGGCTCGGGGATTTCGTCCGACTTCTGATGGGTTTCGATGTTTGCGAGATTTTTTTTTGAGGGGCATTTTTCGTCCGAACTTTACCAGGTTTGATCGAGTAAGAAAATTAGGTCGAAAATAGGGGGTGAATTTTTTGTCTGACTTTTGTCAAATTTTCATTTTTGTGGTGGCTGTCGGCGCCCCGTCTGCTAGGGGTGGCCGCAGCAGCCACCGCAGCCACCGCAGGCGGCGGGAGGGTTTCCTAGTGGGTGCCGCGCCGCGCTGCCGACCCGCGCTGCAGTTAACGATTTTGCCGAGGCGTTCGTTTCGTTGGTGGGTACGTCGCCACGGATACGGAGCGCGGGGCGTTGGGGCGGGGGACACCGTGGTCTGGACCCTCGGCGGGGGGCCGGGCGGGGGCCGGGCGGGGGCCGGGCGGGGGTGCGGGGGGCGTAGCGTAGCGCGGCGCAGTGCGGAACCCCCTCCAGCGGTACCGCATTGGGCCCGCGGGGGGGTCATGCGAAGCCGGGGGGAGAAGGAGGGGGAGGGACGTTTTTCGGGTACGTAAAAATACAATAACGCGTCGAGGGATGAGAGTGCTCGGCTCTGGGGCCGTCGCCTGTCAGAGAGCGTCCTACGCCTGAGGCCTCAGAGACCAGCCCCCGCCAGGAATAGGAGGGCCAATTCAGTTTCCGTTCGACTCGACGGCGGTGTCTGCACAGTTGTGATTTCTTCCAATCTTCCTGCATGTCATTCACCAGTCAAGTCCAGTCATTCAGTCCATAACCACGCCTAAACAAACCCGACCTCACCCAACCTCACCTAACCATGTTCAAATGTTTCAGGACTGACCGCCCGACCGCCTGGCGCCCCGCTTCGGCTGTCGACTTCCTCATTTTCATATCTGTTTAGCGGAAGCCGTCGGGGACAGGACGGCCGCCTAATGGCGGAGACTATCGGCGCCATCGAACACCATCGGGCTCCGTCCTCGGTAACCCACTTCTCCACCAGGGTGCCGTAGGTGCCCCTCGACAGCCCGGCAGCCGAGCCCAGCAGACCCGGGGCCCCGGCAACCGGCAACCGAGGCCCCGGCCGAGGCCCAGGACTGGTCGATATCGTACCGCCTCGGCCCTTCCCTTTTCCCTTCCTTTCCCTGAGACTTCCCCGCCCCTCTCCTTTCTCCCCCATCTCTCTGTCTGTCTGTCTGTCTGTCTGTCTGTCTGTCTGTCTGTCTCTCTGTCTCTCTCTCTCTGTCTCTCTCTCTCTCTGTCTCTCTCTCTCTCTCTCTCTCTCTCTCTCTTTCTCCCTCCCTCCCAACAAGTGTACCATTCGATCCATGAGGGAGAGACGCGGAGAGCGCTGCTGCAATGGTTCCAATGGTCCAGGAGAGAGTCAGGAGAGATATCAAGTGAAAGCTCTTGGAAACAAAGCGGGGGCTCGACAGGGAAGCGTGGACGGGGGAGTGCAACGGAAGAGAGAGAGAGAGAGAGAGAGAATTTGGTAGGCTGCGTGTTTGTACCAATCCTTGGAAAAAAAAAGTACGTCCAAAACTTACACGTACAAGCTCACCTTCACGATTCCTATACTCTAGCCCGTGCTAGAGCGCACTTCATGACTTTTGTTCAAAATGTGTGGGTTGACCCCTCCCACCTTCCAGTGCTGTTGGATCTATATTTTATGGGATTTCCTACCTACCTGCTCGGCCAGCTCACGCACGCGCTCACAGATTCCCTAACTTGACAGACCCTGGGGCAGAGGAACAGAACAGGACACGCCGGGACACGCTGAAACGCGCTCAAGTGGGTCAGTGGGGGTGCTGAAAGGGAGTCTACTCCGGAGCGCAGCTGAAAGCACTTCGAGAGGAAACTGAAAGCACCCTGACAGCATATGAGGGTGCAGAAACATATGGCTCGTCAGCTCGGCGGAGGGCCGACTCTGGGAGTTGCAATTATTTTTTCGGATCCCCAGAGCGCATTTTCAAGCGCATTTCACAGGCCTATAATGCAGGAAAGCAATCCCGGAAAACATTTCGGTGATTGGACGATAATGATTTCTGAATTTCAAATTGAGTTCTCGGAAGTTCGAAATAACGCATTTCTTGAATTTTTAAATAGAATGCGGTTTAAATAGAATAAAACTTCGCGCTCCCGAATTCGCGTGAGTTTGCGAAGCGTGAGCCGAGCTGAGGGCTGGGCTGGGTCGGCCTGGGCCGTGGTCGGGGTGGGGTGGGGTGGGGCGGGGCGGGGCGGGGCGGGGCGGGGCGGGGCGGGGGCCCCTCGCCCCTAGCGGCCGCAGGCTGGGGCCGCGGCCACCCCAGCCACGTATTGATCCGCTGCAGTACGCCCCCCGCCGCTGCCGCCGCCGCCGCCGCCCCCGCTGCCGCCCCGCTCCGCCTCTCACCAGAGCCGCCACCCGGCTACGGCTGAGGGCAGAAGGGAATCGGAGTGAACACAGAATTTTTCATCAGCTTGGCGCCTCGCCTGCTTTGCCGGGCCGTGAACTTTACACGTGTAACACAGCACACGTCCACAGCCGGGAAACCGGGCAGCCAGCAGTCAACGCGGCTGACAAAGAGCTCGAGAAATCTCAGACTGGCCTGCTTTGTTCCTCCCCCTTCCCCGGAGTCGACCTGCTTGCTGAAGTGAGAGATGCAAAGGTCCCGGCAACAAGAATACTGATATTGATCTAAGAGAACATACCATCATGTGAATTCCCCAAAGAGGTCCCAGAGGTCCTGCGGTTTTCGCGTCTAGTGCGCTCTAATCAGTGCGTTCACTGGCGCGCCTTTTCAACCTCTGCAGCGGAGGCGGCCAGGGCCGAGGGGCCGAAGGGTCCATTCTCGATTTTATTTGATTATTTGATTTTGAGTTTTTAGTTGATTTTTCTAAAAATGACATCGGCATGAATCTGAATTTTTTATTTTTCTTTCTGACTATTTCGATTTTGCTTTGGATTTTTTTTTTAACATTTCGTGTCGCATATTTGACTTTTCGATTTTTTCCCCCATTTTTTTTTGTCACTGTACATACACGCCGATTTATTCAAGCTTAGTCTGCCTCGGCCATGTCTATGTCAGTGGCTGTATATCGGGGTGTTGCCTTCCCCAGGGCCGGTCAAGGCTCCCCCCGGCTTTGCCTATGACGTCCAACGACACATCCATGTTAGAGCGGGGCCTATGGCAGGGTTCGCTGAGGCATGTCTATGGCAGGCAGCCTATGGCTTCTCGTCCCATGGTGCTGCGTCTACTGCGCCTGCTGCTCCGCCGTGCCGCTGAGCTGAGCAGCTGTCCTGGCGCGTCCCGGAGCCCCCGTCTGCATAGGCAGTCCCGCCGCACGGCGGGGCGCGACAGGCTTGCCTACCCTGCGGGGCGTTCCCGGCCCGAAACTTAAACCATAACTGGACGCTAAAACCTTACAGTTTCCTTCTCCAAAAACTCCTAAAATTTGAAACTGAGCGGTCCTTGTTGGTCCTTGTGGTCGTGTGGACCGCTGGGTTATCGTGCCCCCCCCCCCCCAGCGTCAGGCCAGGCACTACAGCGTCAGCAGCAGGGCACGGCTCAGCACGGCTCAGCACGGCTCAGCACGGCTCAGCACGGCTCAGCGCTGCTCGGTCATCGCCTTGCCGCTGCCGCCGTGGGGCGATGATTGATACTTTACCACGCCGTCGTGTGTTTTTATTTTTCATCAGGCGCTGGCCGTTGCCATGGCCGAGTTTACGGTCCGCTGTCGTCGTCGTAGTTAGTCGACGTGTATATATATGTATGTGTGTGTATGTGTGTGTGTGTGTGTGTGTGTGTGTGTGTGTGCGTGTGAGTGAGGGTGGGAGAGCACGAGTGCGTGGGCGAAGCGTAAACAATGCACTCGTCTGTTCATTCTGAGATTCTCATAGTACACGGGCGGCCCGCGGACGGAACGGGCGGGCAGTGCTGGGCTAACAGCGCGCTCTAGTGCCCCGCCAGCTCAAAGCGGCGGCGGCGGCGGCGGTGGCAGTAGTGGCGGCGGTGGTTACGTAAGCCTCGGCGAGCTAGCGATGCAAGGCCTTCAATGGTTCGTCAAGAGCGGCAACTCGTGACGGCGGACGAGTCCGCGGCACGGCGCGGCACGGCGCGACACGGCACGGCACGGCACGGCACGTGGCCCCAACCCTGTACTACTACCACGACACTACGTCGCCCCGCCCGCGTCCCTCCTCACCCTCCTTGCCTTTCGATGAGAGAGTACCGCCTACACTAGGCAAAGCGAGCTAGGTGGTCTATGCGCACCTGGGCTGCTATCTGCATTAGAAACTCGCTTCTGCTGCAGGACAGACATTGCACATGTGCGACGGAGGCTTACTACAGAAGGCCGTCCAGGAGCAGCAGATACGCGCGTCGCTAACTTTGCGAACCCGGAACAGTGAGCGTGGAACCGTCTGTGGGAATCGAAATCCACCGAGCCTGCAGTCTCAGGGAGACGCAGGCCCGCGCCAGCGACAGTTTGATCCAGCACCACTTTTTCACCCACTCACTCACCCACACCCTGCAAAAGGATTCGAAAACTATGTCGCGTATGGCTTCTGAACGCTCCCGAACGAGAAAGCTGGGTGCGGTTTCGGTCGGATTCTGTGAGATATTGCGTCCGGCAACCAGTATTGGTTCTTAACCAACTTCGAGCACCCGATCCCAATTTTCTCATCGCCCAGCAGAAAAGCAGCATCTCGAATTTAAAATAGCAGCTCCCCGTCCGCCATGGATGAGATCCTGCTGCTGCTGCTGCTGCTGCTGCTGCTGCTGCTGCTGCTGCTGCTGCTGCTGCTGCTGCTGCTGCTGCTGCTGCTGCTGCTGCTGCTGCTACTGCTGCTGTGGTCGGTGTGCCGGGCGGCTGCGGCTATACGTTTGTGTTGCACATCGCGATGCGGGACTCGCCTAGCCTAGCGAGCTTTGGCAGCAGAGGGATCGCGGCGTGGCGTGGCGCGGCCCCCGTGCCGTGCCGTGCCGTGCCGTGCCGTGCCGTGCCGTGCCGTGCCGTGCCGTGCCGTGCCGTGCCGTGCCGTGCCGTGCCGTGCCGTGCCGTGCCGTGCCGTGCCTGGCGGCAGCTGCACGCCGTTGCCTTGCCCTGCCTTTGCCGCAGCCCGCGAGCTGCTAGCGACCTCCGTTTTTAGGTCAGTGGGTCGGCTGCACGTGGGGCAGGGGGGGCTCTAGCTCTAGCTCTAGGAGCCAATGGGAGGCCACCGTTCGCCCCCCTCCTCCTGCCCCGCCTCTGACCTGCCCGCGCGCCCCCCGCGGCCCCCGCGGCCCCCCCAGGTCCCTTTTCCTTCGCAGAGCAGGCCAGCCGGGGGGGCTCGGCTACCCCCCTAGAATAGCGTGCCTTGAAAATGGACCTCCGCGGCCTCCTCCTCCTTCGCTCCTCTTTCTCTTTCTTCTTCTTCTTCTTCTTCTTCTTCTTCTTCTTCTTCTTCTTCTTCTTCTTCTTCTTCTTCTTCTTCTTCTTCTTCTTCTTCTTCTTCTTCCTCTTCTCCTTCTTCATTCGGCACATTGATTTATTCCTCGCTGTCCCTCCCGTTCTTTCCTTCTCCACGCAACGAACGACGAGATCCCTAGAATTTTCATGGATCCTCAGTGGTGCCTACCCTCCCCTTAACCTCCCGCAAACAACCAACCGAAACACGCACTCTGGCCACCCTCCAAAAATGTGTGCAACAAAGTCCCTCCTCGATACCGTTTGCGCGAAAAGTACTGGCAGCACTGGCCAGCCACTCAGCGGCGGGTATATGCATATACCAACGGCGTGCATGTACACCACAAGTACATTATGCCGTGTCCTGCACTGACGGGGCGGAACGCGCACCGACAGATGGGACAGTTGGGACGCTGCCGCGGTGCCGGCCAACGGACGCGACCGACAGGGTTGGCGGTTGGCGTGCCGCGGCTGTGCCGCCGCTGTGCCGCCGCTGTGCCGCCGCTGTGCCGCCGCTGCCCGCTGCCTGTGCCCGATGCTGTTTCGCCTGAATTCGCACCCAACCGCCCGGCCCGGCCCGGCCCAGCCCGGCCCGCACTACCCCGCCCCGCCCCTGCTCCCCCACACCTCACCGGCACCAGCGCCACCCGCAGGGACGGGAGCGGAGCAGGGGGTGACCGGATCAGTAAATATTATGCAGACACGTGTCAGTCCGCGTCCCTACTTTGCCCTCGTCTCGGTCCAGTTCATTTCGTATTTTTCGTTTGCGCGCGCCACTTTTCGGCGAGCAGTGGCGGGATCGGTCGCACAACCGTCTGTTAAGTCTAACTCGCGACAAAAAAAAAAAAAGGTAATAGAAATATTTAGAGTGGTCGGGCGCAGGCGCCGTGTTCCAGAAGTGATAATCCAAAATGGGTGAACCGAAGCAAAAGTCAGCGAGAAACGTTTTTCAGTGTTGCTTTGGAGGTAGCCTGTGGTTGGGCGAATTACTGATGGGGAGAAGGTTGCACGCGTGCGAGTTTGGCTAATATTCGTAGCCAGTTAAAATGGTGCTCGTGCAACGTTACTACTACGTCCCGACGCAGAGCTGGGAGGTCGACGACCTCGGCCTCGCCTGGCCTGGCTCCGCTGCACGTGGAGCCGTCGCGCGCACTCCGTCGCACGCACACGAACCCCTATCGCTCCTCCTCTCTCGCCACCCCCATCGTCTCTCTCTCTCTCTCTCTCTCTCTCTCTCTCTCTCTCTCTCTCTCTCTCTCTCTCTCTCTCTCTCTTCTCTCTCTCCCCCTCTCCCCTCGTCCGCCGCCCTGGCTCCGCTCTCCCCCATCTCCGGCCTCCCCTCCTCCATTGCACCACCTGTCCCGAGCGCAGCTATTTCCCTCCCCTCTGACCCCCCCCCCCCCCCCCCTTCCTTCCCCCACCCTCCGCCAGGTTGCAAAAGGTGCGAAATTCGGCCCGACGCACTCGACTCGAGCGCGGAGGGCGTGGTCCTGATGGTCCCTCGACCAGGCAACCACCCCTCGTAAATGAGCTCGAGTGGGCAGGGAGCGGCGCATTTCGGATTCCCTCCATTCCCTCTTATTTTTTATTTCTATCTCCACGGATATTCGCCGTTCCCTGCACCCCTTCCCCCGCCGCGCTGGAGGGGCTGGACTGGGCTGCTGGTTGGGTTGGCGCAGCGGCGAGGCAGCGAAGCCGGGGGAGCCGGGGCAGGGGCAGAGCCGGCAGAGCCGCCCTCCAGCCCTGCATCGGCAGCTACGACGTGTATAAAATATTCCCGCTGCGGACAGGATTCGAACCTGCGCGGGCAGCGCCCAATGGATTTCAAGTCCATCTCCTTAACCACTCGGACACCGCAGCTGCCTACACATAGGCTCGCATAGCCACAGTGATAACGAGGAAGGAGATGAGGAGAGGGGAGGAGAAGAGGGTGCGCTGTCGGCGGGCCTCCCGCCCGAGCCGAGTCGGGCTGCGTGCGAACCGGCACCGGCGGCCGACGTGCTGCCTTGGGGATCCCTATCCCCACAATGCCAATGCACTTCGGACGCGGCCCGCTGAGGCTCGGTTGGGCTGGCTGGGGGCTGGGCGTGCTTGTCGCTCTCTGGGGTCGGATGGGTCGATCACACGTGTGAGAGCGAGAGGGCGAGACGCTCGCGTGTGAAGGGAGAGGGAGTGAGAGATAAGAAATTCAAGAAGAGAAAGTGGGGAGCAGGGGGGGAGAGAGAAAGAGAGAACGGAGGAGATGAGAATGCTAGCTAGGCTGGGGGTTGGGGGTTGTGCAGCTGCGCCAGGTAGACTGTATTTCATCATCTAGATGGATCTTTCCGCACATGTCCTCGGCATGTCCTGTCCCGTGTGGTCTGGCGCGTCTCGGCCGGCCTTGTGTATACTCCCGCACCAAGTCGGCGCTCACCGTGAGGGTGGGGCTGGGCTGGGATCCATTGGGGTGAGTTCACAACGGGCTCGACCACGGATCTTTACCACTCCCGTTGCGACAACGCCGCATCCATCACCCTAAAAAAGAAGGGGTAAAAGGATAGGGGAGGGGGGGGGGGGAGAAGAGCTGTGTGCTGCGCGTGTTCGTGGAAACTGACTGACTGACTGGCAATCAAGCGGGCAGTACAGGCCAGGCCAGGACAGGCACAGGAGGAATAGTGTTTTCCACTGCGTAATCATCTGCAGCTCTGGTACCGTGGCTGCGGAGCTGCGGAGCTACGGAGCCTGTGGTGGGGAATTCCACCGGGTCTGGTCGGTGTCGGTCTAACAAGCACGTCGTTTCTACTTCTAGTTTCTAGGCTGCACCGAGCATCGTGTAGTCCCCGCGCCCCGGCCCTGCTGTCCTCTACAGTGTAACCAGGTCCAGCTGTCTCGTGTTCCCTCGGAAAACTCCCCCTCCCCATTTTTCCGTGGCTCCCAAGTACTAGTCTAACGTTCACTTGACACAGTTTTCGCCAAATGGTCTTTTTTTAGCAGTTTATTTCCGTCACGCCCCTCACCGCCCCGCGCACTGCCGCCATCTGGCGGGAAGGAGCTCAAGCAGTGACTGGACCGCGCGGCGTATCCGTGGTGGAGGGCGATACTCCTTGGTGAAAGGTCTTTGCGAGCAAGAGTATACCGTCTCGTATACCTTACGCAAAAGTGTGCAAAAGTTGAAGTGTTCCAAGCGAGCTTCCGCATCTTCTCCAACAAATTTCGCTAACAGCATGAGCAGACAGCAGACTGCCTTACCTGCTCATCGAATTTTTATAGAATGATAAAATAGGAAAGCATTTCAGAAAAACTGCAAATCCTTGTGTACAATTCAAAATTTAATTGGTGCAAAAATTGTAGGCCTCTGCCCTCAGAGGTCTATCGGTCTATCAATTTATTCGATATTCAGCATGCATAATTTTCCTGGGTGAAAATTAGGTAAGGCACAGCATTCCTAATTTTTAAAATATTGACAATTAATAAAATCTTGTGTATTTTTTTTGTTTGGATGCAGTATGTTTAATGGGTACCGACTCATGATCAGTAAAGGTCTGGTGGGTATGGGTATAAAGAAAAATATAAAAGCATTTCTGGAAAGTTTATATTTTATTAACTATGTACACTAAAAACATGGGATTAGGTTGACTTCGTGATAATCCCTAAATAGAAGGCAAGGTGGTGCCACCTGCCGATAAATAATGTAATCACAGCAATCTAACATGTGCGAATACAGCTCCACACATAAACGCACTCACTTTCACTCACTCATACACACAGTTCAATAATAACATAACATAATCATTTATTTATATATATTTATATATATGTTAGGGCCCGAAGTCTGGTCACACCTACGATAGCCTGATGCAAGTTAATCTGGCCTAAGTTACCATAAACTGTTCTTTGCTAAATGAACAATTGGCACCCCACTGAGTAACTCCCTCACCACATTCTACAGCCACTTGCTCACACACACTTCAGACTTGGCCCAAAACCCTGTTGGGCCAACCTGCCTGGTCTGGTTCTAGTCTGTCCAAGTTGGCAGTGAACAGCTTGGCAGCCTGACAGCTTGGCCGTGAAGGCACTTGGGCCAACCTAGCTTAAACCGGGCTGTTTTAGGGGGGACCAAACACCGGGTCCAGCCCGTAACATATATTTAGGACGACATTGAGATGCAGTACTTAATTGGAGGACAAATAATTACAAGAAACAAAGAAAGGGACATCAAGATGAGCTGCAATATTCGCACATGCCCAATTGCAAAATAAAGTGCTTTGTACCACTTTTCAGAATACAGACATGAAAGAAAATCACAATGGACACAAACAAATTGACACAGTATAAAACGAAAATGAAAATTTATACAGAATATATCACACAAAATTTCCAAAGAATACTAGTCAACTTGCTTAGGAAAGATTGACATTTCCAGGACATCAATAAACGCAAAGTGTCATTCAGAGATAGATTGAACTTACATGAATGTATAGATGTATGTACGAACATACAACATTAGACTATGTCTGTACACAAGACTAATACATGCAATATGTATTTCAGAACATAGTCAAAAATATCATTTAAAACATTATTTCAGACTTGTTGAACAATAGCAGCACGCATAAACGAAATTGATCAAAAGGAGGTAATCAAGTTATTTTTCCCTCTTGATTAGTTAAATCTGTCCCATTGCTGCTGGTCCTCATCCTATAATTTCAACACACATAGCTTCAATGGGAAACACCAAGCTATTACACTATTTGACACAAAAAAGCAACATTTGAAATTCTACAAGTAATGTGAAAACAAGGTTTTGTCAAAAATATTTCCAAAAGGAACATCCAAAATCAAAATGTCTTGACAAGCAGCAAATAAGTTGTCGCATGGTTATTTACAATAAGGAGGAAACAAAAGATGGAATATGGAATTCCTAATGCAGTCTTAAGCATCACCAATGAAAAAGATAATGGGAGGTGCATCACAGTGGAATAAAAGTGATCTGGTAACCTAAACTCTTTCAAATGTTAGCCCTAAAAGTAAAAGAAAAATGTTTTACTCCAGCTCAGAATAGTTACTAAATGAAAATCAGAAACTTGAAGCATTGACAGGTATGTACAAATTTGAATGTATAAGAATCAGCTCAAAGCAAACTGCTCAGATTATCAGTTATAAAAAGGACAAGTACCCCATTTGAAAAAGTTTAGTTACAAAAAGAGACAGAAGAACTAAAGCTCTAAAAAGAAATGCTTCAAAGCTGCTTCTTGATAGCATGGACGTGGTCAGGCTTCTCCCCACGGGCGTGCCTTTCCCACATGCGGTCGTACAGCATTTCCATTCCCTCAGCATAAGCTCGGCAGTTGAACAATGGACTGTCAGTTCTTGCTGTCCAAACCTGAGCTCGGATAGACTTCAGACTGAATAAAAAACAAAAAAAACAAAGATTAGTTTTCATTTTGAGCATGCAGATGGACAACTCGGCTTTTGAAAAATATACAACACTTACTATTCTCGATCAGTACCCAGGCGGATGGCAATGTCTTGGTACTCCTGCCTTGTGCGAGCAATAAGTTCTGGTACTCCCAAAGTGGCAAGCTGAGATGCGGCAACTCTTGAGGCAAGTGTCTCACCTAAAAATAACATCAGTTTGGATTAATCGAGATGCTCACAAAGCCAGTTAATGCAGCTGCTGAGAAAAAGGACAAAATTCCTCTGCACTGTAACATACCAGGCAAGGTAACAACTGGAGTGCCTGTCCACAGGACATCCATGCTGGTGGTGTGTCCGTTGCAGAGGGGAGTGTCAAGGCACACATCGGCCAACTGCCCTCGCCTCACATGCTCTTCCTTGGCTGCTACATTGCTGAACAAGATGCGGTTGGGACCTAGACCTAGGCTTTGTGCAGTGGCTTGGAGGTTGGCCTCGCCAACAGCAGGGAAACGCAGCAGCCACAGCACAGCATTTGGCACATTCTTCAAGATCTGCACGAGGTAAATTAAAATAAATAAGGATTGCAAGCAGGGCCTCTTTTTAAAAAAAATATTTGAGTCACTATTCTATTTACATAATTTAAGATACTTACATGGACCCACATTTGCAGAGTGGAAGGATCAATTTTATACAACTGATTAAAGTTGCAGTAAACGATGGCATCATCAGGCAGACCATACTGCTGGCGGGTGGTGATGACAATGCTCTGAGGCACCTCTTCACCAGTTGCAGCACGATTATTAGCCTGTGGGGTTGCCAGGCCATTTTGGACAACTACACCATTCACAGAGGTTTGAACTTGGCCAGATGCAATCATAGTCTGCAGAAAAGAGAACATTAAATCAATTTACAGGTACAGAGGAGACATCTGGCACTGTCCACTGAAGGTGGAGAGATGAGCTCACCTCGATAGGAGTGGTGGTAGGCAACTCTGCCACTTTGAATGAAATCTCTCGGCCCTTGCCCTGATCTGTTCTGATCACCTCTCGAATTTCATTCACATCAGTGCTCTCCATGATGGGAGAGAGATCAGTAGCGTTGATAACAGCTACATTATCTGGCACTTCTTTCTTTGGTCCCAGCTGCAAAGTCCAGAATGATGAGAAATGGAACACGGCACACAATGGAATGACAGAACGAATGAATCATCAGGCCAACCTACCTTGTCAGAGAGGAGTAGGCGCTCTTTGAGGTGCGGGAACATCTGGCGATGGTCCCCGACGAAGTACGTGTGCGGCATCATGGCCAGCTTCTCCGAGTACTGGCTGGCCAGCTCCAGGGGGCACGTCACCTCGTCCGTGATGAGGTAGTCCATGAAGGAGGCGCCCGAGGTGCCCGGGTAGCCGAGCCACATCACCTGGACGGGGGCGGGGCGCAGTGCGAAGATCTCGTTGCGGGCGCCCTTGGTGTAGCCGTTCATGTTGACCAGGACGTGGATGCCGTCGGCGTGGATGCGGTCGGCCGCCTTGCCGTTGCACGGGATCTGGGACAGGTCGATGAAGTGCTCCGACTCGCGGGCGATCTTGGCGCGGAAGGTGGTGCCATCGTCCGGGCTGATGGCGTAGCAGAACACCTCGACGCGGGAGCGGTCGTGCATGCCGGGGATGGACTGCATGAGGTGCGAGGTGGGGTGGTTGCCGAAGTCTGACGACACGTAGCCGATGCGTAGCCGTCCGTTCAGCTCCTTGGGGTACTTGTAGGGCGGCCGGTGCAGCACCTGGATCTGGAGACGGGACACAAACAGGCGTCAGCTCCATAATACACCAAACGGAATCCCTTCAAGGGATACTTCTAGCCAAAGACGCAAATTTTCCTAAAGATGTTAAATTCAACTGAAATTTTCCAACTTTTCGTGATACAGTCAAAACGGACAATTCCTAGAAAAATTTTCAAATTTTCTTTAAAAGATTTCAATTTCCCTATGAAAAACTTCTACAGTCGCATCTCTACTTCAAGGCTCACCTTCTCGATGCACAGGTTGGCGTGGCGGGCGGCGATGGCCTTACGGAAGTCGTGGCTCAGCGGGTACAGCATGGAGTGGTGCGGGTGCACGGACGGCAGGCGGTTCTTCTCCAGCTGCTCGGCCACGATGCTCACCAGCTTCTTCATGCGGGCCTCGTAGTCGGTCCAGTCGCACACGATTTGCAGGCAGTGCGCCAGGTTGCAGTAAGCGTCAGGGAAGTCGGGCTTGAGCTTCAGGGCGGTGCGGTACGACTGGATGGCCTCGGGGATGTTGCCAGAGTCCTGCAATACAAACAACGGTCAACATGAAACACAAGCCGTGGAGAACTGCGTCCCATTCATGATTGTCATCCTCGTCTCAAAGTCTGCCGGAGAAGTCGACATGCTACGCACCTTGTGGATGGAGGCCAGGTTGCTGTGGGCGTCCGCGAAGGCAGGGTTGATCTGGATAGCGCGCGTGTAGCACTGCAGCGCGCCCTGGATGTCCTGCATCTCCTTCAGCGTGTTGCCCATGTTGCTGTACGCGTCCGCGAACGTCGGCTGGATACGAATCGCCTCCTTGTAGTGCATCAGGGCCTCGTTCAGCTTGCCCTGCTGCTGCAGCACCGACGCCAGGTTTGAGTGGGCGGCCGCGAACTCGGGGAACACCTCGAGGGCCTTGAGGTAGAGCCGGGTGGCCTCCTCGATGTAGCCCTGCTCGCGCTTGATGTTGGCCAGGTTGTTGAGGGAGTCGGCGTGCGTGGGGCTGAGCCGCAGCGCCGTGTTGTAGCACTCCTCCGCCTCGCCCACGCGGCCCTTCTCCTTGAGGGCGTTCGCCAGGTTGCAGTAGGCATCGGGGAAGTTGGGCTGCAGCTCGATGGCGCGCCGGTACGTGTCAATGGCCAGGTCGATGAGGCTGGGAAGGGAAAACGACGCGGGTTCAAATACCACTTCAATCACACAATTAATTGTTATATTATTATTATTATATTTTTTTTAGGGGGGGGGGGGCTCTATTTCGCGCACTTTACCCACGTTCCCCCCAACAACGCCGATGTCGTCGCGGGAAGGCTGGCTACACCGAGCTCCCTGCCCGCATGAAAAATAAATCATCTCCCAAATAGACCCACGCCACCCACTCTTCAAAAAGTGACGGATTTTGATCGATGCGAGCATCTATAATGCGCGTGTACACACACATACAAGGGTACGGCACGACATGGGACCACGATTAATCACAATGGAGAGACAGGCGCAGAAACGGTTGAGGGGCCATACGACGGGAGCGCCATCCTTAAGCCAGAGCCCCCCCCCCCCCCCAGCCGGAGACCGAGCCGCGGCGCGCACTTAGGCAACGCGCCCGGCACGCCCGTCCCGGTGCGGCCTACCTGTACGGCGACCCCTCCGAGCCCCTCACAAATAGGGTATTTCGGAGAAGGTCCAAACCGGAAATGGAGAAGAAGTCAAGAAGAACATCAGCGGAAACAAAACGCGAATATCATGAGGGTTACCGTAGCAGAGAGTATCTCCGCCACGGCGTCAGCCACGAGCCAACGTCAAAAATTTGGAGGCTTAGCTCTCGCTGACAATATGTCACGACCATTTGGTAGGATCAGTCAGCGCCGGAACTACCCCCTCAGGGTCGCGCGGTTGAAGTCTGCGCTTCATTTCCGGTTTGGACCTTCTCCGAAATACCCTATTACACAACACACCTCAATGCGGTTATGAAGACGACAGAGCGACATAATCCCCGTCTATTCTGGGGAAGAGAGGCCCGTCTCTCCATCTCCCTCTCTTCTCATGCTGCTAGGGGATGTTTACAAATTACGTAACGAACATCAAAGGGCACAGACACCCAATGCCATGGTGCGATATTTTGCCCCACCCCCTCCCCCCTGACTTGTGCCTTCACAAGAAGAAATAAAGCCGGTAAATGTACCCCGAGCTCCGATGGGACTCTTGTCTTCTCTCCCACCGGACGGACTTATGTATACCGCAGTCTGGGAAAGGAGAGAACAAAAAAAAAAAAAAACAGAAAAAGGCCGAGGGGGAGCGCGGGGGTGAGATCGCTTCTGCGGCTGGACGCGATCCAAGCAGGAGACGCGGGGAGAATCCCAAAGTTTCCCCGGCGGGGAGGGGGGGGGGAATAACTTCTCTTCCGTTCGGATATCCATCCCTGCAAGTTACGCGGCGCCCTCCGAAGGCGGCTACAGGCGACAACACCAGCGTCAGTCCCCGGACTGGAGGGAGGGAGACGGAGACAGCACCAGCGTCAGTCCCCGGACCGGAGGGAGGGAGACAGGGGCTGTCCGCTAGAGAGCCCCCGCACCACGTGACTCGACACGACACCGACACGGCACCGACACGACACACACACGCGTATAGTATAAGTGGTCACTGTACTCACCCTTGCTCGTAGTAGACGCACGCCAGGTTGCCGTGCACGACGGCATTGTTGGGGCTGAGGTTGAGCGCGCGCAGGTACGCTGCTACCGCCCTGAAACAGCACAAGAAGACGCCGCCGTCACACATACTGCTGCGCAAGCAAACCGCGAAAACCGACCGAGGCAGCTGCTGCTGCTGCTGCTGCACCGCCGCCACGCCATCGTGACCACGACGTACTAACGGCAGGCGTCACGACACGGCGGCGGCGGCCTGCAAGCCAAAGTGGGCCGAGACACAGCCGGAGGGTGACCGGGCCGGCCGCGAGGGGGCGCCACACACAAACACATCCAATACACTGGCCCACCACTCCAGCCACTGCTACACCTTGTCCTTCGGCGGCGGTGGTGGTGGTGGTTGTCGTTGCTGCTGCGATTGCGGCAATACGGCCGTACAAACGCAGAAGAGGGGGGGGAGGATAAAAGGGCTGGGGAGGAGCGGGGGGGTCCTCTGAGGTCGCGCTTCAATTTCCGCACGCAAACCCTCAACCTCGAGACTGGCTGCTGGAGTGCCGAATACTAACGGCTTACAGGGAAGGGCTCAGAGCCCACTCTGCGACACACCCACCCAACCACCAATGAAAACCTCGTTCGGAACGTCATCGACCAAGATCGACGACAACTGCAAGGCCGAGGCACTACCGCCCCCCCCCCCCCTTCCAAAAAAAAAATCTAACTCAATATATCAAAACCGGTCGCGCGTAATTTACGGTGCAGACCGACTTGGCACCGAGCAGAACCCCCCCCCCCCCCCCCCTCGCCAACCCCAACGGTGCGAATCCGACCAGCGCCGCCTACTTTCCGCTTCCACCCCCCCCCTCTCCCGCGAACACGAGCATTAGGGCACAGCACGGCACGGCAGGGGAGGTCTACGGATGGGCAGCGTCGGCAAGGCGACGACGGCCTACGACGCACTACCTCTGTAAGCTAAGCCCCACCGCCACCGCAGCAGCAGCAGCACTGGGTCGATGGGCCGACTGTCGATGCCGCAAATGACCGCCAATAACTCGCGTCTCCTCACGCCAATGCCACGACCTGCCTGCCCCTGCCGTGTGTGTGTGTGTGTGTGTGGCAGGGGGACACCCCCCGGAGGGACCCGACCTGCGCACGGAACACACAAAGTAGTGTACACTGCCTCCCCCCCCCCCCCCCCCCCGGGGAGGGAAAGAGGGAGCGCGTCATTACGCCGTTTGTGTGCAACGGACTGCGAATAGGTTGGAGGGGACGTTATTTGCAGCGGCCATGAGGGGGTTATGGACAGGGCGTGGCGCCAGGCGGGGGTATAATGCTATGCATTACTGCACAGCCTGCGTCCCAGCGGTGCTCACAGGGTGGGAGGACGTTCATCAACAACCGCCCCCCCCCGAAAAAAAAAAAAAAAATATATATATATATATATATATATACATAAATAAAAATAATAATAATAATTAGAAGAATAGCACAGCATCGTGTACATTTACATGACATTGCATCGCCACTGACATCGACTCTAACGCCTGCATCTCTCCCCCTCCAACCACACCTGTCGGTTCTCTCACAAGAGCGGGGGGGGGGGGGGGGCGGCACGACAGGTGCCGGGGCGGGGCGGCTCCAGGTGTGCTAGTGACGTGACAACCTCATAACCACCCACCCGGAGTGGAGCAGAGTGCAGAGGCGCCGGAGAGCGGCCGAGTGTGTGGTGTTAGGCCAGGGCGAGCCAGGGCCCCCAGCCGTGCGCCCCACCAACCACATCATCTCCGCCTCCGACACACACGCAACGCCGAGCGCCTGCGAGAGCCAGGGTAGCCCGCCCGCACGGCACGCGTGCACGCACGGCTTGGGATTGCCTACCTACCAGGCGCCGTGCACAGCCAGATTCTCATTATACACAAGGAATGACAAAACAAAATAAAATCTGAAAAAAAAATGTACCCTATTCGTCACTTGGGCATTGGGCGCGGAGCAGCTACTACCGGGGGGGTCGATTCCGACCGAAAAGACACGCAATATGGACGCGAACTGCCTTCTCCGTCCCACCCGCGAGGGCGAGCAAGCGAGCGAGCGAGCGAGCGAGAGACACATATGGGCGGCCAGCTCGTGCGTAGGCCGCGCCTGGGGTGGGAGTGGGAAGGGAGACCGGCGGTGACCAGTTCGACAACCGTGCCCGGGGCTCCACCCATCGACCGTGGCGTCGCAGGGGAGCGCTGAATATTATTGATCACGAGCGATAACAACCTGCGAGGGCACATCGCAATCACCGCCACCATCGACCATACAACTGCGTTCGACGTGTCAAGCCACCGGCACAGGACAGGGTGGGGGGAGGAAGAGCAGCGTCGGATGTAGGGAGAGCAGTGAAGAGCGCATACAGAGTTACCCCTAATTTTCACATACCACCATTTTCCATGACTTTTCCAGGCAAAACTTTGAAAATTTACCGTTCCCACACGAAATAAAAAAAATTTCATGGCGACCCCGATATTTTTTTTTAAACGTATGGATTTTTCCATGACCTTAATTATTTGTTATTAATTTTCCTGTTTTCCACACCTGTGGGAACCCTAGCAGAGACGACGCCCCTGCGGGTCCCGACTGCCCCGCTCACCCCCTTCCCCCGGCCGGCCGCGCCCCGCCAAGCAACAAGTCCGGCCTAACACGGGGGAGGGGGGGGGGGGGGGGGGACGTGCCATCAAACGGATGATCGGATCACCATCACGTCCATCCCCACGCTGCCGCCGCGGCCCGGGTAGCGCCGTGTAACACGACCGATCAGCCCCCGCCTCGGGCCGCGCACGCGACCGTCACAAAAGCACCCCCCCCCCCCACCCTCACCCCCTTCCCTCCCTCACCCTCACCACCAATAAAAGAGCCGAGTAAACGTCTACCCCGCCTGTCGGCTGACAGGCCTCCCGTTAAAACCCAGCGAGCGGACGATATTGAAAACGCTTGAGACGGCCGGCGGCGGGGGCGGGGCGAGGCCGCGGTGCCGCCTTACTGGCCCCCCTGTGCCCCCCGCCTTGGCCAGCCCTGTTGATTCTCTCCCTTCCCTGGGGCCGGCAGGGAGCCCTCCTTGCCCTGGGGCCCTATGATCCTGCACGCCATGCCCGTTTCACACTTCAGCTCCGTCCCAATTCTGCCCCCCCCCCCCCCCACCGCTTCATCCCGAACCTCATTCCATTCCGCTGGCCGATCTAACTCCACCCTTTCTCACCCCCTTCTCTCTCCTCCTCCTCCTCCTCCTCCTCCTCAAGAAACTCAACACTTTACGATCCGGCCCATTTCCTCCTCCTCTCCTTCTTCTTCCCTGCCGGCCGTACGCCCCCGACCAACACCCGTCATGTACACAGACGGCACGCTGCCACACAGCGATGATGGCCCCCGTATCCCTCTCTCAAAAAAGTTCTCTGCACGGAAAACGTTCACCAGCGGCACCCGCAGCCATGGGGCCGTGGGGCACAGGGCCGTCCATCTCGGGTGACACGATGCCACCCTGCCACCCCCCGGCCGCCAGCGCCACCACTACCGCCACCGCGCCAGCGACCCCCCCCCCGCCAGCGCTACCACTACCGCCACCGCGCCAGCGACCCCCTCCCCTCCCACCTTGGCCGGACCCGCACCCTTCAACCCTCTCGCGAGCTCTCCACGCCGCACCCCCCACCCCTCTCTCACTCGCTCTCCAGCAGCAGACCACGACAGCGGCGGCGGCAGCGTTGGGTATTGTCAAGGAGGAGAAAGAGGAGGGCGGCGGGAATGAACCGGCCAATTCCCAGAGCCAATCAAGCAGTTGGGGCCCTACTACCACCACCGCTACCCCCGTCCCTGGGGAGAGCCATCAGCCGGGCGGTCGGACGCTTTACTCACCACCGACCGACCCAACAACAACCCCATTGCGATACACAGCACTCCACAGTACACACTCGACCGCGGCCAACCCCACCCCCTCTCTACACAGACATGCGTTCTTTATGTATCTAAAACACCGGCACGCACGCACGCACACACCAGACACGTCCCCGCAACGGGACGTGTTGGGACCAGCGACAGCGCTGGGCGGCAAACCATCGAAACAATCAGGCGCCGCCCAGCGCGCCCGCCCACTATGAAAAATTCAGGCGAAAGAGGAGGGCAAAGGCGGGGCCATTACCAGAGCGGCTGGCTGCCCGGCCGGCCCGATTCGCCAAATCGCGGCCAAACGCCGGCGCGCCCTCTGATTGGGCGCCGGCGGCGGCCTCGGTATCGGGTTCGTCCTTTACAGGAGCCGTCGCGGGCAGTCAAGCGGAATGACAAGACAAGCGACAAGAGAGAGAGAGGGGCGTGCGCGCGCCCCTTTGTGCCCACCGCCCCCGGCGGCCGGCGGCGGCGTGGGCCGTGCCGACGAAAGATTAGGACGAAGGACGAAATGAAGGGTCGAGGCGGGCAGCGAGCACACAAAGCCCCGGGGGCCCGGGGGGAGAATCCCTCCGCGAGCAATAATACCGCTAAGTCGACGTCGTCGTGGCCAAGGCGGACCGCGGCGGGGGACGGTCCGTAAGTGCAGCCCTCCAGGGCGGCCAGGACCCGTCTCACGGAGGCCCCCGGACCGCGTCAAGTCACTTACGGACGCCCCCTCGCCGCCCGTTTCGGCGGCCGCATCGCCGCTCTCTCGTTTCTACTGAAAATGTCTGCCCGGGGCGCGCGGGATGGACGGCCATCAACGGGGGAGTGAGTGCCCGCGGCGAGACGTCAGTGGGAGCGGGCCGGGTCCTCGAGGGCGCACTTATCGGCCCTCAATACACGTCTCCCACGACCCCCTCCACAGTGGACCGCCCCCTTGACCCCAGGACGACGACGACGACGACGTCAGTCAGTTAGTCATCCCACCCGAGGCGCTGCCATCTCATACGCGTTTGGCACCTTGAAGGGCGGCCTCGACGGGGGTGTCGGCGTCGTCGACCTTGCCGATGAGGGGCAGCAGCGATGGAGGGGCGATAGGGCGAGTGCCATCGACTTTACATTAGGGAAGCAAACGGGGGTGGGGAGGGGGGGGGGGCGTCACCCTCCTGTCTAATCGACATGCAAACCGAGAAGAATCCGAGGACGTCGCAAAAGGCTCCAAAGCACACCACAAAAAAGGGAGGGGGGGAAAAAAAGGACCACCTTGAGAGAGTATTGGGACTCAGGACAGCGCGTTGCACATTCCGCTGGCGCCAGTCGGTATTAAACCCGACACATTCCGGCCCAAGGTTCGAATACAGCTGCTATTTGAGGCGGTGCTCGAGGCGCCCACAACACAACGGGGTTGATCGTAAAGCGGCTCTCTGTTGTGGAGATAGCCGAGCTCTGGGGCCGACTCGAGGGATTCAGCAGCAGCAGCAGCAGCAGCAGCAGCAGCAGCAGCAGTAGCAGGAGCAGCAGCAGCAGCAGCTACCTGAGCCGGCTCTGCGTGCTCGGTTCGAACAGCGCACAGCCCGCCGATAAGTGACAGCAGGAAGGGGCCTAAGCCCCCCCCGCCGATCGGCCACAGCTACTGCTGCTGGCTTGGGGCCACCGTCTGTCAAAACACGTGCCCCCGCCGCGCCGCGCCCCCTTTCATCTCAGATCCCTTTCACGACCCCATCACATCCCGTGCCGAGCAAAGCCGAGCCGAGCCGAGCTTCGACAGGTGCCGAGCCGAGCCGAGCTTCGACAGGTGCCGAGCCGAGCCGACGGGCGCCACTACACGATAACAGCGATGCGATGCGCTCGATGGGGGCCTCGCCGCGACACTGCCGTGCCCGGCACCACCGGCACGCGACACGAGTGACAGCCGGAGGCACCTCATCCATTCATTCATCTCATCGCCGGGTCTCCACCGCGCAGATTACAGGGTGCCTGCCGGGCGCACGTGGCTCCGCCCGCGGCTCCCTGATCCCGTGCTTGGCACACCGCCGCGTACAGCACGTGGACCGAGCCAAGGGCGGGCAGGCGGGAGTGTGTGTGTGTGTGTGTGTGTGTGTGTGTGTGTGTGTTTAACCAATGCCCAACCATCTCATTCCAACAGCGCCCAGAAACGTAAGAAAACAGACAACACCACGTGCAGCCAGAGTTCCGATGTCGTTTCCATGACCCTTCAGCAGGCAATAATTTCAAAATTTCCATGACCGTTCCCAAACAATTTCTTTTTTTTTTTGCTTTCATGGCGGCCCCGGTATTTTTAGAAGTATTTCAAAAACTTCTATGACCACCCAACGATTTCCATAACAACATTTTTTCCCACGACTTTTCCTGATTTTCAAAGTTGTCCTGGTACATACACGATTTTTCAATTCTTCAGTCTCTTTCTTTTCATTTTTTTTTCTTGTCGGACCGATCAAATTCCGACTAGGCCAAAGGCAGCCGATGCCGTCGTCCCCCATCCAAGCCGCTCTGTATGCGTAGCGCGGCGCGGCCAGGACGGCGCGAGACGGACGGAAACACCGGCGCGAGGCACAGGCGCCGCCGCAGCAGCAGTAGGGGCAGCAGCAGCAGCAGGGGCAGCAGCAGCAGCAGCAGGGGCAGCAGCAGCAGCAGCAGGGGCAGCAGCAGCAGCAGGGGCAGCAGCACGTCGGCGGACTCGCGTCTCCGGCATACCGAATCGCCGTGCAAATGGAGCGGATAAAACACCGCGGGCACCGGGGGTGTGAGCCCGGGGGGTGTAACGACCCCGGGGGCCGGCCACCTGGGTGCTGCTGGCTGTGGCGCCAGACCCGTCAGGGGACCGGACAGGACCATAACCGGCGCGGCGGTGGCGGGGGGGACACGGCGTGGCCGGGGGCGGCGAGTGGATGGCGCCGGCACGACGCCGGTGCCCCGTCGGCTCCCCGCAGCTCCCCGCCGCCGACACATTTAGCAAGCAAACGTCAAGCCAAGGCCGTTGGGGGGCGCACCTTTTGATCCAGCGCTTGATCCAGGCGAAGCAGCCGCGGGCGAAGCCGGCGCCCGGGCCAACGTGGTAGGTGTCCGAGACCCAAGGGTCCCAGGGCGAGCTGCTGTGCTCGGGCAGGATCGTGATGATGGTGTACACGATGACGCACTGGTAATCCATGGCGGCATAGGTGGGCACATGTTGACACGGCACGACGGTGTGGGGGACCGGGCGCGCGATCACCTGGCTGTCATCGCGGGGACTGTGTGTGTGAGTGTATGTGTGTGTGGAGTGACTGTGTGTGCGTGTGCAAGTGTGTGTGTGTAAGGGGGGGAAGAGTGCACGTGTGCGGATGGCGTGAAGGATGGAAGTGGCGGTGTCGGTGCAAAAGAGTGGGGAGGGGGGGAAGAGATAGAGCGACAGACAAGAGAGTACGACAGAGATAGTGACAGAGCGGCTAGAGGGGCACTACACTACACTAGCTAGAGAGGGCACGGGGAAGCACTACTGCCGTCGGGGGCGGCCGCGCCGAGACTGAGGCGCCAGCCCCGCCAGGCTAGGCCCTGCCTGGCCCTGCCCTACGCTGGCTGGGTGGGGGTGCACGCGCCCCCCGCCCGCCCCCGGCGGAGCCCCCACCACCCCTCAGCGCCGCAGCCGCAGCCGCGCACAGCCAGCGGGAGTCTGCCCCAGCGTGGGGAGGAGAGAAGGGAGTTCTGGATCGCCAGTGGGGGGGGGGGGGGGGAGGAGGGGGAGGGGGACCAGTGGGGGCACCCCGGCGTACGCATGCCGGGGCTCCGCATGCCCCCGTTGGGGCGCCCCGCCCGGCCCCCAGCCTCCAACGACCGTCGTCCGCACCTTTTTATTGCAATTTAGTCGCCAGCAGCGTCGGCCGGACCCCGGCCCCCGACCTCCGGGGCCCGCGACCCCTAACGCCCGGCCAGCAGTCCGGGCAGGCGGCAGTAGCGGCAGTAGCGGCAGTAGCGGCAGCAGCAGCGGCAGCGGCAGCAGCGGCAGTAGCGGCAGTAGCGGCAGCAGCGGCAGCGGCAGCAGCGGCAGCAGCAGCGGCAGCAGCAGCGGCAGGTGCCAGAGGAGAGGAGTACAGCCACCGCCGCTCCCAACCGATGCCGGGACAGTTCCGCTCCAACGGTGTTAAAACGACACGGGCGCAAACTTCGGCCCGCGTCGTATACACGGTGGCGCGCGGCGGCGGCGGCGGTGGCATACCCATCGGTCCCCACCGTCGCAACAACAACAACACCGGAGGAGCCGACGCACCCTCAGCGACCGTCGGCGTGCGAAGAGTTTCGGCCGCGGAACACAGCGTGCGGAGGGCCAAGGACGCGGGCGGTGGGAGGCCGCGCCTGTGGGGGGATGCGACAGGCCGCGGATACGCACAATGTGTCATCATTTGAGAGTGTCAGGCAGGCCCCCACGCCCGGGACCACACAGATTTCTCATCGTGTTAGTGTCTAGGAGCAGAGCCGCGCTCCCCCTAACCGAGAACGTTCTCGGAGATCCCCTTCCGGGAGCCGACGATAATGCACCCCGCACCGCGGACAGCCCAGCCGGCCCGACCCCGTCTCCAACCCTTCAAGGGGCCGTGCCGGGCAGTGCCTCTGCAAACACGCGGGGCTGGTGGAAGGGTTGGGCGTGGTTGTGCCGCGTACACAGCAGACCCCCGCCGCCCCCCGGCGTGGGGCTCGCGTATCGGGGTCAGGGCCAAAGCCTAGCAGCCTAAGCCAGATCAACTACCGCGGGGCGCTTGTGGAGGACGAAGGGGTGACGACGAGGTCCCCGACCTCCGCGCGGCCAAAGTCATTGACCCACCACCACCACCACCACCACCTGCGCCGCCGGCCCGGCTCTGATAAGAACGGCCATCACTTCGCTCGGCCAAAAAAAATTTAAAAATAAAAAAGGAGGAAAGAGGGGGGGGGGGGAACAACATAAAACAGGGTGCGGCACTCCTTCCAGACACGCCGCAGCACCGCCCGCCTCGCCGCAAACGCAGCAGACGCGCGAATCTCGGCAACGCCGATTCAACTGAGGCGTATCAGATCGAATTAGCGCGCCCCCCTTTCTGACGGGCCATCGTCAATTTGCCGCAATACCGCACTCCACCGCCTTCCCCCCCAGCCGCCCCGACTCCAGACGCGACGCGCGCCCCGGGGCCCCCCTGCTGCTGCTCACGGGCTTCGTCGCCATGGAGACGGGACAGTCCAACTCTGGCAGGAAGATACAGCATTGCCGCCGCCGCCGCAGCAGCAGCAGCAGCAGCAGCAGCAGCAGCACCACCAAGAGGCGGCGGAGGCGTCCGTCCCCACCCCAGCGCCTCTCATCTCATCCAGCTAATTGTGGGCTCGGCATCCCCCCCCCCCCCCCGGGTCCCTCGGGATCCCTCCAGCCAGCAGCCTCGAAGAGATCGACACAGATAGAAGCGGAGAGGGGGAAGGGGCGGCTCCACACACACACACACACACACACACACACACACACACACACACACACACACACACACAGACGACACAAACTTGATCCAAGGAGGGCTAAGAAGATACACATCGCCTCGGCGTGCAGGCGGCGGGCACACATGCGTCACAAGATTGGCAGGCACTGCTGGAGACGCCCGGGGCGGCGCGGCAGGCAGAAACCAGCTTCGTTACGGAAAGTGCCCCCCCCCTCTGTCTCTTTCTGTCTCGAGGGATGCTAGCTCGGACATAACGAGAACGTCTTTCAGAGGAATTCTGGTAGTAAAAGAGACAAAAACCCTAGAAAGTTAAATCCCTCCCCACACACACAAAAAAAGGATAAAATAAACAGAGAGACGGGAAAGTCCACGCGGCAACATGATAATTCCAGGACCACAGGCAGAATACTTCATAAGCGGCTTGAAAGAAAAAGAGGGAGGGAGGAAGGGGGGGGAGAAAGGGAGAGAGGAAGGGAGAGAGGAAGGGAGAGATGAAGGAAGCGAGAGTGGGAGGGAGCGCGCGCGAGAGAGAGACGGAAGAGGACGTGCGCGCGATGACTGTCCTGCCGGAGCCAGGAGGCAAGCGCCTGGAGGGTAGGCAACGCGACCGCACTCGCGTCCGGCGCGTGCCTACCTCCACGGCGCTCGCCGCTCCCCTCCACTCACGTCAGCGGCGCGCCAGAGGGGCAGCAGCAGAAGCAGAAGCCGGGGCAGCGCACCGCACGGCCATAGGCGTGCCACAGGCGTGCCACAGGCGTGCCACAGGCGTGCCACAGGAGAGGGCAGTGCGGAATCACTGGCGAGACTCTGTGCCGCTCGAGACAAACGTGCTCGGTTTACACACACACACACACACTACACGCGTGGATGGTGTGCGTCAGACCAAAGCCAGAACACAAGCGGGATATGCTCTGCCGCTACCCGTCTATGCAGTGATAGCGCGCGTCTGACGCCCCGCACCAGCAGCGTCTTGGCCAGCGGCCAGCCACCGCTGCAACGCTACAGCGCGCGTGCGTCACAGACAACCTCAAGTCACTTCCCCACGCTAGCACACTTTTACCCCTGCCGCCTCCCTCTCTCCCTCCCCCCCCCCCCCCCCCCTCTCTCTCTCGTACTCCAGATCGCACCGGATCACGCCGCACACGCCCAGGGCTGGTCAGGAAGAGCACACGGCATGACGTCACCTCCTTGCCCTCCCTCCTCAACCCTCCCCTTCCCCCGCACGGGGGAGCTCAATGATGATGATGCCAGACGGCAGACGGGGCCATGCGAGGCGCGGCAGCGGGCACCCGCTGACACCGCCGGCCCCAATCACAGAGATCCGAGAGACATGTGTGCCGTGCATATTGGAGGCCCCGACTGCAGATGTGACCTGGACCCGCGGGGCGCGGTGCCAATCACAAGTTGTGGACAAGCCGCTTTACTTCCCCCCCCCCTCCCCCTCCCCCGTCTGAGCAGCAAAGCGCTGCACTGCGCCCTTTCTCTGTCTGCCTCCCCCGTCCTCCCGCGCAGGGCCCAAAGGACCCTTCAGGGTATTGACAGCAGCCAAGTCCGCGCGCCTTACGGGACAAAGGGCGTCGGCGAGAGGGGCGCGCGGCCGCTGGACAGTATATATATATATATATATATAGTGCCCCACCGGGAGACCAAGGGACGTGGAACCTTTGCACGCCCCCCAGACAAACTAAACTAAAACAGAAAAGGACAGAAAGAACAGACGGAGGAGGGGAGGGCGGGAACAGGAAGCAGAGGAGAAACCCGCCCCCACAGGGGCGCCTGATTAAGGCACTCACTGGCCGAGCCCCCAAACAGCCCAGCTAGCCTCGTGCCGAGTACCCGCAGGACATGCACGTGGGCATGACGTACCAACACCACCGCAGGACCTACGAGCGGGCCATCCCTGCCCCTTCTCGTTGTACACCGATTTAAATCATAGCTGATTCTTTAGAATTTATCTCATTTCCTTTAACAAGAAAAAAAAAATGATAAAAAAAAATTCTGAACCGATGCATAAGGAATTTTTCTGACTTTGACACTGTGCACCAATTTCTTTTCAAAGTGAAGTCCTTCTCGCACCATATAACCCTTAGACAACAGGACAGGTGTACGCGGCCGGCGCGGCCCCTCCCTACCTGTTGCCTTGGCAGGGCCGTGAGAGCCTCGGCTTCCATCTGCTTGGCGCACCGCCACGGACTCGTACTACTGCACGCGCCACAGGCGGGGGGATTAACGACCAAAATACACCAATCAGTGCTGCCGCCACAGCTGCCGCCGCCGCAGAAACCCGGACAAGGCCGGCGCCCCGCGCAAAAATAAAATACAACCACCGGCCCAACCCGCGGCCACGGCGAGACACGAGTCATGAATCGGGGTCGACAGCCATCAAACTAGCGTCCAGACAACATCATCTGCAACATTTGGCTGCGAGTCATTATTTGACAGGGTGCGGCGCAGCGCGTGTCTCTGCCGTCGACGTCAGCGGGCGCGAGCGAGACGGGACGGCGAAAGGACCTCTCCCTGCCTCCCTCCCTCTTCAGGGTTGGTCTCGCCCCATAAGCACATCAACATGCGGACAACGTCGGCGAGCGAGAGCCAAAAAAGAGCGAGAGAGAGCGAGAGAGAGAGAGCGAGAGAGAGCTGGACAGCACTCTAAAACCCCTCAACGACGCAGAGGCCGGGGGCAATACGGGAAACGTCACCCCCCACCCCCACCCACCCCTCAATCCCCGAACCGCCCTTCGAATCCCGCAAACCCTTCACGACCCATCCATCGCCCACCCGCCTCACCCTCCCAAGTCCCTTTGTGGCGAAGAAAAGAACCGACGCAGCGATTGTGGGGGCGGACTGGGGGGGGGGGGGGGGGGGGGGCTGCGGCGGCGGCCCACAGGTAATACGAGATCAAGGTATTGAAATATGAAAGAGACGCAAAGCCACAAGGCCGGCGGAGGGGTGAGGGGAGGGGGGGGGGATTGTCCTACACTGCGCAGTCCGGCAGATCATGTACACACCTCCCGTCCTTCTATCTTTGGTTTCAGAGGAGGATGAGTGCAGGTAAAAAGAATTTTTAAAAAAATGAAAAAAAATTAAGTAAAAAAATTCAAGGTACGAGGCAAGTTTTAGGATAAAATGTGAGCACTTTCGAGAAACGCGTGATTTACTTTTCTTAACTGCATGTGACTGTTTTCCCATCGTAATTTAATGACCTGCAGCTAACCTTACGACCAGGCCGGATGCGGGCCGCGGACGGAGAGGGTCGGCGCTCACTCACCTCCATCTCCCGGAGCCCCGCCAACACAACAGGCTGACGTCAAGTATTCACGAGCAACCGCCCCCGCCGCCCCCCACCGCCCCCGGCCGCCCATTCATAATAGACGGCGCACTTCGCAAATGAACTGCCCGCTTTCACCAGAGACCACGCCGACGAGGCAGCAAAAGCGGACGCCGTTCGAGTGGAAACGAGCCGCCGCCCGACCAACGAGAGGATTGGCAACAACCAAAAATAAGTTTCTTAAAAATATTTTGAAAAATATATTTAAAAAATGGCCAACTTTCCGTGGACGCCGCCGGCGCCGCAGCAACTGGAAAGGAGCAGCCGAGTGCTATGGAAAATGACTTGGCGAATTCTTTCCATTAAAAACCGGGGGGGGGGGGGGGGGCAGAAAAAGCGGCCAAAGGCGCACACCGACATGCCCCTCTCTTCCTTCCCCCCTGCCAGCCCTAGCCCTGCCGGCCCTGCCCGCGGTGACAAACGTCCGAGGCAAGGTGACCTGGCGGCCCCGGCGGCCCGAGCCCACAACACCAGGCCAGATAGCCGTGTGCTCTGGAATACACTCGTGGCACCTCCAGCCGTCGGTGTGTGTGTGTGTGTGTGTGTGTGTGTGTGTGTGTGTGTGTGTGAGAGTTGTTTGCTCAGTGCGCGGCATGCGGGGACGGAGGGGGTGCGGGGAGGTGACACGGGACTCATACTTTAGCTTCTCCTCCCACCCAGGAGCCACAAGCACACAGCACCGCCAGGGCCGGCGGTGACCCGGCCCCGGGGACGAAACACGACGAGAGACAGCAGGAAGGATGAAAAATGAAGATGAGGGACACCAGAGCCGCAGCAGCAGCAGCAGCAGCAGCAGCCCAAGGCGAAGGTCGGGCTGGGCCTCAGCGGGGAGGTTGTCGCACATAAACACACGCGCGCGGTCTAGGAATAGCACCGGGAAGGGCGTTGGCGGCCCTCGGCGCCAATGCCCCGTCTTGGCCCGCCTCGGGGTCACAAACAGACGCAAACAAAAAGTTGTGGGACAAATAGTGCTCGGCACCGAGGCCCGGCCGCCCGGCCCCCACGCTGCGAGCGCCTGCGAATGGCAGGGTAGGCCAGCCCGCACAGCACGGCTGCGTGCACGGCTCGGCGGGTGCCTACCCTCCAGGCGTTCAGCCCGCTGGCCGAGGCACAAACAACGGCAGCCACCCACCGGAAACACTCCGGTTTAACTTCCGGATTTCCGAGTTTCATGAACTTCGCGTGACTTGGTGTTTCGGTGCACACGTGTACACGTTTCCAGGCACCATCGCATACGTCTTGTGCTGTGCAAGAGCGATCTGAAGGGAGAAAACACAGTTCCAATCAAAGAGTGCGGACTCACCGGTCGAAGATGCGGGCCTCCTTGAGCACGTTGCCGAGGTTGATGTAGGCGTCCAGGAAGTTGGGGTCCAGGGCCACGGCCTTCTCGAAGTGGTGGATGGCCAGCCAGATCTCGCCCTGGGCGTTGAAGACGCAGCCCAGGTTGCTCCAGGCCACGGCGAAGTCGGGCCTCGTCTCGATGGCCTTCAGGTAGCAAGCCTGCGGGGGGCGGACGGGGGAGGGAAAGGAGCGGGGCAAAGGGGAGGGGGCAAAGAAAACACACGTTGTAGGGAAGAAAGATGGTTGCATGACACATCAAGAGGGGGGTATGGCCGCCAGCGCGCGCAGTCAAACTGCATGAACATAACAGAGACATTCCGACCTCCCCTGCCAAAAAAAGGACCCTACTCCCTAGAGTGAGAGCAGTGCTGACGGGCCGCGGGCCGGAGGGCACGCCGAGCCGGATGTAAGAAATGACTCCAGAAAAAGAAAAAAAAAAAAAAAAAAAAAAGAACTCGCCTCAGTTCAACACTGCCCTCTCCTTTCACACTCGCAATCACTCGCACCCAGTCACACTCAAGCCCTAGTACGCGCGCTCTCTCTCTCTCTCGCTCGCATTCTCTCATGGATGTAGTGTGTGTGCCGCGCAGCGCGTGGCCACCCTTCGCATGAACCAGACTGAGGCAAACCGAAACAAAACCAGATCAATCTACCAATGTGCCAATGTGTCTCAGTCTGTCAGGGGGCCGGTGGCAAGGGAGTCAGTGGTGTGTGTTGAGATGACGAGTCAGTGTTGTTGTGCGCAAATCAAGTGAGTAGTTGACGCAAGCGCAAGGTATGAGTGCGCATCTACGCTAGGCGCGTGGGAGGCGGAGAAAAACAGCATAACCTAAAAGACCAACATATTGTATTATTGGAAAAAGTTTACTATTAAGTCAGCCAGCCTCCTTCAACTACAACTCATAAGGAAAAATAAACAAAACGGGTCAACAAAGATGGGGATTTAAAAAAGAAACTGTCTTCCAGAGGGAATGCATTTCTAAAACTTCCGCAACCCAGCAATTAATGACGAAAGTTTTATACAGGCCCTCGAAAATGAAAGTGATAAAAGTACGATTGAAAATTTCATACAAGCAAAGTAGTCATTAATCTCAAACATAAGGAGACTGGCTACCATGGCTACTTTACCTGCTGGAGTGATCGAATCGATTACCAAGCCACTACATAGATACACTGGAGCCCTGCCTCGTGGCTATTTTGGAAGCACCAGAGTAGATCACCGACTGGTTCCAACGCTGCAGACCCAAGAGACCCCAAACCTAGCCTAGTTAATTATTATAGAACAGTAAAAACCACACTCATTAGAAACTTGCAAAACATGAACAGTATGAAGTAGGACACAGCAATTTTATACCATGCCCCAGCAACACTCACATTAGGTCTGGGAGGAGTCTGTAGCCTTAGCATTTCAGAGCACCCATAGGCATCAATGGAATGAAAAGGCACAAGAGACACAACCAGTTCACAAACAGAGCTACGTGCTTCCTTCCATTAATATGCCTGACATGCATTCTTTCAAATAGACCTCTAGCATAGAAGAAAGGGAAAGAAAAGAAAAAGGCTGAATGAGCCAGAAGAGACCAGAGAGAATGACCAGTGAAAGATAAAATCAGAACTTGTTATCAGCTGTAGGCTTGAAAAATGACAGCCATATTCTTAAAAAGACATTACCGAGCAAGGACTTGATAAGAATGATGTGATATATTACATGGAGCCATGATAAGGGCAAGTTTCTTCATTCTACACAAGATCAGTGAGGCATCTAATTTTTGAATGCAAAAGGCAAGGGTTGTGCAAGTTTAGCAAGATAAATAACAGATGGAAATAAGAAACAGTGTTGCAATATTGTGCCACTTTCCATTATTCAAGCCCCTGGTACTGGCAAGATCAACTCACACACGAGAAGGCAATTATTTTGACATGCAAGATTCAATTC
Organism: Odontothrips loti; assembly: GCA_038380765.1. Taxonomy (NCBI): domain Eukaryota; kingdom Metazoa; phylum Arthropoda; class Insecta; order Thysanoptera; family Thripidae; genus Odontothrips; species Odontothrips loti. Next base: position 11,190,001 of record CM076254.1, read on the forward strand.
ATGCATTAAAAATTTATCTTGCTTTTACATTGTCATAGTCCCATGAAAAAAATTAAATTGCCAGAAAAAGAAAATGAAGCAAAGGTATGAAACACTGAGCTGACCAATCAAACAACTATGAATTCCCTAAGAAGCTTAACAGCCAGAGAGATAAAAGCAATGTAACTTTTCCATATGCTTGCTAAAATAGAATTGGCAGGAATAGGAGCTGCTTTCCATGCATGCATGATTCAAGTTCGAATTTAAAAGAGAAATTGCTTACTCACCATGCTGAGCAATATACTGGAGGGTATGAAAGAAAAGTGCTACAACAACAAACTCAGAATCTCCCAAATCTTTTGCCATTAGATATGCTCTTCAAACAAACAGGTAATGCATTGCTGACTTGCTAAGAGTAGGTGTCTTGAACAGACAATCCAAACGTGGCAAATTCAGACCACCATCAATGTCAATCACACACCAGAGGATACAAACAATCACAGCTTAAGATTCCAAATCATCCTAAGAAATAACAATTATTAATTGGACCAGTTAGCATATAACCTTAGAATGGTATCTGAAATAGTAAAAGTATTATTGGACTTTGCAATTCTTTTACAAAAAGAGAACAAAAGCTCCTAGGAAACCAAGCAAATAACACAGATGGAGCTGAATGCTGCAGTCCTCTGGACTACATGCAGCTGTACCAGACAGCACCTAGGAAACACAGAAGGGCTCATTGGGAGAGCGACGCATGGCCCTTCTGCCCGACATACCAAAAAGAAATACAAACATAGCAATATTGATTTCTTTCAAAAGAGAAACCAAAGAAAGGGCAACATGATGTAATCATATCATAATACTTTCACATCTTTCTTTAAAAATTTTCTTCCCCTTACAGTTGCAGTCAAATTCCTTGCAACACAAAATGGATCTGAAGACAGAACAGTGTAATTAATGATTACATCATCTAAAAACAGAAAACATGATGTTTAATGACAGAGCTAATACAAGAGAAGTATAGTGCAAAGTACCAGAATCTGGTCCATCAATATTAAAATACCAAGAAATTAAATAAGCCAGATTTTTCAAACTTACTAGGCTTATATCATTGAAACAGGACTAAACTACACCAGATGGGCTGTGTTTTGAATTGACCTCTCATAGTAAGCATTCGAACATTCAACATATTTTCTGTTATAGGTCGCATGCGCACAACCAGCAAAGCGCTGCTGGCTGCAGTTTCTTGCGGCCACCAAGGTTTACCATCCTTTAAAAGGTTAATAAAATTTAAATACAAGAAATAATTGCACTAATAAAATATGTAAAAAGATTTACACTGAGTCAAATTCAAACTGGAAAAGTGATATTATTGATAATATAGAATGGTAAACTTTGATAAGGAAATGGGAACTTCTCCTTAAACAGAGCAGTGCTTGTGCTAGAAAATTCCATTAGAAAAGTTCTATTGGATACTTCTGGTACTTATAGCTGTTGAAGATCCAACTCTTTCATTGGAAACCACCTTAGAAAAATATTGCAGATGAATAACATTTTTGAAATTGGAAATTATTGAAGTGAGATATACAAGCATGGCTCATCAGGACATGTTCCCCTCAGATAAAAATAAACAAAGGTAAATTAATCTCAAAGAGTTCCAATAAGCAACAAGTCAAACTGCCTTTACTGGAGTGATCATTACGTCCTCATTTTTCAAAAAACTGATGCTTGGCAATGTGAAGAGCAAAAGACAGTTGAAAACTTCCTGTGTATTAACCATACAGCTCATCAGGTTCACAGAGGGGCAGAGAAAAGAAAAAGGCACACTGCCTGTAAAGCAGCAGTAATGTTTGAGGCTCACTGGAACTGTCAAGAGATTTGCTCTGAAGGATGGAATTTGGATTGAGAGCAATTGTTGAACAAAATTTGGAAAAAAAGAATACAAAAAAAAATATTTTACCAAATGAAGCTTGGGAAACTCAAGAAGGAAGATGAACAAACTTTTTTTAAAAAAAAAGGAAAAAGGAACAAACAAAAAAAAAAACAAAAAAAAACAGTAGTACTGGTATGAAATATAAATTAGAGTGCAGATGTAGCACAAAATTTTCGGAACATACAATAATTTAGCCTCTTCAGCTGAATTTGGTATTAGGTATGATACCAATTTTACGAAAGATGGTCCAGCTTATAGTGCCAACAGTAAACGTCTCAATCCTCCCACAACGGTCGCGCTATATTGATGAATTCATCAATGCAACTCAAGAATAGGCAAAGTAAATGACAGATAGGGTGATCCAAATCCAAGTGCACAGGAAACGCCCATTACTGAAAATGTAAAATTTTAAAGTCACAGCATAGTTTGGGCTTTGTTAATTTGAAGAAACTTTGAGGCAAGCTCAACAAGCGTCAGCAGCTCACTATATTCTGTTGGGGAAAAAGCTTTACAAAATGTACATAATTACAACAATACACAACCTTACTGTTTGAAGAGCATCTGCATGTTATAAAATGAAGAAAGCCCACTCAAATCACTACAATATAATATCCAGTGTTCCAATATACACAATTTACTTCCATACCTTATGGTTGGTACTTCAAATTGGCAGTTAGCCAGAAAACATCAAAGTATTAAACAGAATTTAAGATCCACTGTGTGGTGTTTCAACTGTATTTTGGAATCACAAGAGTTCCAACATGAATAAAAAAAACACGCCTATTTTCTTCATCTCTCGCGACAAGCCCTAACCTTCCAGCACTCGAACACTTGATATCTTAAAAATGGCTTAGTAATTGTTTCACATACCTTGGCCTCGTCAAGCCTTCCCAGAGCTTTTAATAAGTTGCCTAGATCACTGCGCACACAGTACAAGTCCTGATAACAAAGAAAAGATTGTAAGAAAAAGGAAGGAAAAAAAAACGGGCCCAAAAGAAAGGCCAGCACTGCCACAACTCATCAGAAGAAGAAATTTAAAAATTATTACCGGATTGTACTGAAGTGCTGTCACATAGGCTTGCACAGCCTGCTCCATGTCTCCTGCAGCAACTAGAGCAGCTGCCAGGTTGATGTAACCATCAATGAAGTCGGGTTTCAGCCGAACAGCATGACGGTAGTTCTCCAATGCCTCTTGAAGTTGTCCACGTTCTTTGTACACATTACCAAGGTTGGAATATGCTTCAGCCAAAAGAGGGTTTTGTTTAATAGCTAGGGCGCTGAAGTTAGCGGACCTAAGTGATAAGAGATGAAGTGTTAGATTATGCTCATCACAATCACGCGAGTAGACCTCATACAAAAATGGTACCTACTTGTCAAGGCGACGACATTGGAAGTGGATTGATGAGAGAAGTAGAAGGACTCCTGTATTGTTGCTCTCTTGATGCCAGAGCTGCATGCAATGCCTCTCTGCATTTTCATAGTCTCCAGCTTGATATTCACGGTGAGCAAGCTCCAAGAGCCCTAAAACCATGACAATATGCGGTTAACACTTAACCTACACATTAAGAATAGAACCTAACCTATCACAGATAAGAAATTTGTCACAATGTGTGAGTAGAAGTTCATCAAGGAGAATTCGCAGATTAGGACTAGTTTGAAATAATTGTTTTTGAGTGATGCCACGAAGATACCATACAAGTGATAACAAGGCATATTGATGTGAGATAGTGTATACCCTTTGTTTCTGATAAATGTGACACAACACAACCCTTCATGTCCAGAATTTTCTTTTCTCGTCAATTCCTAGCATCACACGAAAAATCGTGATTAGTGGGGGAGAGTGACAACATTTAAAATCGTCAGTCCATCGAGATAACCAACTGAAATTGTAACGGTTGGTGATAGTACAATCGAGCTTCGCCATGGAGGTGTCAATCATGAGCGAGGCAGATGGTGGATGGTAGGTTAACCGCAAGGTCGATAATGCGAACGCTGAAGACACGTTCGGAGCCCAAATCCAACTTTCCGTGAACAATAACATCACGCGAAATATCATTCAAGCTCACCTATGCTGGGTATTTCGCTCATCTTCAGTATCACGCTAGCACCCGCAGATATCTGGTGCTGTATCTGCTGCACTTGGGCGGACTGCATTGAATCCACTTGCGAAAAACTTTGTTACAAGATAAACCTTTCCAGTTCGATTTGCCCTTCGCCAAAAGAGTGCGTCAGAGTTGCAGTGGCCGACGAGTTTGAAAATAGTTAAATGGCCGTTGCAATTTTCACAAAACAATCAACACACACCTCAACAACCCTTCGAGAAAAATTAAGAAAACGTCCGCGTTCCGGCTCTAGCGACTGTTACTGTTGGTGCTGTTGGGTTGGGTGGGCGACGTGTAGATGGCGTGACAGTCGTGCGATGCGCACGGAACAGCACCCTGATTGGTGGGTGCCGAGGGGTGGAGGTAGGTGCGGAAAAAACAGACGGCGAAACCGACGCCGACCCCCGACCTTGCCAATGCAAGCTTTTTGCTATCACCGTCAAAATTGCAAAATGTTGGACCGGTAAGAGCTGAAATTCGGTATTATGACGGGCCGAGGCCGTGGCGCGCTGCGGCGGTGACATTCGTCCCAAAACGAGAAGCGTCACTGTGAGCGCGGCGCCGCGGTGGTGGCCAGGGCGCGTGCGCCGCGCGGACAGCGTGTGCGCATGCGCGGCGGTCTGTCGGAATCGAGCAACGGCACCGGCGGGGAAGCGGGCGCCGTTTGAATCCTTGCGTGAGACGGACCCAAACGGACCGCGCTGCCCCCCTGCCCGCGGCTGGAGTGCAGGAGGGAGTGGATGCGTGTCGCAGGCGGTAGGCATTTAACATATTTGACCCAAATCCCGAATTTCGGGTCTTCGCCTGCGGAGGCTCTTGACAGTCACGTGATGGCCGCGGAGCGCGTGGGGGAGAGAAGAGCGGCAACACCGGCCGCCGCAGCGAGCCCTGCCCTGCCCTCTGCCGGCGGCGGGTGAAAGTAGCCGGGGCCAGCGCGTATCGAACCCGGACCGGTAAAGTGTGTCTCCCAGCGCACACGATCACTGTCGGCCGGGAGTCGTGGCGTGCTCCTGTAATCCAGCTACCTGGAGGCCGGAAGTTGAGGATGGTTTGAGGCTGGGAGTCCTGCTGCGCAGTGAGTCATGTTGACTGGGCGTCCGCACGAAGCTCGCCGTCGACATGGACACCTTGGAGGAGTCCGAGGTAGCCAGGTCGTCTAAGGAGGGGCGGACCGGGCCAGGGGGGTAACCCAGCAGCCAAAAGTCCCCGCGGTTTGCAGTCGTGGGATCGCGCCCGGGAGTGGGAGCTGCGTGGCAGCCTGGCCAATAAAGTCAGACCGACTTCCATTTTTTTTTTTTTTTTTTTTTTGAAATTCAAAAATTCTGTTTTCATCAAAAATATTTTTCCTAAAAATAAAAATTATTTATGAAAAAAAGAAATCAAAATTCTGATAACATATCACACGGCGCCATGTTTCTAGGAGGATTCCTATTCTCGCGCCTCTTTTTCGTGCGCACGTGGAGGTGAAGGTGAGAGCGGAGAGAGCGCAGCGTCTGTCTCGTGTGAGAATCCTCGCAAACATGGGGGAAGGGGGAAGGGGGGGGGGCGCTTCCGAGGGGTCGTGACCACACTTTCTCAGCGTGATTCACGGCCGCGGTGTGTGTGTGTGTGTATGTGTGTGTGTGCGCGCGCGCGCGCAGCGGGGGTCTTGGCAAGCTGCTGCGCTCTCTGCTGCCGGCGTTGCATTATGTTGTGGCGGAGCTGCCGAAACTTGCGAAGACGGGACGGGAAGGGGTGTAGAGGGGGCGGCAGGGTGGGGGCAGGGCCTCGAGGGCCTTCAGCACGACATGTTAACCGCTCAGCGCTCCTGCGATGTTTGTGTGCATGTGAGTGAGGGCCGGGCCGAGGGATCAGGTGGGGGGTGGGGGTCATCCCCGAATGATCTTTATATCCCCTCCTCCCTGCTGATTTGTGAACACACCCTAAGTCAAGGTTAGGTAAGATGGCACGACGCGTTGTCACCAGAGATGACCGACAACGCGGGCCGCGTGCCATTGGTAGTAATGTACTGCCGGGGTCGGAGACCGTCGGAGACCATCGGAGACCATCGGAGACCATCGGAGACCATCGGAGACCATCGGAGACCATCGGAGACCATCGGAGACCCTACCTCCCGCACCACCTGTCCGCGGCCGGGACACTTGAGCCGCTTCGCCACGGCATCGGCATCGCCTTCCCATTCACCGGTGCCACACACTCTGTAATCTGACGCATGCCATTCCCACAGCAATAGCAGACTGTTCGTACGCAAAAATCTCGCAATTTCGAAAAACAGCACGGGACCTTTTCCCTCATCGCCTCGACGTGCTGCTGAGTTCACGGCCGCCGCCCCCTTCCGCGTCGTTTCTCACGTTCCCTCAAAGTGCAGCTGCAAGGGGTGAAACGGTCGACGTACTTGGATGCCGGGAAGGGGGAGGGGAGGGGGGGGGGCACTGCTGTAAATACAGTAATAATATAATAAAACAAAGAGGACCAAAAATCCTGTACAAACGCTCCGCGGGCCGCTGGTGTCAATGATCCCGGGCCTAAGACATCTCGTGTTCTTCTTGTGCAGGACACCCTGCCCCCTCCCCCTCCCCCTGCCCCTGCCGGCATGCCAGCAGCGGTGTGGCGGCGTCCCGCGAATAGGGGCGGCCGTGGAGGCGGGCGGCGGCCGGCCTCCTGCTGACGGCGGCCTCCTGTGGTCGACGGCCTCCCACGGGCGGCGGCCCTCCGCGGACAACGGTCTCCCGCCGAGAGGAACTTCACTTGCAAAACTCGGTGCACAGTGGAAAAAAATAAGAAAAAATTCAAAATAAGTCAAGTTGATATAAATCAAAAAAGTCGAATACGACACAAAATGTTCAAAAAATCAGAAGAGAAAAATCAAAACGGTTTGACAGAAAACAAAACATTCCGGTTTTGAACCGATATCGTTTTCAGAATAATCAATTTTTTTGTTGATAAGAAATAAAATCAAATCAAATGAATCTTAGTAATTTTTCCGAGATTTTTTTAAAACTGAAGATGTATCTCTGTATTTTTGTGTCTTTTGGAATAAAAATTTGCATCAAGTCTCATTAGGGAGAGAGGAAATAGTTTCCGGTGGGTTTCAATTTTGGATTTACTCGTTGATCGAATTCGGTTATCGATTACCATGCTCGAAATCGACTGTTTGAAATTTATCGCCGATTACTAAAATAATCGGTTTTGACTTAGGATGAACCGATAATCGCACAGCCCTACGGCGGCATGCCCACCGGCGGCGCTCCTCCTCCTGCCTCGTGCTGCCGCTGCCGCTGCCGCCGCCGGCTGCCGGCCCCCGTGCCGAGCGGTGCGGTGCGGTCTTCTGTTCTCTTCCCGGTCACGTTCAGTCGCGAGTCTCACTTGACGCGGCGTGCGTCGTGTCGAGTCTGCCGCCACTCATCCAGTGCCGCCAACCCCCAGCTGTGGCGTGCTCTGCTTCATCTCCTCCAGCCCACGGCCAGCCTCCCACAGCATGCACCGGTGACCCCCAGCCGCTCGCTAGCTTCTGCTGGCTTCCATGGAGCCACCCATCCTATCCGACGTCGGCCCTCAGAAACAGTGCGGAAGTTTTCCCCGGCGCAGCTGCTGATACGAGTGCTGTGACTGTGACAGTCGTGACAGAGCGTCACAGGAGAGTGACCGTGCTGTGACTGTGACAGTCGTGACAGAGCGTCACAGGAGAGTGACCGTGCTGTGACTGTGACAGTCGTGACAGAGCGTCACAGGAGACTGACCGGCGACGTGTGACATCAAGCATCGCCATGCCAGCAGAAGCCATGTTCGACCAGGATCGTGCCAACCTGGCTCTGCAGTACGTCAGGTGAGTCACAACTTCCTCATTTCAATCCTTCCATTGCTTTCCTCTCAAAATAGGTAAAAGGGTGCATAGATAAAATGTGGATTTTTATTATATCATTGGCTAGGCTGTTCATATCGACAGGTAAGCTTCAGCGATACCTTCCATCGTTTTCAGCACGTTACCAATGTCATTTATACTGGATGGAATTCCATACTACAACGACAAATTAGAAAGTCTATGAGCCTTTAAAAAAAATATAGAAAACGTGAAAACAGGTTGGGCGTCGTCCATAAAAACCACGTCCGAATAATCTCCACGCTAGACCGGGGGCAGGATGCCAGGAGCATAACAAACGCCTGCGACTTACGAGGATAGGCCAGCCCGCAATGCACGCGTGCACATGCAAGGTCGAGGTTGCCTACCGGCCAGGCGCGTTTCGTGCGTGCGCGCGCTTCAGTAACGAATTGCGAATACTAAATGCGGAGAGTGAGAGATGTCATGGAAGCCGCCGGTGTGCACAGAGTGGAGAGGCCAGGAGGGGCCGCCAGAGACATGGACGCACTTCTCCAGGCCGGACGGGCTTTCCTCTCCAGCTCCAGCCGGCCTCACGGCCAGGGTCATGGAGTCACGAGTTGCGGCCTCGGCGCGCGGAAAGCCGGTTTTTTGCGCACGGCGCCGGTCATCCTCTGCTGGTGTGCCGTTTCCCCGCCGCTGCGTCTCCGAAGACGTACATGACGCGCTGGGCCTAATGGTGCTGACCGCGGCGGGGGGGCGGGGGGGGGGGGCGGCAGTGCTGTGCCGGAGTGCTGGAGTGTTTATTCCAACTCGTCGTGAACCTCACGGGTCTCACTGGGGCCCCCGTGGTCCGGCCAGGGTCCGGCAACCTGCGGACGATAACGAGGCCAGACGTCCTTCACCCGCTCCTGGCCGGCCCCTCCCGCCCCTTCCCCCGGCTGGAGTAAAAACGCGCTGTCGTCAGACGAATGCTGCAGGCCCTGTCCATATGCCCGCTCTCTCTCTCTCTCTCTCTCTCTCCCTCTCTCTCTCTCTCTCTCTCTCTCTCTCTCTCTCTCTCTCTCTCTCTCTCTCTCTCTCTCTCTCTCTCTCTCTCTCTCTCTCTCTCTCTCTCTCTCTCTCTCTCTCTCTCTCTCTCTCTCTCTCTCTCTCTCTCTCTCTCTCTCTCACCCTATCACGAGTTCCCATTATCGGCCCGACCCGACGTATCACAGCGCCACAACAACGCATAACAATGGCGCCGCGGCCCCTGACCCTCCAAGATGTCCCTCGCCGTGGTCCCCGTCGGGGGTCCGCTCCGGGGGGCCACGGCCGCACCCGGGCTGCCGCCGCCGCCGGAGTCGGGTAGCCTTCCCGGAACGAGCCGGAAGGGAAGGGCGGACAGCAGCGGACAGACGACACCTCCACGATGGTGCACTGACAGCGGTAGGCTCCGGCGGGGCCTAGTGTGTGTGTGTGTGTGTGTGTGTGTGTGTGTGTGTGTGTGTGTGGTCCCATGCTGACGGCCGTTGAAGTCTTTGGACTGCCCGGCCCGCCTTCCGCCTCGGCCCAGTGAAGGAAGGAGAGGGGTTGGGGGGGGGGGGCGTGCCTGACACCTGCTGCTCAGCGAAGCGTCGTAAGCACGGGACTATCGGTACGCGTCACCGCTGCCAGTCCGCTAGCACGGGAGGCCCCCCCCCAAAAAAAAAAAAAAAAACTTAGCCGGTATTTGAACCCCGCGTCGCGGCCGCAGTCTGACAACACCATGGTGCAAACACTAATATGAACGCCCCCGCAGCCTATCTCTCCTCAGGCCGGTGCCACACCTTCAAACAAATTTAGCGGATTAGGTCGAGCACGAGCCTTCGCCAGTGGGCCACGGCGGTACAATCAGCTGCATGCGTGTGTGTGTGTGTGTGTGAGAGAGAGAGAGAGAGAGAGAGAGAGAGAGAGAGAGAGAGAGAGAGAGAGAGAGAGAGAGAGAGAGAGAGAGAGAGTGTGTGTACAGATGAGTTGTGTGAGAGCACCCGCGCGCTCTCCGAAAGTCCCCTGACGCCCGGCTCACAGACTGATCACTGGCTCACATGTAAATGTCCCCAGGGCTCGGACAGAGCTGGTGGCAAGTATACTCTAAGAAAAAAGCAGCAGCGGCAGCAGCAGCACTAGCAGCAGCAGCAGTTCCCGCGCGCTACTAATTGGAAATGAATCATTGACATTTTTCATCTCAGAAACTAATAGTTACCTTGAAATGGCAAAAGTCGTTTTATAAGCGGCAAAAATGAATTTCAAAATCAGTTTTGGAATGGTTGCACTAATTTCAGGACTGCCACGTCCGTGACATACTTCAATTTTAAAATTGCTTTTTTCCCTATGACTGTCCAATACTACTGTACAGTACAGATCGGTTTTCACACGCCCTGAGGTATCATCCATTAAGTACGGTACGGTCGCAAGCGCAAACCTAATTTAGCAGCCAGCGTGAGAACAGTTGGTGTCTGCTGGGTAGGCAACCACGCCTTGTGCGTGCACGTGTGTCGTGCGGGCTGGCCTACCCTCGCAGGCGCTCGCAAAGCGCTCCAGTTCTCTTCCTCTATAACGACTCTCCACACCTCTCTGGCCGCGGGATGACACAAAAACGACTTTAACAGCTGGAAAATGCGGCGCCGTGATGATGGGGCCCGTTATGACGGACCATTAGGAGAACCTCTGTTCCATTTTCCCTGCCCGGTCACGTGGCCTTGCCCTGATTGCCGCCCCCGGCTGTCCCCGGCCGCCCCCGGCCGCCCCCGGCCGCCCCCGGCCGCCCCCGTCTCCGTTCGGGCGGAAGCGACTGGCTCGACCGCCGCCTGGCCGGCCGCTGTCCGTAGTGGCTGCAGCAGGAGCGTGGCCTGAGGCTAAGGGCCCTGCCGGGGCCGGGGCCGGGGCCGGGGCCGGGGCCGGGCAGGCCTGCCTCATCACTGATAATGACTAAATTACGCCGAGGGGCCTTTGCCATTATCAGGTGTCGCGTTCCAGGCCCTTATCAACGACTTGGTTATCCACGATTTTCCCTCTTACCTCGACAATCCCCAGCATCACATCGGAAAACCTAACCTAACCTGTTTTTGTTGTTGCTGTCAGGGCCAACACCATCGGCACGAAGGCGACGGCCATGAACAAAGTGTGGCCGCTGGAGGCGGTGACCAAGGGGGCGGAGGTCAAGGAGGCGGAGAGCGCGTCGCCGCCCCCGCCCCCGACTCGGCCCCGCCGCCTCCGGGCCTGCCGCCCCCGGGCCCGCCCCCCGGACAGCCTGAGCAGCCGTGGCGTGAGGACGGCGACTACGACCCCTTCTCCGAGCGCGTCACCCGGCTGCCGTACTCGTGAGTTGGCAGCGCCCCTGGACGGACTGTTCAGGAACTACTGACGCTGACGTCGCACGTCATTAATGGACGGCCCACACACACAAAAGCGGCGCCCCCACCAGGTGTCGAACCCATGTCGATACTCAGCGCCACAGTGTTGCAGGGACCTCGGCGCCGCCGCGCACCTCCTGAAGGGCGCCATGGGCGCGGGCCTGCTCGCCATCCCGCTGGGCTTCAAGATGAGCGGGCTGGCGGTGGGCGTGGTCAGTGGCGTAGTCATCGCCCTCGTCTGCACGCACTGCTGCACCATGCTGGTCAGTAACGCACAGCTACAAACGGAAATATTGCCCGCTTCCAGATTATGCTCCAATTTCGATCTAAGCTCACGAACTTTTTAATTGCATTTTTTCCCCACTCGAATTTCATAATTTCAGCGTTCAAAATTTGGAGCACCGTCAGCGGCGGCCTAGGGCGACTTTTGACCTTTTCGTCCGGCAGGTGCTGAGCTCGCGCGTCCTGTGTCGGCGACTCCGGGTGCCCAGCCTGGACTTCCCCAGCACGGTGGAGGCCGCGTTCCTGACGGGCCACGCCCGCTTCCGACGCTACGCCCGCGCGTGCCGCTTCATGGTCAACTTCATGCTCTGCTTCACCTACCTAGGCCTGCCCATCATCTTCATCGTGGTCATCTCGTCGTCCGTGCAACAGGTACTGTACACAGCGTGCGGTGCTAGCAGTGCCAGCGCGCGGGGTAGCGGCGGCCGTTGGCTGTACATACTCCGCGCGGACGGGGGCCTCCACAACGCCGCGGGGTATCCGCGCCTCATGCAGGTCATGCAGGGGCCTAAAGCTAGAAAGTGGTGTCAGAAAACGAGTGCAAGAGAGACAGTGAGAGAGGAGGCTGCAAGGGGGAGAGACGCAGCGACAGGGAGGGTGAGAGAGACAAAGAGGTGGAAAGGATGCAGGGGATAGAGAACTGGGGCGGTAGAGGTGGTGGCGCAGTGAGAGAGGAAGAGAAGAAGAGAGAGGGAAGGAAGGTAGAGGGGCGAGGGAAAATGGGTAAAAGACGGGAGAAAGCAGCAGCGGGCTCGGCGTGCACCACTCATGCACGGCGTGACGCACGGCGTACACGTGTATACACCCCCCCCCCCTCCTCCTCCTCCTCCTCCTCCTCCTCCTCCTTCCTTTCTCTCCTTTTTATCTCGGCCCCGCTCGGTGCGGTACAGCGGTTCGGCTGGCTGGTTTGTCAAAGAGCCAGCAGCCGAGTCGTTGAAAACGTTGAAACCCTCCGCACACCCCGCGCACATCTTTTTTCCTTCTTTCCCCGCGAAACGAGAGGCGTCGTCACCGGCGTCGTCGCCGCCTATAGAAAGCGCTCCTCCAGGGTGAGAGTGAGAGAGAAAGACGAGCGAGATACGCGACGGAGACGACGGGGTGTGCGAGCGAGAGGGAGGGAGAGCGAGCACTTACCTAGATCACGTCCATTGAGGGTCACTGTAGCGGAAGGGCGAACCAGGCGCAACCGGGAGCGATCCTTTTCGCATCTCTCTCTGTCTCTCTCTCTCTCTCTCTTCCTCTCCTCTTCCGCCCCGTTGACTAGCCGCCCGCCACACACACACACACACACACACACGCACACACACACGGCCCCTCCTGTCGCCATGCTTACCGCCAGCCTCCTGGAAAAGTGCTGGGAAATAACGATCATGCCTGTATAACTGCAACACCGCCGCTTTCGCCTCCCGCCGCCGCTGCTGCTACTGCTGCTGCTGCTACTGCTGCTGCTGCACCTCCGGCGGCGGCGGGAAAAAATAGTCTTGACTCGTTGCTGCGCTCGGTGCAGGCCTTGAGGCGTGGCGGGTCTAAAGTCCTGTCGTGTTGCTGCAGCGGCCCCGCCCCCGCCCCCGCCCCTCCCCGCCCCACACTCTGGAGGAGGGATCGCGCTCCGGCAGGTCCCCAAAATTCACGCCCGGAAGTATTTCTGTACTTTGCGGACAGGCCCGTGCGCCGGAGCACAAAATGAGGCGCGCGCGACGCGGGTTCAGGGATGCGAAAGCGACAAGACCCCTCGACCCTATTTGAAACCGCGACCAGACGACGTTGTCCTCTGTCCGCAGCTGGTGCAGCACTACACGGAGGCGAACCTGAGCGTCCGCTACTACATCCTGATGCTGATCCCGTTCGTGCTGGCCATGGGCATGATCCGGGACCTCAAGTGGCTGGTGCCGCTGTCGCACGCCAGCAACACGCTGTTCCTGGTCGGCCTGAGCACCACCATGTACTACGTGCTGCAGCAGGCGCCGAGCCCCGCCGCCGCCCGGCAGACCGGCACCATCGCGGACTACCCGCTCTTCCTCAGCGCCATGATCTACGGCATGGAGAACATCGGCGTCGTTAGTACTCCCTGATATCTTCTAAAATGATAATTAAAAAAAAAACTTTAAAAAACTTAATCCGAATTCTGCCACTTTGCTACGATTAAAATGAAATGGCCAGATCCTGCCGGTGGAGAACACGATGCGCCACCCGCAGCACATGACGTCCGGGAAGAACGTCCTCGTGTGGTCCATGGCCATCATCGCCTTCGGCTACATCTTCATCGGCGCCTCCGGCTTCCTGACCTTCGGGGAGGACACGAGGGAGAACATCATCCTCAACCTGCCCGTCGATGAACCGTAAGGACACGGCAGTGTGTTTAAATAATCATCAGAGTCAATGATAACCATAATCATCTAATCACAATCATAATAATAACAACACAAAAACGGAATGGAATGCGGAGACTTGAACCCGCGATGTCTGGTTTCAGTGCGGCGCAGGCCGTGAAGGTGGTGATCCCGCTGGGCGTGCTGCTGTCCTACGGGCTGCAGCTGTACGTGGTGCCCGTCACACTGTGGGGGGGCATCCAGCACAGGGTGCCGGAGCGCCGGAAGGACGCGGCCTTCAACCTGCTGCGCGCCGGGACGGTGCTGTTCACGGGTGAGTCCGCAGGTCCGCGGCCCTCAGAGGAGGCTCGACTCCCAAAACCAGGCCTAGCTGGACTCGGCGTGGCGCCAGGATCCCGGAAATGGGGTCACATGACATTTTGTGGCGGAGAATGCGGAAGGCATGAGTCGGGGAGGGCTGCTGGCTGCTGCCACTAACTCCCTTCTGCTTTGGCTCTGCTGCAGTGGTGGTGGCGCTAGTCGTGCCCAACCTGCGGCCCGTGCTGGCGCTGGTAGGCGCCGTCGGCTTCTCGTCGCTGGGGCTGCTGTTCCCCGCCCTGGTGGACCTCGTGGTGGCCTGGGACTCGGCGTCGACGCCGCGCGTCGCCAAGAACCTCCTCATCATGCTGTTCTGGCTGTTGGCGCTGCTGTCGGGGACCTACAGCGCGCTGCTCGAGATCCGAGACACGTACTTCGGCGAGCCGCAATCCTCATGACCGTCCAATAAAATGAATACCGTAGCCTGAGCACTGCCAGCACTGCGTGTGTACGTCATTCCAATCGCAGAGAGTGGCTGGGCCGGGGAGCCGAGCGCCTGCGGATCGCAGCATAGGCAACACGCCGCACAGCCGTGTCCTCCGCGGCCGACTTTGCCTACCTCCCCCGGCGCTCGGCGCTCGGCGCTCCCAGAGGTCGACGCACGGCGCTCGCATTAGCGGCCCCGGCCACCGCCGTCACGCGACCGTAATTAATCGTTGATCCCAAGAGTGCGGCGCATTCATCCCTGACCTAGTTGAAGGCACCTACTCACAGCCCATGACGGCCTCCGGGCGGCCTCCGGGCGGCCTCCGGGCGGCCTCCGGACGGCCTCCGGGCGGCCTCCGGGCGGCCTCCGGGCGGCCTCCGGGCGGCCTCCGGGCGGCCTCCGGGCGGCCTCCGGGCGGCCTCCGGGCGGCCTCCGGGCGGCCTCCGGGCTCGGCTCCGGGGCCCTTCTCGTGGCCGGCGGGCAGGCCCTCGGAGAACAAAGGGCAAGACAGTTGGGTTGGGGCAGGTCATCGATCACCTCGCGGGCCGGCGGTGGGCGCTGCCGTGCCGCCCCCCCCCCCAGCTAGGCAGGCCACTTCACAGGGGATGTTCAGCACCAAGACTAAGACAGATGCCGTGCGCACAAGCACAGTAGTTTCTTTGCGGATATAAAATTTAACGCCCGACATTCCTAGGGAAATATATATTTTAAAAAAAATGCGAATTCATCGTGAGAGCCTTAAAGGGCGATCGCTTTTGCTCTTGCGTCGCCCGCACCTTACGCTGCGTAAAGTAGCTGGTCTGCGAATAATTAGGGGATGGCTCGTACACACACGCACACACCACCACCACCATGCCCCTTCCATCTGACCCTCTTCAACTTCCTGCCAGGATTGCAAAACGATACAGGCTATGAGTCGGAAGGAGTGGGGGAGGGTGCAGCCGGGGGAGGGGGGGGGGAAGTATGCCGTGGGGCTGGGGAATGTCTTTCTGCTGACGGCCGTTATGAAAGAGGAGGGAAGGCGACAGAGCGAGTCGAACTGACGGAACGCGGCGTGAGAGGGAGAGAGATGGACAAGATGTGGAGGAGGGGGAGGGGGGGGGGGGGCACTATATACACCTCTCTCTCTCAGATCATACCGAGAGAAGAGCCTCTGCCGGCGCCCTACTCTCCCCTTTCCATCAACCACCACCGCCACCACACCGTTTTAATCAGGTCAACGCGTGCATTAATACTCGCTGTGTGTGTGGAGAGAGAGAGAGAGAGAGAGAGAGAGAGAGAGAGAGAGAGAGAGAGAGAGAGAGAGAGAGAGAGAGAGAGAGAGAGAGAGAGAGAGAGAGAGAGAGAGAGAGAGAGAGAGAGAGAGAGAGAGAGAGAGAGAGAGAGAGAGAGAGAGAGAGAGGGGGAGAGAGAGGGGGAAGATATGCAAAGGACGGAGAGATGCAAAGTGGATCCAAGGGCACGATGGTACGGACGGCAAAGGAAAAGGAGGGAGAGAGACGCTGCAGCCCATCTCTGCGGTAATTCTATCATTCAGTGAGCGCTAAATTTAAAGCGCTCTGGATTTAAAGTGGTGCCAACCGACACGATGGCCGCAGCCTAAGTAAGGTTCAGTACAAGTTTCCTCGTCACTCAAAAAAAAAAAAAAATTCCCTCGAAAATATCTAACCTAAAGAGTAAATGATCATTATGCGGGAGCTTAAGTGTTGTTCATTACACAAACGAATGAGGAAACCATCACATCTTAATGGTGTAAATAGTGATAACCAGCATTGTTTCATTTACACTAGCCAATATTTAGCGCATTGGCATGACAGTTGCATCTTTTCGCAAGTGCGGCACATTTGGTTAGTTTTATTCTCCGATTCTTCGACCAGATTTGTTGGCGGGTACTGAGTCGAAGGGTCGCGGAGCCAGCAGCAGAGGGACACGATCTCCATGGACAAGTCCGTGGCCGTCGGGGCCGGGGGCCGAGCTCAGGCGGGCCGGATTACAGCCCGAACTTACTGCTGCCTTCTTCTTCTTTTTCTTTTCTGTCCCTTTTCCCTTCTTTTTCTTTTCCCCTCTTGTCGTATCCCCTTAGGGATCATCACGGAGAAGTACGTCACACGTGCGTCACTGTGCAGCGCCACACAAAAAGGAGGGGGGGGGGGGAGGATGCACCGACTCACAAGCGGGGGGGGGGGGGGTACTCAACCCTGAGATAGCAAGCATCTCACAACTCTCCGCGCCTACTCGGCTATAGGGCGGCCAGAAAAAACGGTAACACTTTTTTTTCCTTTTTTTTTTTAAAGGAAAGGTCAACCCCTACCGAGAGGTGGAGGGGAGGCACGTAGGGTGTCCTCCGGTGTCCTCCGGTCCCCGCTCGGCCTTGGGGGGCTCCGGGCTGCCGCAGCCTCCCTCCGGATCGTTCCCACAGTTCTTACCTCCCCCCCCCCCCCCCCTTGACATGCATTCAATTCCGCCGGCACGTTTGCGCGCGCACGCGATTCCTTAGTTCAAACGCGCGCGGGACGACGACTCCACGGCAACCACTTCTCTCTCTCTCTCTCTCTCTTTCTCTCTCTCTCTCTCTCTCTCTCTCTCTCTCTCTCTCTCTCTCTCTCTCTCTCTCTCTCGCTCCGCACAGCTCTAAATTATAATTATATTCTGCATTAGTAAACTTTTCCCTTTGCCAGCAGCCGGCGCGGCGACGGCGCGGCGTCGAGTTTCCAATTTCAAACGGCGGCGTCGGCAGTACAGGCCGGTGGGGCCCGTGGCGGGGCGGGGCTGTGCTCACCCTGCCAGGAATCGGGACGCGTCCTGCGAATAGCAATCATAATGATTATAGACCCCATCCTGATCTGCAGCGCACTCACGCGCCGCCGGGCGGCAGCGGCGGCAGCAGGTCAAATGCCGGAGCCTCGGCCGCAGCTACCGCAGCAGCAGCAGCAGCAGCAGCAGGCCGCTCCGCCGATATGGCAGTCGGGCACGGACTTGGCGCCAAGTTGGAGACACCTGCCTCTGGGAAGACGTTGAGGAGGGGCGGAGGGAGCCGCGGAGGGGGGGGGGGGGGGGGTGTTGAGACGGACGGGCGATACACCCTGAGAGCACCGTGCTAAAGGAGTGTATGGGACCGTCAGCGGGGGACTGTGAGCTCGGTGTTGCCACACGGCGATACCACCATGTGGTCTTCCGCTTTCCCTCCTTTGCAAGTTGGTGTGTACGTGTGTGTGTGTGTGAGAGAGAGAGAGAGAGACAGACAGACAGACAGAAAGAGAGACAGAGACAGAGAGATGGCTTGCAGGGTCATACGTAATGCATGCCGTGGCGTGATTGATGTCCATACGGCCGAACGGAACACGCTGTGTAGGAGGCACGCTCTCCCTCGCACCCCTTCACCTGGCGGCTAGCAGATGCTGCACCGTCTCTCTCTCTCTCTCTCTCTCTCTCTCTCTCCCACCCGCAGGGGAGCTCGGACAGCAGGTGGCTGTCCTCATGCATTGTGTCCACAGCGCGTTACAAAAACAACACGGCAGCCGGCGTCCCGAGGCGGACAGCCCGGGCACATAATATACACATTTGTAAGGATCTGCGCCGACAGGGACGTAGGCCATGCTTGCTTTTCGCACCGTTCCGACATGCCAGCGGATTACAGCACCAAAGTCCGGCCTTCTTCGCTCTCGAAAAAGTTTTCACGAGTCAGAATATTACGGTGTGCACCGCGTGCGTGTGCAAGTGTTGAGTTTACATTGAACTGGGGTCATTACCACCGCTTCCATTTACAGTGGTGCTATGATCGCTTCAGGTCAAGGGGTACAAAAAAAAAAAAAAATCAATGTACACCCTAAAAAGTCACACAAAAAAATCAGAAAAAGTCAGAACCAAAGCAGAAAATAAGTAAGAAAATTTCACCAAAAATATGAAATGTTCGAGAAAACTAAGGAAAAATAGGGAAAAATCAAATTTTAATGTTAAATCATGGTACGCTTGAGGCGCGAGTGAGGAACCCCTCGCTTCAGGTACGTCGACCGCGAATTCCTCGCCTTCTGCTGTGCCATAACTGTAAATATCGCTCATCTAATAACACCGTAAGCACTTTCGTTAGTGACAGTACATGTGCTGGTTTCTGGACCGAAACGTTTCCTGTGGCTGCCGTCGCCATACTCCCTCAGGCAGCCACTCTCCCCGGGCCCGGAGGCCGGGGTGGGTTGACGGCTTGTCTTTGACATCGCGAGCCCTCACTACACCTCCCACTCTTCCCCCCCCCCCCCTCCACTACCCCTGTTCTCCGTGTCGGCCCCCCCCCCCCCCCCCGTCTGTCGCCGGGCCCCCAGAATGGGGGCATGGGGTCAGCGACCCCAGCCAGCCAGCTAGCCACCCCCACGCGGCTCAGCCCGAGGCTCAGCCCCACCCAGCTCTCCCAAACCTCATTCGCCGGCTATCATCTCTCTCTGTCTACCTCTCATTCGCCGGCTATTCTCCTCTCTGTCTACCTCTCCATCTCATTTCGACGGCGCGCTCTTCTTCACTAATTTTTCAATGCCTTTCTTAAACCATTTCCCCATCCCCTGCCACTTCTCTGTCTCAGCTCTCTGTCTCTGTCCCTCTCGCTCTCGGTCCGGCCGCGCCACACCTGCTTACATTATTGCTCATCTTTATTTCGTCCCAAATAAAGAAAGCAGAGAGAAAAGAGACAACGGAGACAATATGAAATAAAAACAGGATGGAGATGTGCGCTGATGGAGGACGCCATTAGCAGCGCCACAACCAGGAGACGTCCATATACTGTGCGCCATCCATCGTGGAGACGGAGACGAGAATAAGCCTTTGCTCCACACTCCCAAAAAATGAATCCGATTCAGAGAATTAAATCGTGCATTTACTTTTAAGAGTGCACATTTCACCAGCACCACTCTCCGCAAGAGCAAAAGCGACTGCAAATGCCCTCGTGACTAAAAAATAAAAAAAAAAAAAAATTGAGGTGATTTTACCTGTGACAGAGGTTTATGGTTTTCTGCCGACAGCAGAGGGTATCCACCGTGTGTGCCGCCGACTCGCAATGTATGCAAAAGGGAAGGGATGCGGGCTCATTGCTGTACTTCATACGCCGATTCGGTGTATTCGGACGGACAAATAACGCTATTTCGCATAGATCAGTCCGGCCGTGTCGCGTCAGCAGTTTCGCATTAATCGGTTAATCAGGTCACAGCATTCCTATTATTGTCGGCCAGCGAGTCGGAACGGCGAAGATAATTGAATCAGAAGAGCCGCGCCGGTCGACCTATTCAAATAAAAACGTTACACAGCGTGCCCCGTGCAAATCACCCAAGCAGGACGCTTGTGACACATCACTGCAATATTCTGCAATGGTTTTTTATTGCAAAATAATTCCAGCAACATGTCATTCCCCCCCCCCCTCCCTCATAAAAAAGGATTTAAAAAAATATTGCGATGACGCTTTCCTACGAATAGTGAATAGCGATTATTCCAAAACTTTTGCAATGTCGAATCTTTACAAAATTCTGCATTGACCTCCGCCTTATATCGCCATTGCAATTTCATTCACAGTCGACGGCAGTCGAGCCCAGGCTGGTGTGGCATCGTAGCAGCTCAGCCAAACATGTTTTGAGAGGAGACAAAAACAGGCAGAAGAAATGATTCCCCTCGTCCTGCAAAGTTGTCAAAAAGTAGGCCCTCCCGCACACGCAGGTGGAGGGTGTGTCTGCCTCCACAGGGGGCCCCTCGCTCCTCCGGGCTCCGCGGGAACTTCTGACACATCTTCGACACCTTCGCGCTCACTGCCCTCCTACTTTCCTGGCAACGCCGCCGTCAACTTACGGGACACCGTGGCAGACCGGACTTTTTCCCCACCAACTTGACTTGGCAACACTGTATAGTGAGTGTATCCATCGGGTGGCGAGGCCGTGCCACGAGGGGAGCGCCGTGCTGGGTAGGCCAGGTGAGCGCACGCAGTGCACCGCTGCGTGCGTGCTGCCTACCCTGCAGGGGCTCTCCCACCGAGACCGGGGGCCGGGGCCGCTTACACCACGCTTTCTCCCCTCGCGTTTCCACACACACACACACACACACACACACACACACACACAAACACATGTGTGTGTGCTGCACTAGTGTGTAGCTTATGCACGCGTGTCGTGCGGGCTGGCCTACCCTGTTGGTGCACGGCGTCTACTTGACAGACGACACCCGCAAGTCTCGCCCGGATCGATCCTGTCTTTATTTCTGTGGGATCATGCGTTGTAAATGCGTTTTGATGTGGGTCAGCGAGCGCCAACGTTTGCACCTTCTGGCGCCGGCCGGATATCTCTATCTCTCTCTCCACTGATCCACCGCCATCACAGGCCAGCTGTGCCCAGGCTGTGCCCCGAGCGCACAGCGAGTGTGAGTGTGTTTCACGTCATCAGATTAGATGAATTGGTGATGGAAGGGTCCTCTCTTGCCGCGCCATCCGCTCCACTAGCCTCTCTCTCTTGCGCTCTCTCTCTCTCTCTCTCTCTCTCTCTTGCTCTCTCTCTCCATACCTTAATGAAGCGAATGGCCGACTCGCGTTAGTTTCAAACTGGCGACGCGGGTCGAGGGAAATGGGCGCGGCGGACCGGGGGCGGGCCGGGGGCGGGCCGGGGGCGGGCCGGGGGCGGGCGGCATCAGATGCAGTGCGGTCCTCCCATCTCGGAGGCCCGGCGGCCCCCGGCGGCCCCCGGCGCGGCCGCCGCCCCAACCCACAGCCCCCCGGTGCAAGGCCGGGTCAGCCCCCACCCCCTGTCGCGGGTTCCCGGCACGGCCGCTCGCCTGGGCGGGGGCGCTGGCGTCGCTGTAGGACAGGGCAGGGCCCAGGCCGGGGAGCACAGCACGGGGTGGGCTGGGTGCCTCACCTGCCGAGACGGCCGCTCCGACCACGACTCAGCCCATCGTCCGTCCCGTCCCGCCCAGTGAGTGTGCCGAGCCGAGCCGAGCCGAGCCGAGCCGTATGTGTTGCGGCCAGGTCGGCCAGCAGCCCCCAGCTCACAGCAGAGCGCAGCAGAGCCCCCGGACTGCACCGTCTCTGCCGCCTCCATGATCCCCTTCCTCACGACGTGGTGCGCGGGCGGGCCCCCGCAGCCCCCGCACTCCCGGTCCGGCCGGTGGACGGTGGTGCAGCACGTGGGCGTGTCCGTCGTCCTGCTCCAGGTAAGGCATCAGGGGCCGCCGGGGGCCGCCAGGGTGTGGGACTTTTAAGGTTATGTCTGGCGGCGCGCGGTGGTGGGGAGGGGAGGGGGGGGGCACTTGTTGCTGTTGGCAGTGTACGCGCAGACCGAGCCGCCCTGGCTGGGCCCCAGGGGAGGGGGTGGGGGTGGGGGTGGACTCACGTGGTCTCTCCGCGCCCACCTCGGCTGACGTGTTTTATGGACAGTCCCTGGGGGCGGGCGAGGCAGGAGTGCGGGGGCTGAAGTGAAGTGAGCTGGCGATGAGACTATGGCGGAGGCCCCCCCCCCGCCCCCCCCGCCGCCCCCGCCGCCCCCGCCGCCCCCGCCGCAGTGACGGCTCGCCAACGCAGTGCCTGGAACACACAGGCCGCAGCCCACACGCGGAGCCACGACCAGGCTCACCACACAAAGCTACGGGAGGAGAGACAATTGTTTTGAGTTACGTTATTCCTGTCGATATTTTTGGCCGTCTGTGTCTCTCTCCGCCTCTGACTATCTCGGCCTCTCTTTGTCTCTCTGTCTTTCTCTCGCTCTCTCTCTCACTCACTGTCGACTTCATTTGCAAAATCAAGGTGGATACAAAGGAGGATAAAAATGTCTTTCCCGCCTGTTGTCACAAAAAATTGTAAAAATAAAAAAATAGCTCGGTAAAAGCAAAAGAGAAAAAAAAGTCCTCAATCAGAAGCGGGAAACTCGAAATGAATGCTTCGTAAAATCGGCTGTCAACTTCAATCTCTTTTATTGTACTTTCCGCTGCGCTAAATACTGTTCTCGCGTTTTTTTTTGTTTTGTTTTACCTTGTTCGGTCCTGCGACAATTGTTCGTCGCATTTGATGAGGAAAGCCTCGAGTTATTATTGAGATGGTCGCAGTAAAGTGCTTCCTTTAATGCCACGTAAAGAGTCGGACAGGACTCGATCATGATCGGCTGGGCGCGGCTCGCCTCGGCTCAGACTCCATCAAGAACTCCACTTTGATTGTAAAAAGCTGCAGCAGCTCACCGCAGGCCTCGCGAAACGCCTGTATTCTGAATGTGACACCGTGTTTATCTCAAACTCGTTGATTTCCTCTCAGAGCAGTCCCGTTGCCCGTGAGGGCCTACTCTTTAGAAAGAAACAAACAAATTGGAATAAACAAAATCAATTCAATATTCAGTCCCCCTCGTTTTTCTGCCCTCTCTCTCTCTCTCTCTCTCTCTCTCTCTCTCTCTCTCTCTCTCTCTCTCTCTCTCTCTCTCTCTCTCTCTCTCTCTCCGTTCCCTTCCGAGCCCTGCACCCCTCCACCACCACTCCACATTTTTATTTCGTCTTTTTCCACTTCTTTATTTAGGCGAGAATCCATTAAGATACACCTAGCTCTCCCTGCGATGCGGGTGCGGGCGTCCTTGATGGCTGGGACCCCCTCTCCCCACTCCCTCCGGTCCATTGGGGTTTAGTTCCGCTGATGGCTCGAAAGCTGGAAATAACAATTTTCCCCTTTCCCCGCGCGCGCCCAGTCCTGCCTCAGTCCTGGCCCGTGTCCACGGTGGGGACCTCCCTCCCCCTCCCCCGCCCACGGCCCTCCGGAGGCGGGGGCGGAGGCTTTAGTGAAACGGAACGTCATCCCCAGGTAAAAATGGCTTATATATGGTTATATAGAGCGATATATACAGTTATATATAGGGTGATATATAGTAGTATATATAAGCGATATATAATCCATATATAATCTATACATAAGCACTTTCACCCGGTCTGCGGCTGTGGTCCGTCAGCATCACAGCTCGCCGACCCAGACCCCCGTGGAGCGCGAAAAAGCAGGATCTCCGAGAAGAGGCGGACAGGGCTAGGGCAGCAGCAGAAGAGGTACCCGGGCGGCGGGGGAAACACTACTCCTGGGGGAGGCGGCTACGCCACTGGCTCCCACACGGACCGCAACGGTATTCCGACTGGACGCAGCAGCGGACAACACCGGAACGTGTAATTTTGTGAACGGCCGCCCTTCTCGCTTTCCGCCCCGCCAAGCGCCGCTATACGAGACGCGAGTGTCGTTTCCGCCCGACGACACCGCCGCCGACAGTGCGTGCAGACGCTAATAAGACCGCCCTCCTCCCCTCCCCTCCCCTCCCCCTCCTCTCCCCCTCCCCTCCCCTCATTTCCCCTATTCTTGACGCGCTGCCGCCTCATGGGTAATGATTCACTGGTTGGAAAATGAGACGACGCCGCGTATCGCACCGTATCCGGCTTGGCTCTCGGGGCTGTTGGGCCCGGGGAATGAGGGGGGGGGGGGGATAGTGGCGAAGAGGAAAAGAGGGGAGAGAGATTACGTGCAGTTTAAGCTAAATTTCTTCATATTTTCCTTACGACGTGCGGCGCGACGCCCACGAATACATTATGAGGCACGCGGCGTCCGGCGTAAGCGAGAGAGAGAGAGAGAGAGAGAGAGAGAGAGAGAGAGAGAGAGAGAGAGAGAGAGAGAGAGAGAGAGAGAGAGAGAGAGAGAGAGAGAGAGAGAGAGAGAGAGAGAGAGATAGGCAGGCAGACCTAGAAAATGAAGTGGGTGCGTTGCGTGACAAACAGTGTGTACTGGAAGCTCACACGCCACGCGGGAAGTGCGACTGTGCTGCTCTCCGCTCTCATTGGTGGCAGCAGCAGCAGCAGCAGCAGCAGCAGCAGCAGCAGCAGCAGCAGCAGCAGCAGCAGCAGCAGCAGCAGCAGCAGCAGCAGCAGCAGCAGCAGCAGCAGCAGCAGCAGCAGCAGCAGCAGCAGCAGCAACAGGCAGCAGCAGCAGCAGCAACAGCAGCAACAACAACAGCCTTCACCGTATGGGTGGGGCTGCCCCTTGGGCCCCACGAGCTGCCCTGGGTGCGTTCCAGCATGCAGAGAAAGAGAGAGAGAGAGAGAGAGAGAGAGAGAGAGAGAGAGAGAGAGAGAGAGAGAGAGAGAGAGAGAGCTCTGGACGCGATGAGGGCTCGCGCTCGCGTGCTTTTATAATCATTTTTGCGAGGTGAGGAAAGCGCCTGCTCTCGCTCTCTCCCTCTCTCACCCTCCTCCCCCTTATTCTTCCCCTTGCTGCAGCCTCGCACACACACACACACACACACACACACACACACACACACACACACACAGGCACTTGCGATAATGAACGCCCATTTCCCTAATTTAGGCCAGGTGTGCTCAGAAGGGTCACCGCCATAATTCCTCCGTAACGAGATGAAATATTTCATGGGGCCGCGCCCAGATAGTTGCAGTGGTGGCGGTGGGGGCGCGATATTAGTGGGACGACACGATGGGGGCCTCGGGGGCACTCGGGGGGCCCCAGCCCGGGCACCCGATCAGGGGGACCCGGGGACCCGGGGCCGGGGACCCGTGGGGATACCGTGGTGCAGCAGCAATCACCGTCTCAAATCACGCAGATTCCCCTCTATCACTCCTGGAGCAGTTGCTTGAAAAATTAAATGTTACTGCCCCCAAAAAATAAAGAAATCAATCAATAAACGAAACATTAAAAAAATGTGGCATACCCAATCGGTGATGAATCACCATCATAGATCTCTGCTTGGCGTGAGGCAGCGCGCAGCTCCCTGCCCTCTCGGCCTGAGGCTGCCTGCGGCCTCCTTGAAGCGCCCGGTGGAGCCCTGTGGATCCCTTGCGCCTCCATTAGCGATGCCCTTTGCTCGCGGCCGGGGCTGGCGAGGACATGGCGCAGCCGCATGGACCGGCGGCGGCGGTGTGGCGGCGGTGGCGGCGGTGGCGGCGGTGGCAGAGGTGTACGAACGTTCCGAACATCTCGAACCGACACTGAGCCCAACTGCAAAATGGACCTTAGCTTTCTCGTCGAGCATCAACCTATGACGATCTGCAGCTGACGCCGCTTGGTGGTCTCAGCCGCTGGACTGTGGCAGGGCTGTGTGACCCGTCCATCGACCCGTCCGTGTCCGTCCCGCCGCCGCCGGCCGGGCGGCAGCGGTCCCAGCCCAGGGCGCCTGCGAGGGCCGGGGTAGGCAGCCCGCTCATCGCGTGAGCTTGACGGGCCTGCCTACCTACCCAGCCGGGCGGGGCGGGGCGTGCCGCGGCCTTTGGCCTGACCGCTGTGGTCGGGCGCGGCGCGGAGGCCGGGGGCTGCGGGAGCTGCGGGGGCTGTGGGGGCTGCGGGGACTGCGGGGGCTGCGGGGGCTGCGGGGACTCCGGGGGCTCCGGGGGCTCCGGGGGCTGCGGGGGGGCTGCGGGGGCTGCGGGGGCTGCGGGGGCTGCGGGGGCTGCGGGGACTCCGGGGCTCCGGGGGCTCCGGGGGCTGCGGGGGCTCCGGGGGCTGGCCGTGCTAAGGACCGCAGGACGCCGACCACAGAGCGTGTAGCGGGTGCGCGAAGGGCGGCCAGACCGGCACGCCGACAGAGATGCGGGGAAAGCCCTGCTCGCCTCCGCCTCCTCCTCCGCCCCCGCCTCCGCCCCCACCTCCGCCTCCGCGCCTCGCCTCCGAATCCATCTACATTTCTGTGGCCCAGATATACTTGAAATACCATCAGCCAAACTGTCACTCAGTCAATGTAATGTAATATGGCAAACTTATCGTATCTATATGCATAGTGACAATAATGATTAACATACACATGCGTGCTATAAATTGTATTTCATTGCGAGGAATACTGCACCTGATTGCGAGAAGTAGAGTGCAGTTGGATGCGTTGACCACATTTCTCGTATACGAATGCGTCAGAAATGGCTGAGGAAATACAACACAGGAGTTTTACAACGCAGTTATAATTACAGTGTAGATGACGCAGCCACGTTTCGAACGTCAAAATGGCAAAGTTTCCGTAGCCGTTTGTCGGGTCTTAACACGGATCCTAAGAACGCCCCGGGCCCTGCACACTCAGTGAGGGAGAGGGAGAGACAGAGCTGCACGAATGAACAAAGGACGGCATTAGGCAGGTGCTCGTGGCTCAGGCCGGATTATTGGTGGTCTCGTACTTTGCAAGTGTTCTCGTATGCATATTCAGTTAGCGAGACAATTACTGAAGCACCCCCCCCCCCCTACCCCCACCCCGTTCACTTCTAGAGCGATGAGGCGGCGGCTAATACCCCAGGGAGAAAGAGAGAGAGAGAGAGAGAGAGAGAGAGAGAGAGAGAGAGAGAGAGGAGAGAGAGAAGAGAGAGAGAGAGACTGAGAGAGAGAGAGAGAGAGAGAGAGAGAGAGAGAGAGAGAGAGAGAGAGAGAGAGAGAGAGAGAGAGAGAGAGAGAGAGAGAGCAACAGCACGCGTCCGTGTCAGCCCCTTCCCATCCCCTAAGTCTTGCGTGGCCACGCCAGGGTTTTGCGGGGAGAGAGGCTTCGAACTGCCTCAAACTCGCTATGAAGTTTGTGAACCGCAGCCGCAGCCCACGCCACGCCACACCTCACCAACGCCGCTGCCCCGGTCCTCCGGGTCCTCCGGGTCCTCCGGGTCCTTCGGGTCCTCCCGATCCTTCGGGTGCTCCGGGTAGGCAGTTAGTTGGTGTAAACAAACGTACACGTAAACTCGATAGGGTGTGGTCCGGTGCGTCTGCTGAGCCCCCCCCCCCCCCAGACTTGGCACATGGGGTGGTTGGAGGCGGGAAAGGGGGGGGGGGGGGGTCGGTGGCCCTTATTACCAACCCAGTTAAACGTCCTCGCAGACGAATTGCCCGCATTAACGGGCGGTCTTGGGCCGCCGCAGTACACGGGCAGCGCAGGAATTTGTCTGGACGTCCACACGATAATTCTGTACGTGGTCCGTGTGCTGTTTGGTGGTGAGAGTGAGAGGGGGAGAGAGAGGGGGGGGAGAGAGAGAGAGGGGGAGAGAGAGAGAGAGAGAGAGAGAGAGAGAGAGAGAGAGAGAGAGAGAGAGAGAGAGAGAGAGAGAGTGAGAGTGAGATTGAGAGTGTGTGTGTGTGTGAGAGAGAGAGAGAGAGAGAGAGAGAGAGAGAGAGAGAGAGAGAGAGAGAGAGAGAGAGAGAGAGAGAGTGACAGTGAGATTGAGAGAGAGAGAGAGAGAGAGAGAGAGAGAGAGAGAGAGAGAGAGAGAGAGAGAGAGAGAGAGAGTGAGATTGAGAGTGTGTGTGTGAGAGAGAGAGAGAGAGAGAGAGAGAGAGAGAGAGAGAGAGAGAGAGAGAGAGAGAGAGAGAGAGAGAAGCAGCGCGCCCCGTGGGGTGACAAAGTTGCGCTGCTGCTGCGTGGCTGCCTCAGGTGTCCAGATGAGCCCGCAATCTATCAAAACCAGTTGGTTGACGGAGGGGGGGGGGGAGGGTTTATCGCGGTTGTAGAGGTCGTTTCCCTCCCAAGTTGGCGGGGCCGGGCTGGGCGGCCGGGCAGCCAGCCCATGTCGCCCGACAGCATTCGTACTCGAGATCATCCCTGATTGCGAAGGGTCTGTGGCCGCCGCAGCGGGGCCATAGGGCGGAGCGGAGCGGGCAGAGCGGGCAGGGTGGGCGGAGCGGGCGGGGGGGGGGGGGGGGGGGGTTGGGTCCTTTCACCACGCCGCGGCTCAGAGCCCCCCCCCCCCCCCCTCCCCCCGATCCTGCTGATTCTGCAAACACCAGAGGATTTCTAATTAGGAACATCACCGCGCGACGGCTTGAGAACCTCTAGACAGTCTGCGATCGGAACGCGGCACGTATCACGTTTGTGAGCCGGCTGTTATTGGGGACAGCAGTGTCGTGTGTGATCCCGGCGGATCACAGTTTGGGTGACTCCACTCCGACATATGTGCCCCGCGACACGTTAGGGTGCCCGTCCGGAGGTCAGGAGGGAAAAGCGTACACACAGTTACCTTCTTTGAAGATTTGCCCCTTTTGGGGCGAACGCCGACCGCGCCCTGGTAGGTCTCCTGGATGGGGGAGGCCAGGAAGAAGGAGAGAGAGAGAGAGAGCTAAAGAAAGAGAGACGGGGAGATAGATAAAAGAGAAAGAGGGGGGGGGGGGAGAGCGAGAGAGAGAGAGGGGAGGCCGTCTCGTCGTGTTGGGTCGCTCTACTAATAATAGATGATCAAAAGACAGCAGGAGGAAGCGAGGCATAGTCCAATGGCAGCATAGGCAAGCAGCGCTAGGGGGGGAGTACACCCCCTCCCCCCACCCCCCATGCCCCGATAGACAAGAGACTTGCCTTACGGTGCATTTAGTTCAGAGTGAGGCGCCTGGGCTGGGCTAGCAGCCGTGGGAAGTTTGTGGCGGATGGTGCCTCCGGTAAAGGGAGGCCTGCTCCGGCCACGAGAGAGAGAGAGACAGAGAGAGAGAGAGAGAGAGAGAGAGAGAGAGAGAGAGAGAGAGAGAGAGAGAGAGAGAGAGAGAGAGAGAGAGAGAGAGAGAGAGAGAGAGAGAGAGAGAGAGAGAGAGAGAGAGAGAGAGAGAGAGAGAGAGAGAGAGAGAGAGAGAGAGAGAGAGAGAGAGAGCGTACGTGATGCACATGTGTGTTTGCCATCATGCCGAGGGGAAAAGTTGTGTGCGGCGGGGCGCTCGCCCGGGCTGTTCAAACTTGGCGCCTCGCCTCGCAGGGATGCAGCAGCAGCAGCAGCAGCAGCAGCAGCAGCAGCAGCAGTAGTCGCTGCTATGTGTGGAGTCGAGACACGGGGTATCGCAGCTGTTTAATTAACGACTCACAAACTGCAGAACAAAGCCGGGGCCGGGCGGCACCGAGGAGGGTGCATCGCATGCTGACTACATGCCAGCGCAGCCCCGTCGTTCTGTTGTTTCCGAAGTAGCTGAAGCGAAGTCAAAGGGCGGAACAATTTTTTTTTTTTTTTTAAATTGTGGTGACCAGTCCAGGGAGTGGCCGGCAGCCGCGAGGACCTGAACGCCACAGAGATAGGAAACAAAAGGTGAGGATTCTCTCCACGAAAAGAACAGAAATAATGAAAGTAATGACACGGCCCCCTTCCGTCCTCCCTCTGTTCCGCCCCAGCCTGCCCCGCTGCCCCGCTCCCAGTCTTCTCTGTGGGTACTTTTAAATTAGCGAGGATAATCACCCAGATAATCCTTTGAGGGACGGGCAGCCGCGGGACGGCCTGGACCTCAATACAATGAATGTCTTTTTTCCCTGTGTGTGTGTGTGTGTGTGTGTGTGTGTGTGTGTGTGTGTGTGTGCGGGGGGGGGCGTGTGTTGGCTCCGGGGGTTTAAAGGGTGAATAGGTTATTTGGAGAAGAGCTCGAGAGGTAATCGCCGCGTCCCTTATAGGCAGGTCCCCGTTAGTCGTTAGGCCCTGCTAGGCCGGGGTCAGGGCCGTGGTACAGCAGCAGCAGCAGCAGCAGCAGCAGGGAGACAGAAAGATGGGTGGGAATGCTAAGGGGAGGAGCTGGAATTCCCCGAGGCGCAGGCAGGCAGTCCAGGCATCCCAGGCTGGTGGCTCGTGCTGCCCCCCCCCCCCCCCCTTCCCCCCTGCCTCCCTGTCCCAGACTCCCCAATCATCCTGTTGCGGGTTAACCAGGCACCTGAGCAGCCTGAGGGGCAGTCCACGTAATACGTGGGCGGGGGCCATCAATCTCCCCGCAAGATCAAAGAGAGCACGTCCCAGGAGATACCCCTGCGACACACTAGGGGAAACCTCTGGGACAACCCGGGGACACCCCAGAGAGCCCAGAACTCTGTGAGTTTTTTTTTTTTTTTTTTTGAGAATTCAAAAAAGAAATCATCCTATAAATTTTTCCTACGCCTTGTCAGAGAATTCCAAGCAAATTTTTAAAATTTTCCGAAAACTGAAAATATGCGCGGATGAGTGTTTTCAGTTAGTTTAGAATTTTCAGAAAATTCCAAACAAATTCCAAACAATTTGGGATTAAAATTTTCCTGAAATTTTCTAGATTTTTAAAAAAGCTTTCTGACCGTGAAACACCGCGGAGACACCCCGCGGACACCTCGGAGACAGCGTAGAGACACCTCGTAGACATCGTGAAGCCTGCCCAGAGACACCGTGGAGACAGCCGAGAGACACCGAGGAGACAACCCGGGGACAGCCCAGAGACACCACGGGGACACCCTACACCGTGGCGAGCGCCGCGCCGCCGCCTGGAATGCTGACCTTCCGCAGCCTTACGGTGCCTATGGGGACAGCGTGGCCGGCCTTCAGACATCTCATTTTGCTGTGTCAGCAGCCCCGGAGGGTCCGCCAAACGGGCCGCAAAGCGGAGTTGGGTCGGAGCCGGCAGCACCGCGATCAATGATCAATGGTGCATCAGCACCAGAGTTCCGACCGGGGGCGGACACCGGGGGCGGCCAGGGGCGGCCGGGGGCGGCCAGGGGCCGGAGTCTAGCCTCCCTGGGGTGCCGCTGCCGGCCCGGCCACTCACTCCCGATGGCGCAGCGTGACCAATAAAACTTTCAATACGCACCCGCACCGAAGCACGTAGCGCCGCCGTGCCGTCAAAGTCATAATCACCCTCGTTGAAAGTTTGACACGGCGCCACGCCACGCGGCGCCACGACATGCCGTGAAGCTGGTTAGTCGACTTTCCCTTTACTGCACGCGCACGCCCGACGCCCCTGCTAGCGCCACGAGCAGGCTCAAGACTTTGCCGCCGCGTCCACCTGTCGGCCTCAGGAAATCGTCAGTCTCTCTCTCTCTCTCTCTCGCTCGCTTTCCCTCCTCCATCTCTCTCTCTCCTCTCTCTTTGTCCCTCCCCTTTCTCTCATCCTCCCTCCTTCTCTGTCTCCATCTCTCTCTCTCTCTCTCTCTCTCTCTCTCTCTCTCTCTCTCTCTCTCTCTCTCTCTCTCTCTCTCTCTCTCACACACACACACACACACACACACACACGTGCGCGCAAAGCGATGCGTCCTAAGAACAAAGCGCGATCTCCTAGCGCGACGCTCAACAAAGCGCGAAGTCTTTTAGGGTCGCGTCAACAAGGTCCGATGTCTTATCGGGCTCCTCCTCGCCCCCTCACCATCCGAACACGGGCTTCGCGCTTTGTTGAGTGTCGCGCTAGGAGATCGCGCTTTGTTCTCAGGACGCATCGAAAAATCCATGAGTTACGCGGTCTTTGAACCTGCTGCCCAGCCCGCCCGGCCCAGCCCCGCCCGGCCCGGCAGGCTGATACGGCCGAGGGTCGAGATGAGATGCCACCCGTTCTGACGCGGTCGGCCCGCCCGCCCGGCCCACGGAAATGGAGAGCATGCCTCTCTGTCTCTGTCTGTCTGTCTGTCTGTCTGTCTGTCTGTCTGTCTGTCTGTCTGTCTGTCTGTCTGTCTGTCTGTCTGTCTGTCTGTCTGTCTGTCTGTCTGTCTGTAGTGATACTGTGCGGTGCGTGTGTTGGCCGCAGTGAGGGGCGCCTGGCTCAGGGCGCGCTGAGGACTCGGCAAGCGAAGCTCCAGCCCTCCGTCTAGCCGTGGGGGAGGAGGAGGAGGAGGAGGAGGGGGGGCGGGGCGGGGGCGGGAGTTTAATTTAAAAGCAATTTCCTACCCGCGGGAAGAGGGAAGGTAGATGGAGTGCGCACCTCACCAGCATCTGGACGAGGACAACGCGCCGCCGCCCCCCACCTCCATTACACCTCAGCGGGCCCGCCGTCGGAATTGTTATTGTCATGGTTATTACATTTTCATACCGATTATTGTTGGGAATAAAATCAAACAGACATCGAACGAATTCATACACCGAAAATAACATTAGAAGTTGGAATTTGTTTCCCCGGGCCGTCGACGTCCACCGTGGACTTTTGCTCGAAAGTTTCTCTTCTCCCAGCGGGCGAAGCGAACGGCCAAAGGCGAGCGCCCGCGGATGCCGGGGTAGGCAAGCCGCCGGGCATGGGTGCATGTACAGGCCGTGAGCTGGCCGCGCACCGGGCGCCATCAGCACAGCGGGGTGTTGGTGAAAGGGTGTAATGGTAGCACCCCGTCCCTCTCTCTCTCTCTCTCTCTCTCTCTCTCTCTCTCTCTCTCTCTCTCTCCCTCTCTCTCTCTCTCTCTCTCTCTCTCTCTCTCTCTCTCTCTCTCTCTCTCTCTCTCTCTCTCTCTCTCTCTCTCTCCCTATCTCTCTCTCTGTCTCCTCTCTGTCTCTGCCTCTCTCTCTCCCTCCCTCTCTCCCACTCTCTCTCTGTCTCTCTCTGTCTCTCTCTCTGAATGATCAGCTACGATAGCCCTTTGAGCTGCTCACCGCCCTGCGGGGGGGGGGGGGGGGGGTGTTCCACACAACTACAGGCTGCGTATCGGATTTCCATACGTAGAGATGATGTTTCGCTGGCTACGGTGGTGGGTGGTTGGCATCCCCTCTCGGCTCGGTTAGCCTCCCGCCTCGCTGCTGTGTTCGTCCGCCGTATTAATTATCGGCCTAAGACTGGTCCCGTCCCGGTGCCGGGGTCCGGGGTGCAGACTCGTTCTCACAGCACAATTTCTCATCCCCGATATAACCCTGCGGTAAATTTAACAGGGTATTTTTGGTCAGAGGACGGTCTCATCTGGAACAAGATGAGCCCGCATGACTGGTCCTAGTGGAACCGCGAGAATTTCTCATCCAGCTCTTTGGCTCCATGGCGGGGCGCGAGAGTGAAAGTGAGGGGTGCTTTTGCCGCCGATGTAAGGCCGCGGTGCGCGAAATTCCCTCCTCGCTGGCGCCGCCCGCGCCATTTTCCCCTCAATACACGTTATTGCCAAGAAGCGGCGGCGGCGGCGAGGGGAAAACAAGAAAGAACGGCGAGCCAACCAACTCATCCGTCCTGGTAAGGTGCGGGCGTGCTGGCTGGCGCGGCTCGGCGCGGCACGGCGCGGCACGGCGGGTGGTGTTGGATTCGCGTTCGCGCCCAAAGAATGACAGTCTACACGCAAAGTGATTGGGGGCGGGGATATATTGGCGCACACACAAGGGAGGCGGGCAACGCCAGGCAACGCCAGGCAACGCCAGGCAAAGCTGAAGAGCGGCAGGGAGCGCAGCGCACAATTCTGCCGCTCTTGCTCTTGTTGTTTCTGAATTGGTGTGCTGCTACTGTTCACTCAGTGAAATTGCCTCTTTTCGTTCGGCGGCAACAGCGGCAGCTTCTCGGAAAATACACAGCAGCGGCAGCGGCAGCGCGTGGCGCTCGGCGACCCCGCCGCCGGTTGGCAGTTGCTTTTGCTCTGCGGGGCGGGGCGGGGCGTGGCGGGGCGAGGCGGGGCGTGGCGGGGCGGGGCTGCCGTGCCCCGTCCAGGGCCCCTCAGCGATTGGGTTCCCTCTGAGGTTCCCCCGACCCCCTGCGAACAGGACCTTTGTCTGCTGCTGGGAGCTCTGCTGGAGGGAGACCTGGAAGATCTGGAAGCATAGCAGCAGCAGCAGCAGCAGCAGCAGCAGCAGCAGCAGCAGCAGCAGCAGCAGCAGCAGCAGCAGCAGCAGCAGCAGCGGTGGTGGTGGTCTGAGCGGGGACTGAATGGCTCTAAGCCGGGCGGGACCTGCGCTACAAACGAGGGGCGGCCAGCTCTGGCCAGCTCCGTGACAGGGCTAGGCGGGCATCTCGCTACGGAAGGGTTGAGGCGAATTCCCGAAACCTCTCCCTGCCGCCTTTCGACCTTCTAACTCGGCATCTGCCAGGGTCTCCATTTCTGCTCCGTGTCGCCCACAGGCCCAGGCCCTTCACGACGTCCCCCGGAGCCTCTGGCACCACCTCCCCTCCGGTCACCTGGAAGAGAGCAGGACTGCCTAAGGCAACTTTTACACCTCCATTAGATCCGCGCGCCGAAGCCTCACGGTCTCCTCCGAGGCAAGGCACCTCCGCACGACGATCTGCTGGCGCTTTCATGCCCGCCTCGTCACTCACAACGCGATTCGTGACCCCCTTCTTCTTCTTCTTCTCTCTCTCTCTCTCTCTCTCTCTCTCTCTCTCTCTCTCTCTCTCTCTCTCTCTCTCTCTCTCTCTCTCTCTGTCTCTCTCTCTGTCTCTCTCTGTCTCTCTCTGTCTGTCTGTCTCTCTCTCTGTCTCTCTCTCTCTCTCTGTCTCTCTGTCTCTCTGTCTCTCTCTGTCTCTCTGTCTCTCTCTGTCTCTCTGTCTCTCTCTGTCTCTCTCTGTCTCTCTCTGTCTCTCTCTCTGTCTCTCTCTGTCTCTCTCTCTGTCTCTCTCTCTGTCTCTCTCTCTCTCTCTCTCTCTGTCTCTGTCTCTCTGTCTCTCTCTCTGTCTCTCTTCCTGTCTCTGCATCTCCCGCTCTCCGTCGCCTCCATCCCTGTCTCCGCGCGGCTTTTCTCGGGGGCTTCGGCTGGGGTTCTGTTCTGCTGCTTAGACCTGCTGCCACGGCGTTGGCGGCGACGACGGCGGCGGCGGTCTGAGATTTGGCGCCAAATGTGATTTGGCGACACTGTGCGAGGCATCTAAAATGACAGTATTGAAAGGGGAGGGGCGGGATGGGGGGGGGGGGGGTTATACGCGCAAGATGGGAATATATGGGGAGATTGGCGGAACACGAAGGGAAACACGGAGAGGAAGTCATCGGCGGCGGCCGGCCACACTGGGGAATATAGACCTCGTGAATCCCGTTATCACCGTTATCACTTTTGGCGGCGCTGCGGTCGCGGCGGCCTGCTCTGCTTTTGGCGCGCGCCGAAAACGAGGGCATCACGGCGGCGAGACGGTCCGGCGCCGAGAGAGAGAGAGAGAGAGAGAGAGAGAGAGAGAGAGAGAGAGAGAGAGAGAGAGAGAGAGAGAGAGAGGAAATAAAGGGAGAGGCGGGGTTTGCACCGCCGTGTTCGCGCGCTTTCAGATAATTATGGAGATGAGGGGTCGGATGAGAGCGAGCTAGGGTCGGGGTAATTACGAGCGGATGTACCAACGAGCGCGCGGTGGTGTCGGTGGTGTGCTGAGGGGACGGGTGCCATCAAGGTACATCTGGGTACATCTGGGTACCTCCGGGGTACCTCCTAAATTTTGTAGAATACTTCAGGAATACTTCACGACGGTATTCTTCGGCATATTTATAAATTTGAGAAGACTTTGGCAGTTTTTGGCCAATTTGGATCCTACGGGTAAAATTACCAGAATACTATTCCTGAGAATACCGCGAGAACACCTTCGGAATGCATAAATGACGCACCAAGAAGTACTTAAGTTGCAGACCCTTGCCAGGCACCCAAAGCGCGGTGGCGGCCGCCGACTGGGACTCGTGTGGTACTCGATTCGTATCGCCTTTCATTGAGCCCCGCCCGTTCCCGTGTTGCAGGTCAGTACCGTCAGAGGGAGCGGCGATCAGCGGCCTCCCAAGATTCCCGCGCGCCCGGAGAACGCCGTAAAACACCCAAGCCGTTATTGAGCGTTCTAATAATGGACATGGTCCGTAAGTGCTATCGAAAACCAGCTAAATAAGTTATAAACCGTTTCCGATCAAACTCGCAAATTTTTCGCGTTTTTTTCTCAGTTTTTTTTTTTCTGGAGCGAGTCCTCATTTTCTTCCTTACGACATCCCACCAGAGATTTTTCCCGATCAAAATCAGGGTCTAAGAGAAGAGTTGGATTATTAGATTTGTTGCCTTAGTTTTTTGTCTTCCATTTTTTTTTTTTTTTTAGCTTTCTTTGGACGCTGCGGTAACGGTCCATGAGGTCAAGATATTGCTCACGTGTAAAAGTGCCAGTGCTCAGGGGACGCCTGCATATCACGGTAAAAGGAAACCATTCTTTTAGAAGGATCATTACGGGAGTTCAACACAACATTCGGAGAAAAGGGGTTTCTTTTGCCGTGATGATGGCCGTCGTCATCCCGCCTTTTCCGCGTTCGCGTCAGTTTTGATACAATTGTCCGCTGAAGATACCTTTGTTCATCCGCGCACTCCAAGAAGATGACTTGTTCCCAGCGGCCGTTGGAGTGTCTTCACCTCACTGCCGTGTCAGGTTGGTCTCTCACTACAAACCGTCACTTATCTGTAGCTGCTGGCACCATATTCTTATTTCCCCTCCCGCCTACCCTCCCCCAAGAACATCCTGTGCCGCAAGCCGGTCCTTGGGAGTTTAGCCTGGATATGGGTACGGGAGAGAGAAATCAAGCTTTCTGACTCATCACTCCCAATATTGCTCTCCGCTATCGTTTGTTTTTCTCCTTCTCTTTATCTTTGCTCCACTACTGCACCTCCTCTTGACCTCTCCTCCGGTCGACCGAACTCTCAAAGCAAACCAATCAGTACATCGGGGGAAGAGGCTTCTCTTGAGAGGTCGGGAGGGGAAGGGGGGAAGGGGGGCAATAGAATGGAGGGCAGCACAAACGGATGGATGGGTCCGGCACGTGAGTCGGTGACGAGGGGCGGGGAACCGAAGGGAGCCGAAGGGAGCCGAAGGGAGCCGAAGAGGGCCGAAGGGAGCCGAAGGGAACCGAAGGGAACCAAAGGGAACCGAAGGTCCGCAGCGCGCTGCTCCAGTTTGCCTAACTCTGTGAAAGTACCTCATGGAATAGACGACTTGGTTTCAAAGTCGTTGCGAGACGACACGAGTAAAGTTCTCCCTAATAGGGTACTCCGGGAGAGACCGAAAAGGAAGTAAGAAGTCGTAACGAAGAAGAAGAATGCCGGTGAAAATATGGGAATCGCGTGATTTTGAAAGGGCAGTGGGCTCCGAATATTCGATTTCTCATCCTTCCCCCGCATTCTTCGTCTTCGTTGCGACTTCTCGCCTCCGTTCTGAGCATCTCCGGAATACTCCATTGAAACAGTCACACAACAGGGAATTTCAGCAAATCCTGAAACGGAAGTAAAAAGTTGCAAAGAATCGCCAAGCTCCCGGCCGACGGGTAAGAGGAGCCCTGAAATTCATCGACCTTTCTTGCAAATGTGTACGCCAAAAATCACTCATGCTTCCCGCTCGTTCCGTGGCCTTCCCCCCGCCCACTGGAGGCCCCCGGCTAGCAGGGAGGCCCGGACCTGCCGGAGGCGGGCTGCGGGGCCTCGGGCCGCACCACGATCGGGCAGTTGTCGGCAGCCGCGCCCGGCTCAGGTGGCGCCTCACGCGGCGGCGGCGCGAACCAGCGCCTCACGTGGGGAGGAGGGGGTGGGGCAGAGGCGCGGTGTGTTCCGCGCAGGCGCGTGGCAGCCGCGGGACGGCGGGGCCGGCAGCCCGCGCTGCCAGCCTCGGCTGTCCGGCCCGCCCGCGAGAGAGAGGATGGGAACGGGGTTCGAGGGAGAGTGAGAGACGCCGCCCCGCCACCGCCGCCGTCATTGAGGAGAAAGCACGGCATCCTTGTCGCTCCCACCCGGCGCGCGACTCGCTCTCGCTCCGTCTCACTCCCCCACGCCGCCCCGCCCCGCCACACAGATGTCAGCCCAGCCCTCTCCCAGCCGCCAGCTCCGCCAGCCCACAGGCCAGCCGGCCAGGCCGAGCAGCCAGGCAGGCAGGCGGCACTAGCGCACGCAGCGCACGCTAGCGGCCGGGCTGGGAGGCAGCCGAGAACGGAACGAACGGAACGGGTGAGTGAAGAGCGGAGCGGAGCGGAGCGCGCGGGCCGGGCAGAGCGGAGCGGCAGCGGCAGCAGCAGCAGCAGCAGCAGCACGGCGAGCCGCCGCAGCCGCAGCCGCACCGCGGTGGTGCCCAGCAGTGGCGGTGGTGGTGGAGGAACTCAGTTCGCTTGGCGAGAGGGTCGGACTCGGGTCTGCTCGGCTCGGCTCGGATCCTGTCGTGCTCTGTTCTGCCGCTGGCTAGTCGTGAGCCCAGCCGGGAGTGCCGTGCCGTATCACCTGAACCGTGTCCTGCCGCGCCGTGCCGCGTCGTGCCGCGTCGTGCCGCGCCGTGCCGCGCCGTGTCACAAAAGTGTCGGTCCAGCTGAGATCAACGCCCTGTGCCGCCCTCCTTTGGAAGGTGTGTGTCTGTGTGTGTGTGCGTAGTGTCTGTGGAGCAGCGAGCGACTGCAGCTGCCCGTTACAGCGTTAAGCAACGTGTCTTAATCCGAGTTAAGCCCATCACGTGACGCATGCGTACGTGTGTGTGTGTGTGTGTGTGTGTGTTTGAGCGAGAGAGAGACGTGCGTACGTGCAGCGGGGGCCGACTGCCTCCGCCGTCTGTCGGCGCGTGCGTGCGGCGTGTGCAGCGGCGTGCAGCTGGGCGGCGGCTGCGTGCACGTGCAGCTGTTGCGGCAGCGCTGGACCACACGGCGCCGCCCCGGCCTGCAGAGAGAGAGAGAGAGAGAGAGAGAGAGAGAGAGAGAGAGAGAGAGAGAGAGAGAGAGAGACAGACAGACAGACAGACAGAGCCAGAGAGAGAGAGAGAGAGAGAGAGAGAGAGAGAGAGAGAGAGAGAGAGAGAGAGAGAGAGAGAGAGAATAAAATGAAAAGGAGTTGCCCGGCCTCGTGAATATATTGGCCAGATAATGACCCTGTTGACCCCGTTGGCAGTGGTGCTCCGGTCCGCCCGCTAGCCCGGCGCCGTGCGCCAAAACAAAACCGGCGCGCGCGCCGTCGGAAAGTGAGAACACTCAATCAGAGAGCACGTCATTACGGTTATTATTTGTAACGGTGTCGGCGATGTAACACCTCCTCCTTCAGCCCCCCCCCCCCTCTCCGCTGTGCCGCCCATGGTTTTGCTGCCTGCTCGGCGCTGCGGAGCGTGGCTGGGCGGGGGCCGCTGACCTCCGTGCAAGACAATCTGGATGGCAATGCGCGCAGAACCCGGAGTACCCGGTGTCTCCTCGGGACGTCCTTCGGATGTCGTCCTCCGGTGTCCTCCGGTGCCCTTCCCCGCCCTATCGGATGCCCTTTCAAGTGTCCCGGGCCGTAAGCCGCGCCGGACTGGCGATGGGAACTGAATTAGACTAGCTGCTGGATTCAGCACTTTATTCGTAGGGCCTGTCGTCAATAGTCCCCCTACCTGCACCCCCTCCGAAAAGGCGGACGCCTTTATGCACAGCGGGGCCCTGCTGTCCTGTTCAATTGTGGAATAAAAAAATGGAAAGAAAAAAAACAACTCGCAGTTTAAGTTGAATTCTCGGTAAGTAACTCGTCATGACAGTCTCTGTCTAGTGACAGTGCGCTTGACACAGTTCTCTGTCTAGTGACAGTGCGCTTGACACATTTCTCTGTCTAGGGACGGCGCACTAGACACAAGTTCTCTGCCGCGGGCCGCCAGGCATTTTGCTAATTAGGTTAGCCATTTAAGGCAGGCCAGCAGCTGAGATTAATCAGGTTATGGCAAGGCCAGTTCAGGTCAACCAGTTCAGGTTCGCCGGCTCAAGTTTAAGCAGTTAAGGCCGGTTGTGCTGGCTGCCAGAGA
The DNA here is from genome assembly GCA_038380765.1 of Odontothrips loti. NCBI lineage: Eukaryota > Metazoa > Arthropoda > Insecta > Thysanoptera > Thripidae > Odontothrips > Odontothrips loti. Next base: position 11,229,905 of record CM076254.1, read on the forward strand.
TTCGCAGACTTTCTTTTCACTCGCGCCGAGTTCACCCCCCGCGGCGCGCTGCTGGGTGGGTCGGCCCTGGGCGCCGCGCCCTGGACGCTGTCCAGGCTGAGAGCCGAGGCCCTGGGATATCTGGAAAGTGTCCAGGACGGGACAGGGCGCCGGGGCCGGCCGGGGCCCCGTATCGGTGCCGCTGGCAAGGCTCAGTCCCTGGCCAACTAGCCCCTAGCACTGGCGGGGCGGCTGAGGGTTCGAGCCCCGGCGCCGGCGGCGCCTTTTTGTTCCGCACATGGCCGAGACGCCGGCCTGGCTGGCTGGCGGCACGCTGGCAGACCCCCCACCGGGCGCCGGGGCACGTGGCGACGCGTGGCGCGCGCGCGCGCGCGCGTTCTACCTGGAGGAGACCTTCGGGGGCCGCCTCGCCTGCCGCTCATGCCGGGCGCGTGCCGGGCGCGTGTCACGACGGCACACGCACGCGCCAGGCCACGACGATCTCGGGAGGCGTCTTCACGACGTCGTGCACCTCATTTTCTCACGTGTCGGCCGTTTCTCTTCTCACGTCGTTTGTGGGGAGGACACACACACACACACACACACACACACACACACACACACACACACACACACACACACACACTATCTCCGGGGCTGCTTAGATTTTTACTTTTTAGCAGATGGTACCTCTTTAAATAGCACTAGCATAGCCTAGCTAAACTAAATAATATGGAAGAAAGAGGTGTCAGCTAGCTTGTACTTTCGTTGTACGGGGAGCCGCATCCATCCGCGTCCGTATCCGTCCGCGTCGAGCATTGTCGTATTTCTCATCGTGGCATTGTTGCCCTCGCGGGCCATGCGAGCCATCCTGGGCGGGGAGAGGAAGGCACCCCGCTCCCCTCCTGCACCCGCCTCGCCGCTCAAAAATTACCTTTCCTTTCATTTTCGGCTCTCCCTCATAATACAACAAGATAAGTTCTGCTTTCACAGACGATTTCTAAAAAGCCTTAAGAAACCGGAAGACATTTAGAGTTGGTATCATCTGCTTCCTATTTAAATAAGGATTTAATTTTTTTTTTTTTTTTTTGGAGTCGAGGGGACATGTTTTAGGGGCGGCCCCTCCGGTCCCGCCTTGAGGCGGCGAAGAGGCGACCCAGCCAATCAGGCGGCGGCGGCGGCGGTGTGTGTGTGTGTGTGTGTGTGTGTGTGTGTGTGTGTGTGTGTGTGTGTGTGTGTGTGTGTGTGTAAGTGTGTGTGTGTGTGTGTAAGTGTGTGTGTGTCCTTTGGCGCGGGTCGCCCCCTCCCGCCACGCTGCTGCCCAGATCAAGGTGGGCGTCTCGGTGTATGACGACTGCAGCAGCAGCAGCAGCAGCAGCAGCAGCAGCAGCATGGCATGATGCCTGCGGCACAACGGCAAGTCTCCCGAGCTGCCGAGGACGCGATTAGCCGAAAGGAACTATGTAGGTCAGCTGAGTGTGCGCTATTCCTGATCACGCCGCTCTCTCTCTCTCTCTCTCTCTCTCTCTCTCTCTCTCTCTCTCTCTCTCTCTCTCTCTCTCTCTCTCTCTCTCTCTCTCTCTGTCTCTCTCTCTCTTTCTATCTTCCCCACCCTCTCTGTCACGTATTTCCTTTTTCGATAGCATGGCATGATCGAGATCCGCGGAAAATATGCCCCACCGTAAAACTGGGGGCTGAGTCTGGAGCCTGGACATACGGGATGAATCTGGACAAGCGGTGGTACGGAGGGCTCGGAGACCGTCAGTATGTTTTACAGTGCAGCACAAGCGTGGCAGCACCGAACAACTCCCACACGGAGAAAAAAACATCAGTTGTCGCAACTTATTTTTAAGTTGATGTTGTTCGAAGAACTCCAACTCAGAGGTTCGCTGGAGGAGCAAAAAAGCAGAAAAAAATTGTTTGGTGCCCGCAACGAACCTCTATGTTGGAGCAGCTAACGGTGCGTTGGTGCAACTAAAATTCAGTTCCCCCAACAAAATTTTAGTTATCCGAACAAAACTTTACGGCTTGTCTGAAAATCAACTCAAAATTAGTTGCCCACCAATCTTTTTTCTCCGTGCAAGCTCTGCTGCTCTTCTCTCTTAATTTTTGCTATTTTCACGCCGCCCAGCCCGGTTACGTGGTGTAATGTGTGCTTGTGTGTGTGCTTCTCTCACCTCACAAACGCGCTATCTCTCTCCCCCCTCCGACCGACCGTTGGCGCGAACTTGATTTACGATATCTCTTGATAACACCGAGGGGGGAAGAGAGAGGGGAGGGGGAGGAGGAGGAGGAGGGGGAGCAATTCCGCCTTAACGCTGATTGCAAACGTGTGTCCGTGCGCGGGAAGCGCGTCGTAACATATGTGTACACGTTATTCATATTCGTATTCGTATTCGCGGAAACGGGCGACGGGAGATCAAGTCGCAGGGAGGAGGAGGTTGGTGTTACGTCCGGCGCCGGGCCGTTAGGCCACACGCCCGCTCGCCTCCGCCCGGGCCTGCCTACCCGCACGGGGCCCAGCCGGCGTGTTGTGTCTCTCCCACACCCGGCCGGCCGGCGTTGTCTCTCTCCCACACTGGGCCGGTGTTGCCACATTAGCACGCCCACAATTACTACGACTGTGATGTTGAGGAGGTTGCATACACGGAGAAAAAAGATTAGTGGACGCAACTAATTTTGTAGCTGATTTCTGGACAAGCAGGTGGAAATTTGTTTATAGTTGAACTGAACGAAACATTAGTTGCCTCAACGAAGTGGTTCGTTGCAGAAGCCAAACGCTGAAAAAAATTTAGTTTAATGCCCGGGAAACGTACCTCTTCGTTGTTGCAACTACAAAAATAGTACTCTCACGCAATTTTAAGTTTGTAGAACAAAAATCTACCACAAGTCTGAAAATAAGCTAAAAAATTAGTAGCGACCACTAATGTTTTTTCCTTTGCATGGGGCCCGTCGTGTCTGCTGTGCGGCGCCCTGGCGGACCGGAGGACGATACGTACTTGTTGCATAGCAGCGGCCGCACAAAGTGTACTACATCAATCTTATACTTTCCTTATTTGTTGTCTTATTTGACGTCATCAAGGCGACGACGTCTGGAGAGAGACAGAGAGAGACAGAGAGAGAGAGAGAGAGAGAGAGAGAGAGAGAGAGAGAGAGAGAGAGAGAGAGAGAGAGAGAGAGGCAGCTACAACGACAGTACGACCCCATCGCAGCGTTCGCAAAACGTCGACTGCAGCCGAGCATTGTGTAGGGCAGGCGGAGGATGGCCGTCGTATTGGAAAAGCGTTCTGCCGAGCGTAGCACCGGAGCCCACCGGAGCCCACCGGAGCCCACCGGAGCCCACCGGAGCCCACCGGAGCCCGGAGCCTGCACAGCTGTGTGTGCCGGTGCATCGAGTGCGAATGAGATGCTTGCCGTTGCTTGCCGCATCGCTCACCGCACCGTTGGGCGGAATATATACGTCTGGGGGGGGGAGAGAGAGACGGAGCACGTGCAGCTGCGCTCCGGAGGGAGAGAGACGGCAGCAGAAGCATCATACACACCGGGTCAATGCGGAGCGCGTGTAAACGCGCCGGTAAGCTTTTGTAATGACAGCTGTTTGGCTGCTGCCAAAGTTTTCAGAGAGAGAGAGAGAGAGAGAGAGAGAGAGAGAGAGAGAGAGAGAGAGAGAGAGAGAGAGAGAGAGAGAGAGAGAGAGAGAGAGAGAGAGTGTGTGTGTGTGTGTGCGCGAGCGCGCGTGTGTAACGGCATCAAACACTGTTGTTTTCGACCATGCCGCGCGGGGGAAAGCAAATCGGTGAGACCTCTTGCCCTGAATAACATTCACGTGTGTGTGCGCGTGTGTGGAAACTCGATGAATGAAAAACCGCAGCAGCGAAGTGCTCAAGTCTGGTTTCTCCGCTGTAGATCAGATTTTCTCATTTTCGTGTTCCAAGATCCATGTAATTGCCTTAGGGGTGTGTTGACGCTTTGAGTCCTTGTCGCCTGTATAACATTTCCGCGAACAAGCAGAATGGCAAGAGACTGAGAAGAGGCAGGGGTGGGGGGGGGGGGGGGGGGGCGCTTTGAAGCTACTGGCGCTAGCCACAGACTCCTCTACGAGCTGATCTATACCTCGACTCGCCAGTATCAACATATGTGCCAAGCACAGCCTCGAGCTTCCACACTCACACACCTGCACGCCCCTGCACGCACACACACCTACACCACCTCACATCTGTACAGCTGCTAACCACCAATTTATGCCTGTGGATTACAGGAGTGATGGTGTTGGTATCGGAGCCGCGGTCACATAATGTAGTAACAGCTGCCTGTGCCGTGCCGCGGCCTCCGTGCGTGTGTGTGTGTGTGTGTGTGTGTGTGTGTGTGTGTGTGTGTGTGTGTGTGTGTGTGTGTGTGTGTGTGTGTGCGTTCGACTATTTTCGTGTGAAGTGTTCATTGACCCACTTCTGTTTTTGCACAAGCGGTAGCAGCACCCACGTCGTGCACTCTCTCTCTCTCTCTCTCTCGCTCTCTCTGCTCTCGATCTCCTTCTCTGTTTGATCACGTGTGATTGCAGTAGTCGCCTTTCAGGGTTTCGGTGTCAGCAGAGCGCCGTGCCAACTAGCACGACGCCGTGAACTGTGTCATCGCGCTCGGTCAGATTAGTAAATCGGATGCATTTCGATTCACATTCGTTTCCATTTCTCGCCGAACTCCTCCTACTGTACTCCAAGCAATACCAAGGGCTCGGCCACACGTGCTCTGTCTCTGTCCTCGGCTGGCCTCAATATCTCTCTCTCACTCCTCCTCGCCCTTGCCGTCTTGTGGCGCGCAGACTGTATTGGGGCAACGAGACACATCCGTTTGCGGAGCCGCCGCCTTGCTTGTGCGTCCGAGAGAGACGGGTGCTTGATTGCGTGGGGAGTGGGAGGGGGTGGGGGGGGGGCGCTTTACTGCTACTTTGTTTTCGTCGGTGTGTGAATCAAACGCATGGCTGACCGAAAAAAAGAGATCACGGCGATTTGGTTGTATTCGAACCCGTGACCCGCGCCGGGTCACGTCGCGCGGCTTCTCTCGCTCTCTCTCTCTCTCTCTCTCTCTCTCTCTCTCTCTCTCTCTCTCTCTCTCTCTCTCTCTCTCTCTCTCTCTCTCTCTCTCTCTCTCACACACACACACACACACATAGCCACGCCACGCCCCACGCATCGGCGTGTTTGTGTTGTTGTTGTTGTTGTTGTTGAATGCAAACAGGGCATTGACCCCGCGCCGGCGCCCTCCATGCTGCCCTGTGCGCCTCCTCGTGCTCTGTACGACTTCTTACGCGCCCACTACCGAATGGAAAAGTCATATCGCATCACTGTTAATGGAAGAGTCGTGGCCATCATTAGTGCAAAATCAACACTTTTATAACATGTGCTAACATACCAATACATCGGCGTGACAAGCGTTGATGAACCATCTACATAGGTTAAATGATGATGATCTTCATTGTTTCGTTTACAGTGTATGACTATCAGCATGACCCCCGACCGCGTACAGTACCGAGCGCACCATGGGGACCATGGGCTGCACTCGCATTAAGAAAATCTGGGACACACATGATGATGATGACACACATGATGATTCACATGATGAGCAACACTTGTCGTGCCGATATGTGTATTAGTACATAAGCACATGTTAGTGATCCTCAACCTCAAAAAGTGATGATTTTTCATTGGAAGATCATTAATCTTTCATTTACAGTGCTGGAACGTGAATACGTGAAGGTTGGAAAGAGGGAGGTAGAGGGGAGGGGGAGTGAGAGAGAGAGAGAGAGAGAGAGAGAGAGAGAGAGAGAGAGAGAGAGAGAGAGAGAGAGAGAGAGAGAGAGAGAGAGAGAGAGAGAAAGAAAGGGGTGGAGAGCAGACGGGGCCCACCCGTTCGCGTGGAGGGCACTTGTGCTTGCTTCGGTCAGCCCCCTTTTCTGCAGCTCCTTTCCCTTTCACCAGCCGAATAGCACCCGCGCGCTGCTTGCTGCTTTCATTCCTTTCCTCTTCTTTTTCACCCTTTTTCTGTTTCCTTTTTCCCTGTCCACTTGTTTTTTTTCCGTTCGCTTCTCGCGGAGAACCTCCTCCTCCTCCTTGGCGGCGCTGGGACCGGGGGGGGGGGGGGGGGGGGGGGGTGCAGGATCAGTTCCTAGGATGGGGTCGTGAACGGGACGTGCCTAAAGTGACACACACACACACACACTCACATACACACACAATCACACACACACACTCACACACACACACACACACACACACACACACACACACACACACACACACAGAGTCTCGTGGGGCATAGGACGGGTAGGGAGATGCCCGCCCGGCAATGGCATCGCATCGATATTCGCCGCTCCGATTTCGCTCTTTTGTCAAGACTTTGACAGCGCGACGACGCCGACGGCGGGAGGCAGGCAGGCAGGCAGGCAGGCAGGCAGGCAGGCAGGCAGGCAGGCAGGCAGGCAGGCGTACAGGGAGACAGACAGACAAGGCGGATGGCGCACGCTCCCCTTTCTCTCAGGGCGGACTGGTCCAAGTCGTCGGATTTTGTTCGCGGCAGCAGCAGCGGCAGAGCAGCAGTTCGGCGCCAGTCCAGAGGCAGGGAAGGGAATGTGTTGGCAGCAGCAGCAGCAGCAGCAGCAGCAGCAGCAGCAGCAGCAGCAGCAGCAGCAGCAGCAGCAGCAGCAGCAGCAGCAGCAGCAGCAGCAGCAGCAGCAGCAGCAGCAGCAGCATCCCCGTCCCGTCCACTGGCCTCTGGCCGCCTCTCCCTCGGCGCAGTCAGGCCGCAGCAGCCAGGGCCCCAGCCGGGCCGCAGCCAACAGCCCCTTGACAGAACGCCCACTTTGGCGTGGCGGGCGCGGACACACCAGGGACAGGGCCACTACCCTTTCTCGCCCCCTCCCCCTTTTTCTGTCCCTCTACCTCTCTGCTCTGTCGCTCTCCCTCGTTTCCACATCCTTCTTTTCTTTATTGCCTCGCTCTCCTTCCGTCCCCTAAGCCCCCCTCAGAACGGGGACCCCCCTCCGTTTCTCCAGCTTTATTTCACTTCCTCGCCGCGTCCCCCTTTTTCTCTCCTCACTTGAAGTCCAGCCACGCAGATCCGCCTTTGATATACTAGATTTTCCATCAAACCCGCTCGCCTCCAGGCTCCGGGGGTCTCTCTCTCTCTCTCTCTCTCTCTCTCTCTCTCTCTCTCTCTCTCTCTCTCTCTCTCTCTCTCTCTCTCTCTCTCTCCCTCTCCCTCTCCCTCTCCTACTCACTCGCTCGCTCTCCTCCAGGGCAGTCGAGTCCTCTCCAGTGGGGTCGGCAGTGCCCCCGCAGTGCCTCCTCAAGTCAGTCCAGTAGGTATTCACTGGAGCGGAACTCTCCGGCAGCAGCAGCGGCAGCAGCGACAGCATCAGCAGCAGCAGCAGCAGCGGCAGCAGCAGCAGCGGCAGCAGCAGCGATGTGTCGTGGCGGCCGCCGGGAGTTCCTCTGGCTTCAATCTTTTTCATACCCGCTGCGCCTTGCGGCCCTCGCGGCGGCCCGCCTGATGGGTAGGCAATCACAAAGTCTGCGTGCACCCGTGTCGTGCGGGCTGGCCTACCCTCCCACCCGCAGGCGCTCTGCGTCGCCGTTCGCATCGCAACCGCCCCCGCTGTCCCAGCCAGGGGAAAACCCCGATGCGTAGTGTGTGGACCACAGCTCGATCCCTCTTGGGGTCCTGACGGCGTCCTGACGGCGTCCTGACGGCGTCCTGACGGCGTCCTGACGGCATCCCAGCTGTTCTCCGCCGATCACACTGCAGTTGCGCGGGGCGGGTCATCTACGCGCGCATGAAACCGTGTAGACTGCCAATAGTGTTACAATCTGCGAGCGCACATGAATCAAATGGCCACCCCCGGCTGCCCCCGGCCCCGGGCGTCCAGGCTCCGGGTCACCCCCCATGGGGCTCGGGGAAGGGGGTGGGCTCCAATCCCCCCCGGACGCATCCACCACCTCTTGAAGGTGTCCTCCCAGCTCCTTCATCCCTCCCCTCTCCCCCCTCTACTATTGGCCTGTTTCCGCCCTGCTCCCCTTCCCCCCCCCCCCCCCCGGGGGGCTCTCACCCGGGGGTCCTGGTGCACTCGAAGGCGCCACTCAGACTGTGGCCCTCTCCTCCAACCCCCGCCCCCGGGCCGCCCGGATGGCCCCCATGGAAGCCTGTGCCAAAGGCTCACCCTGGATGCCGGAGCGCTCCGCAGAGAACGACGCCCACATCTCTCATGTTTTGCCCTATATTTTGCGGGGCGAGACGCGACGGGAAATGGCAAGGGTGGTCCATAATTATTATTTTTTTTTTTTTGAAAAATTTTAAAACTCTGTATCTGATAGTTCCCCAAGTTCTGCGTTTAAAAGTACAAAAGCTTGGAAAAAAGCTTCTTACTCCTAAACGGTCAGAGATCAAGCAAAATGGACGTGATTTGTGTTCTATGGGTGTTAACTGAAGGTGTCTCACTAGGGAAAAAGTACTCGTGTGAAAATATTTTTTTTTATACCACTGGGACCTAAATTGACCCTAATTTCAAAAGCATTTCGGCAGGGTAAAAAAAATCATTCGAGCTGAGATTTTTTTAGGGGGGGGGAGTGGTTTTGATGGGAGTGGAACAACATAAGGTAGCGGGAAACTTAATTTTTTAAAAGTGTATCATGGACCACCCTAGAAATGACCGTATCTTAGACGGAGGAACAATGGCGCATTGCAGTCCTCGATTTGGAGGCTGTTTTCAGCGTGTCAGCCGGGAAGCCGAGTTTCTATTAGACTTGTCGGTGTCGGTGGTGTAGGGTCCTGTGGGGATTTGCGGGTGCTACTCGGTCCCATGGGCTTCAGACCACCGTAGGCGCGCCGGGCCCACGGCCCACGGTCCCATGGGCTTCGGAGCACCGTAGGCACGCCGGGCCCACGGCCCACGGCCCGTGGCGAACAGCTGTCACCCGCCCCTGCCTCCTTGCCGCCCTCTCCGTTGTTACGTTGTGAGGTCGGGGGCCGCGGGGGGCCTCGCCACCGATCGCGTCACGTGCCGTCACCAAGCATTCGCACCTCCCCGACGGCGCGCACGTGGCTGTGCGGGTGTGGACTGGAAGATGACGGAGATGGCCATGAGCTCGTCGAAGACAGGGGGATGATGGGGGATGTAGGCACTGGAGGACATCAGGAGTACGGCGACGAGGGTACCGCAGGGAGGAAGACGGGGGCGTCGGCAGGTAGCCGTCTGGGGTGACGGGGGCAGGAGGGTGACGCGAGTGGGGCAGGAGGCCGACGGGGCCTCGACGAGGGTGCAGGGAGCGGCGGAGGGTCGGCGGGGGGCCGGGGGTAGATTAGCAGGACGAGCGAGGAGGAGGACGTGAAACGATGGTGTGAGGAGGGAGGCCGAGCGCAAGGGGCAGAACGCAGAGGGGAACTCGGCACGACGTTAACGAGTGAACCATAACGGCGGGAGTGGCCTGCAGCGCAGCGAGGACGCCAACGAGGACGTCATCCCCGTTAGGAGGCTGCAGCCAATCCCAGCACTCGGCTGCCGCCCCTGCCGCCCCCGCAGGTCCGGGCCCCGCAGGCTCACGCCTCTGGGTGTAGTAGTAGGGGATGTTGGGGGCTGCGCGGGCGTGGCGAGAGGTGGGTGACTGGCTGAGGTGTGCAGCTCGCTACGCACCCCCGCCCGCCCCCGCCCGCCCCCGCCCCGCCCCCTACCTCCAGCGGCCCGGACCGGTCGGGCCGGGCTAGCCTGGCTTGGCTCTGCTCGGCTCGGCGGCGCACGGATCGATGCGGTGCCCTGCCGGTGCCGAGGCGCGGGTGGCGGCGGGGGCGGGGCGGGGGGGCGTGGGGGTTGGGGACGGGGTGGGGGAGTAGGCCGGGCATAGGCACCCTCACTCAGCCCTCTGGTCTGGTCTGGGCCCGCTGGGCCCTCGGCCACCCACCCCACCAGTCCTGCCCCCTGCACCCCCCCCCCCCCCCCGCCGATATGCTACGCACGGTTTGACTATCAGGGCCCTGCAGCCGCCGCAGTGTACGTAGACACCAAATTTTACAGCCGGGTGTCCAATCCGCGGCTCGCCCAACACATGCCCACACTCTCAAAACAATATGCCTGAATCATGCATAATATGCCTGTTTCATAGCAGATTTTATGCCTGAACCTCAAAATCTTCCCCAAGCATAATATGCTCGAAACGAGCATAACATGCTCGAAACAAGAATTTCGTAGTGGCTATGCAGCTATGCCTGAATCAAGGCATGCCACTAAATATGGATGCCCGATTCAGGCATCAGTCTACATGCCTAACTCAGGCATCAGATTGTGCCGCATCGTATGCCTGTATCGGGTATAGTGATGGTTGGCACAAGTATCCTGTTGCTGAATTGGGGAAAGTTACCCAGGATTTCAGGGTAGGCATCAAATTCGCGCTGATTCAAGCATACTTTTTTGAGGGTGCATACTTCTATTTTTCAAGCCCTTGGCACTGGACCGAAAGCCTGATGTGAACCTGTGGACAGGCCAACTGCACACTGCAGTCTGAGGTGACTTTCAGGCTCAGGTAGGGTGAATGCGGGTTAAAAATAAAAACAAAATCACGAAAATAAACTATGTCGCGAAGTCCGCAGCTGATTCGCAGAGACATACTTAATTCTCAGCTGTCTCTGTGACACACAGTGGACGCCCCATGGCATCACCGCTGCGACATGACACATGACGTGCACGCCCTGGGCACGCCCTGGCCACGCCCCTGTCCTGTCTGTCTCCGCCTTCCGCGTCGCGCTCCCGCCTCGATACGTACAAGAATTAATTAACTGCCAATAACGTGGACATAATGCGCAGACACTATTTGTACCGCGGTGACTCCCCCGTCCGGCCTCGCTTCTCGAACATCACCGAGAATGAAAAACGTCCTGATCGTTGCCAAATTTTGGGCAAGTCCCTAGGGCTGGCGTGCCCCCAAGTCGGTCAGCGGGGGGTACATAGTCCCAAGGGCTGGTGTGCCCCCAAGTCAGTCAGCGGGGGGTACATAGTCCCAAGGGCTGGTGTGCCCCCAAGTCAGTCAGCGGGGGGTACATAGTCCCAAGGGCTGGTGTGCCCCCAAGTCGGTCAGCGGGGGATACATAGTCCCTAAGGCTATGGCACCCCCTGGATACATAGTCCCTAGGGCTCGTGTACTCCCCGGGGGGTACATAGTCCCTCTGGCTGGCGTGCCCCCAAGACGGTCAGCGGGGGCCGATCCCTGTAGCCGGCCGACAAGGTAACAGCACAGTGTCCGGCTGCATGCTGCCGGCCGCTGCCGGCGCGC